>JAJJWW010007420.1:0-262994 GCA_023531295.1 Papaver armeniacum
TTTTTCCCTTTAAACTAAAACACACAAATTCAAATAAACATAAACACACATTATATCCCCCAAATCATTACTATTTTACTAATCATCATTAGTATCTAATCCTGATTAGTGAGGGTTAAATTAGGAATTAAAATTTTATTTAGATAAGGGGTAACCCAGCTAGGATATTTGGATCCCTATTTTGTCATTTAGTCATATCCCCCAATTAGATTATGTATCCCCCAATTGCGCGTTCAAAAAAAAAGGGAAAAACACCCACAAGAATGCCATAAAAACAAAAAATTTAAAAATGTATCCTATCTTGTGATATAGAATAAGAGGAGAAAAAGATACAAAGTAAAGGGGGAAAAGAAGATAGATTTCTTATTCATTAGTACAATAGACAAACATTAGAGCCTCTATTTATAGGGCTAGAAACAAGGGCATCCCAGTAATAAAGGGGATTTGCCCTAGATATTCTTAACATAATTACAAGTTTATAACACTCACCCTGATGACATTGCGTCTAAGTTATTTACCTCGTTAAAACCTTGTCATGAAATTCCAAAAGGACAAAACCTGATCGAAGGGGAAAGAGTAGAATTGAAAACCTTAGGAAAAATCTGACACACAAATGTTGCCTCATTAAAACCTTGACACGGAAAACCCAATGGGAAAAACCATGACGAAGAAAAAAGAGTACAGCGTGATAGTACAATAAAATACCTTCTAATTTGATACTCCCCCTGATAAGTACTTTAGTTAAATCTTGGCTTGCAAATCTTCGAGTCTAGCCAATTTCGATAAAAGAATTTCTTGAATGCTGGAGATAGCAATGCATTCGTTAGAAATTTCCAAGTTGATGAAGTCTTCTTTTGTGGTAGTCTTCTAATGGTAGTGTTCTCGAGTGTTCACGCTTCTTTAAGTACATTGAGGACTTGCTTCTTGGATTCCTAGCTTCTCGTAGATGATTTGCAAAAGTAGTTGATGCATTTTCTTCAACAAAGTGCCATAGGTGAGTAAAGTTTGTGATCATACCATATATGGATCAGAATGATATCCAAATTCCTAAGGGTTCTTATGTTGATGTGGTCTAACAAAACAGTAATTGACCTAGTCAATGTGGGAATCCACCAAATAACCAAAATTGTACAACTCCCCTCGATGACCACCATGTTGAATAAATTGCCTCGCTAAAACCTTGCCAATAAAACCCAAAGTGGTAAAAAATTTGGACGAAGGAAAAAGAGCACAATTATCAATATTTTTAAAAGAAAATCAAACGTCAACGAGATGTTGCCTCGTTAAAACCTTGTCAGAAAACCACATGGGACAAAAACCTGAAACGAAGGGAAAAGAATACAACTTTTGACGTTTTATGGATGCTAACAAAACTATTTGAGCTTTACAAAAAAAAAAAAACAAGCATCAAAATGATAACTCTAGTCTATCTCAAAGACGTAGTTTAAGATAGCATAATTCTAACTACATATTTAAAAAGAGAAGAAAAATAGAACTTATGTCGGCTAAAGCGTGGATTTTTGTGTTTTTAAGGACTCCTCGAGAGACCTATAATTAATCCGGATTTTTGGTTCATACCAAATTTCTAAAAACACACAAAAAAGGATTGTTAATCCTGACATAATCGAGTCGTGGTTGTCTAAATATAATATCAATCCTACAAGGTTTAAAAATTGAATATGTCCCCAACCACGCATTTGAAGTCCTTCAAGGACTACCACGCCAAAGGCATCATGTAAATAGAACAATTATTGAACCAATCCTAGGGTTTGAGAAAAAAATAAAACCCTCAAATCGTTTACAACGAAGAAATTTCGTATAAAGGCGCAATATGACTACACCAAATTGTAATTAATAGGCTTGGCATGTATAAAGGTGTTAAGTTTGGATCCAAAGTTGTGTCAATCGAGAAATTAATCCAACCTAATTTGGATTTATGCCAATCAATCACATATGTCGATATTTCTATGCGAGAGGGGTTAACAACCACCATTTTTTATTATTTTAGTAGCTATGTGAATAATAGACAACTTATTATGATCCCACATAATTCTCAAATGTATGCATATATGATGTTGAAAAATTCAATCAATATCGTACTAAAGCCCGCGAGCATTATAATCTCCTCATATTCAAGTGAGAAGATATTATAATTGAGAATGTGAATTCAAGACACTCAATTGGAGCACTACCGTAGCCTCTTATAGAACACTACTTATCACTAGATGTGACTGGATTTCCTCTTAAGAGGCAAAAACTTAAATAAAAGCAAAATGAGAAATTTCACGCCAATCATATAATGACAGCCTAAATCAAATTGATTGTGATGGAGAGATATTTATATATAACTTTTAAGTTAATGAAAACCAACATCGGGTAGTGCATAATCTCTCCTTAATTATGGCGTAAATATTTCATTCATATACAAGTTTTATAAAGTATTATCCGATAAATTTGAGACATATACTTATGATGATTTCTGGACTTTAAGAAAACCACGTTGGACATGATATATTGACTTCAAAATCTATAAAAAAAAAGTGTCCAAAAAATTGTAGTTCATACAAATTAAAAATCAACCATGGATTTTAGTGGTTACAAGCAAAATATGGAAATAAAATATCCAATTTCGTGACCTCGAGTGCCAACGAGATAATGGTTTAGATTGAAGTTATTGGACACTTTATTTATTAAAAAAAAAATCAATCAAGATCAATATATATAGTCACTACAGGGACTAACGATATTGGCTAACAAGCCGGGTGCGCACCCATTGATCTTGAGTTTCCAATTATATTCTAATTCCAATTGGAACAATCCCAAAATTTGGAGATAATTACCACGAAGAAAATTAAAATTGCAAAAATATCCAACAAGAATGCAACAATTCCTCGCTTTATTGGTATTTGGTTGATGAAGATTTTCTCGGTGGAATAGAAATCAAAAACCAAAAGTGGCTAAAAGTTCTTGGAATGCCAATTTTTACATCCCTTATAGAAAAAAAATGGGAAAACCAATATCAACTGGTTTGTACAATTTACCAAAATTCAATTGACAAAATATAAAAATATTGTCGCTTGATCCATCGCATTGGAAAAATCCAGCTTTAGGTTACCGTGATGGTTTCTTGTAAAAAGAAAAATAGAAACCATATGGATAAATCACATGATCATTGTCTAGTGGACAAAAATACCAATAATAATTGGTCGGAGGGTTTTCAACCATGCATGTAATCTGATCCACAATAACACCAATTTTGTCAATTACAGATTTCATTAAAGGAATATAGAAATCGTAAACCACCTTTCGATGGATTTTATTTTCTTTATTTATAGAAAAAAAATTTAGAGAAGAGAGGATATTAAAAATATCCCGTGAATATATAACAATAAAAAAAAACGGCAAATATTTAACGAAAACAAAGATCAAAAAGCGAAATATAAGTTTGGCGCAGTCCAACTAATATGTAAGCCCATTAATTAATATATGACTATTGCATAACCGGGAAGAAGTGCTTGGAGGAGTGTTCACGGATCACGAAAAGCACCAACCAAGATGGCATTTGTATACAGCCGTAAAGTGATGGTTATCATCATCACTTCTTTCGTTATTGTTTGTGCCTTGCAACAAATCCAATGGAAACGGAATCGAATCCCATTAATAAATTATTGAAAAAAAAAATCAATTTAAAAGAATTAGAAAGGGATGGTAATTAATCTTCTTTGCTCGTATTGGTGGAGTAACGTGCATGATAACGTCTTGTGATATAGAATAAGAGGAGAAAAAGATATAAAGTAAAGGGGGAAAAGAAGAGAGATTTCTTATTCATTAGTTCAATAGATAAACATTCGAGCCTCTATTTATAAAGCATCCCAGTAATAAATGGGATTTGCCCTGGATATTCTTAACATAATTACACGTTTATAACATCCTAAAGTACTAATTATCTAAGGAAACAAGAAGAGTGAAAGAAACCTGTAAAAATCCATCCCAAAATAAACTAGATCAAAATAAACTAGCCCAAAATATTGTTTCATTTTTTGGATCAGTGAAGAATTAAGTGCACAAAAATTTCAAACTCGGATCACTGAATGTTTATTATAGATTTGTTAAAGGGAGAGCAAAATATGATCCGAGGAGTGCAAAAACTTCGTAGAATCCCACTGCGTTAACTAGGACTAACTCGGTATATTTTTCGACTGAGACTAAAACACCCTCAATTATTACATGAACTCTTCCCACACTTCTAACCAATAACCTGGTAAAGATAATGTATATCGTTTTCCAATTTTTCTTTTGGTCGATCTGATGATAACGATGGTTTTTACATCTTTTTTCTTTTTAATTGACATTTTCTTAAAATCCTATCAATTATTTTTATGTCATCAACATCAACCTGATCTAGTGGTAGTATGGATTGAATGATGGGTACAATGAAAACATCACAAAGAATTTCTTTACAAATCAAGGGGATTAATTTATTACAGGTAATATCGAAGAAGTTGATTGTGGTGTTAGGGCTTGATGCGAAGTACTTAGGGCTGATTATGTGGTGGTAATTTTGTCCGTGTCTCGTTTTAATTAAGTCCTCTTACCGTTTTTTCCAACTGACATTTTTAATGAAATCTTCATGAGCTACTATTTAAGTTAGTATTAGTGGTTGCACTCGTGAAATCAAAGAAGAACTTAGGTAAACAGAGGAAATAAGATTAATTAGAATCTTGATGTTTTGTTACCAAAAGAAAAAGATCATGGAATAGTTTTAGGGTTCATAACATAACGATTTTGAAAATCAATATTTTCCAACCCGTGAACAGTTTAATGATTAGTACGGACATTTTAGTCTGAGTCTGGGAAAAATATGAAATGGGTCCTAATTAACGAGTCAGCTACGAGTTTTGCTCTCCTCGAATCATATTTTGCTCTCCCTTTAATAAATTGTTTAATTTTGATCCTTTAGTTTCATTGTAAATAAACCTATGCTTTCAATTTTAATTTCCAAAATTCGTGATAGCGCATTTACCCATGAAACTCATATTTAGTTTTATCTAGTGATCAAATTGGTTGATCAAAAAAATGATCAAATGTATCATGATCAAAATCAAGATTTTGGGATTAATGAGATGATATTCTTAGAAGTCAAAGTTTTTTCTTTTGTTTTTGTTTTGCTTCATATTACCTATAAACATGTATGTATAAGACGATACAATGAATAGGGTAAAATCACCATAGCATGTGGTTGAAAACTTGAAATAGTGGTAAAATTAATGCGGCAAATAATTCAGAATTCAGAGAGTTCACTTAACTATCCCGAAATTCTAAGAAAATTCTGAATAAAAATTCTGAATATGATCTGAGGTTGTAAAAATGCATCTAAAATGTGCGTATTAATGGGTGTTTAGATAGTTCGCGATAATTGGTGAACTTACTAACTAGGCCACTCATATGACACTAAAATCAAATAAAACTGTCACATGGTAAGATGATTCCAATAATCAGCTTACGTTGCTATCCAAAATTTGACTAGAGTTTGCTTCAATAAAAAAAAAATATACATACATTAATTAAAAGATGGGAATCTATATATTACGACTTTAAAATCCTTCGAATAAGTTCAAAAATCAGCTTTTGGTCGTTGATCTTTAATATCCTTAAATAAGTTTGTATAGGTTATAGGTACAAGAGAAAGTTTCAAAAATCCTTTTGATTCTTAAATCCGAATGATTGGATCAATCAAATCACAAATTGAATTAAATGTTGATCATGTAGGAGTAGAATCTCGCAACAACAATATCCCAATGAAAGTATTTAACAAATAAATGTTTGCGAAGACCATTACATATTAATTGAGGAATGACGTAGCAGGTGACGCCAGCCTAATCACGAGGAAAGTGTGAAGACTTTGCAGATGAAGAACACGTGCGAAGAAAACCTTTGTAAACTTCCGAGAATGACGCAGGCCAGATCCAAAAATAAAGGTTGGCTTAGCTGTCATCCACTATGTAACATCCTATGGGAGAATAGTGAGAAAGCAAAGAGGAGAGAGAGAGAGTCCAGTGTAATTCTTATTTCCTTGTATTCTTATCATTCTTGTCAGATTCGTAAAAGAAGTTAATAAAGATTTGGTGATGGTTCTTGAGGTTTGGGTAAACAATTGTGCAAATTCATTAGGGTGTGATTGAGGGAAAACCTGCAATCACAGTTCAAGTGCTAAATTCTACTGGGATATATTAGTCTTTAGATATATTATCCTTTCACACTTCGTTTCTATCCATCCCGCCCGATGAACAATGTAATCCTACTGCTAAAAAATTGAATTCCTGAGATTTTATAGCATGTTTGTTTCGTGGGTTGGTCGGATTATATTGATTTTCTGAAGCTATTAGGGAATGTATGTTTATCCAAACTCACCTAATGGGGTCTAGGGGGCAACGTCCCAAACAGAGTCCAAGACAACATCTCGTGGAAATTTTTTCTCGGGTTTTATTTTAGAAAACCTAGAAGTTTCCATTCAGTTTCAATCCAAATTTGAACGGATGCCTCTTTTCCCATGAGTCACCATTAATGGTGTTTTGGAAGCGTCTGTTGGTGATGAAACGATATTACCAACAGGCATGATTATCACTATAAGTAGCGAAGATGTTCTCCCATTCCAACACATTAAAAGCAACTGCTTTCTTTCTTCTCTAATAGCATCATGAGGAACCTTATACAAGGTGTGATTCTTAGTCTGGTCAAGGAAGTACAATCCTTGAATTCGATTACGGTGTTAGGGCTTCATTGAATCCTGAAGGCATAATTCGATAGACATGTTGTACTCGCCAAGTTAATTGGGAAAGGTCGAATTATTGTCGAAAAGAATCGAAAGAGCCTTGAAGTCAGGGGTACACCATTGTTTGGTTTCTGTTTTTCTTTATTCATCCTCTTGTAATTAACCTAATTTTCCAACAGTCCAAGGCTTTGCTGCTGGAGCTTTATGTTTCAACTCCGATAGTAGAAAGATATTTGCTAGTTGTATAAAAACAAGTAATGAGGGAATTGGGTTGTGGGATCAAGTTACCGGAAAATATCTTTATTTTTTTGATTCGTCAGATGGTTTCTGCTTTGGTAATGCTAATAAGATTCAATGGTTAAATGGAAGTAATTGTTTGTTCGTCAACAGTTGGTTCAATAATAAACTTCGCATCAATCTTTTAGATTTTAGAGATAAAAGAATAGTTTGGAATTGGTTTGATGATGGTCAAAAACCTTCTAGTATTTTTCATCTTGTGGTTGATGCAATTCCAATGGTTGTAGACACCTTCTAGCAAACTCGTATGCAGCTTTATTATTGGTGATCGGAAACAATCCCCGGTTCTAGACACACCTCCCTGACACAAGACGTTGGTCTTTGCACGATCAGTGTGTTTTCACGGTTAAATCTCTATACTCTAAACTCATTGTAGATTCTGGAGTTAATGATTTTCCATACTACTTCGTCTGGAAGAATTCTGTTCCACCTAAGATCAACTTCCTTATGTGGTGCTTAATCCATGAGAAACTCAACACTATAGACATGATGCAGATAAAAGGTATTGACATCTATAACTCTTGTGTTCTTTGCGCGATGATATTGAATCTCAGGAACACATTTTCCTCCATTGTAAAATTCTCACAGAGTATGGTCCTCAACTTTACCAAGTGATGGTTGGTATTGGGTCATTCCAAGAAACATGAAGATGCTTGCACTTGGCTGGGAGCAAGTCCATTTCTCTAATGCAGGAAATTTTCTTTGGGGTTTAATACCGGCTGCAATTATCCACACTATTTGGACAGAGAGAAATAGACGAATATTTGAGCAAGATTATTTGTTTAAGACAGAATCTGACCTTTGTATAGAAGTGAAGTCATTGATTCTTACATGGGCAAGTGCATCTGGCAATAGGGTACATCAGAATTTCTCTAGTTCAGTTCTTAACAATTGGGATGCATTCTTTATGTAATCGTGTTGTTGTTGTTTTCTTTTTCTTAATCTACCTCTGGTAGAACTTTTTGTAATATTCTTAATTCTTCAATTTATCTTCTCTTCTTATCAAAAAAAAATGCAATTCCAATGGTTGTTGATGCAATTCCAATGGAGGAAAACAATTCGGTTTGTGTGGTTACTAAAAATGAAGATTTGGGATTCATAGATTTGAGAAGTAACAGAGAGAGCGTGAGATGGAATTCGTTTCGTAGGATGAAAGACGCCAAAAATCATCATTCTAAGTTAACATTGCATGGAGGGCAGCTTTTTTGTTCCCTGTATGATAAGATATCTGTATATTGTGGTGGTCATGATCGATGGGTTTTAACATCTAGTCTTGAAAGAAGTCAAGGTGGTTCGATTCGCGACTTTTCAATTGGTGGTGATCGGCTTTTTGCTCTTCACAGTGAGGAGAATGTGTTTGACGTGTGGGAGACTCCATCTGCCCCAATAACTGATAGATGTATGGTATAGGAGGACTATAGGAGAGTTGGGATCTAATCTTGTAATGTCACTAAAAACAGCCGCTAGTAACAAGATAGACAGCAGTGAAGACATGCATTGATTTTGTTACCTTAAACCCATGTTTCTAGCTTTGTGAAAGTGATTTGGATTCACTTTAATTTGTCATATGGTTTTGATGTTTTTCCATATTGCTCGCTTAATAATGAGAAAAAAATTGATGATTTTAATCATAAATGAGAGTGTCTTTCCATTTCAATCTTTTAAGCATTTGGCCGTACCATGATTACCTGTGTAATCTTTTGACATGCATCTCTCGAAGATGGTAAAAAAAAAAAGAAGAGGGAAACCGCAAATGGCATAGCAAGAAAAATTAAGGTTGAGTCGCTTTTCATCCTAAATTTCTTGAATATAATCCAACTGAAATTTTTGTACGCACCATCCTTCAAAATGCCAAAAAAAAAAAAAAGAAAAACAGCCTGGATACTTGCTCACTCCTTCCCTCCACTAGACTCAGCCTAATACCGGGCCTAGACATCAACATTGAGTTTAGAAAGCCGTCTAAAAGCATTGTAATCTATATAGAATGGCAAAAACGGTGCTCTTTGGCTAGAGCCTATATCAGGTTTCTTTTCTTTATATCCGGCTTGGTAACTACAAGACTATGAGATAGCGGCCCATATCGTTTTCTAAAAGGAAACTTTGTTGTTTGGTCCTAAGCCCACAAAATTAGTTATTGGGCCGACCGACCGGAGGGCCGAAGGGCCCGTAGGGAGGGAGTCCTTTTATGGCCACTTTTTTTGTCAAATAGACCCTAACGATTTTATAAAAAGATCGCAAAATTTCTGTGTGCAATTTCGATAATGTCAGTTGGATCTCGCAACTTAAAAACACGGAATTGATGGGAGCCGTTTATCTAATATGAGATTTGCGGTGAATTCTATATCATTCGTTCGATAAGATGCTTCAGAACAACGGATTTTATGGGAGCCGTTCATCTATAAAGGATCTTGGTATAAAAATAGCCCTGCTTTTCTTTCCACCACCATCTTTTACAGATAGCTCCTCCACCACCAACAGTGTCACACCACAACCACCAGACAACTACCGTCACCGCCACAAATATCAAAGAACACTACCGCCGCCGCTCCACCACCTCCACTTCCATCAATAGCACTACCTCCACTTCGATCAACAGCAAAACCTTAGCCACCAATAAAAACCCTCCTCTCACATAACCTCTTTTTTCATCAGCTCTGCCACCGTCGCCGGCAACAACACCATCACCACCGGCATAACCAGCGCCACAACCACCTCAGCCACATAATCTCTGTTTATCCACCATCAATACAGTAGCACTAGACCCCCATAACCACTACCAGCACCATCGTCGCAGCCGCCGTCATCACCGCCGCCACTACCAGCACAAACAAATATCTTCGGAAAATGCAATCAAAGATCATACCCTTATGTATTTACATAAATTTACATGAGATGAATCGAAAAATAGTAACAGAATCAAAACAATATACAAAAATTAGTGGATGGATCAAACTAAAATTATGTTCCAGATCCACACATAGAGAAGGGATTCAATCAAAAATTTAAAAATCAATATAAACCCAAAAAAAAAGGCCAAAAACATAGAGTAAATGAAATTTTGGTAATCAAATCAAAACCGAATGAAGCTTGAAATCTAATACAGACTCTAATTAAATCCTAATACAACTCCAATTATGTTCCAGTTCCACCGCCATTACCATTACCACTTTTGCATGTTTACACTTTGACAAAACCAGATCTCCTTTGATCTTCTTCGACAATTCTACGGCAATACCATCACCACCGTTACGGAAAAAACACCATAACCACGAAACACCGTCACCACTACCTCTTCTTCGTCTTTTACTTTCTCTAATTGGAGATTTTGTTGTTTTTTAAGATTCATTCTCAAACCCATCTTCTAATGCCATCAACTATCTTCACTGCATCACCACTCCAAAAGACAGCAAACCCTAAATTAAGCCCGAACAACCACCATCTCTGCAATTTATTACCACCGTCAACATCAATTGGTAGCAAACTCATTAGTACCCATTAGCTCAAGTCTTGCAATTCGATCAAAACTCTGCAACCCCTAAATCGAAGACTAATCACAGTAACTCTTCATTACAAATTAAAAAAAAAAAATCATTATAAATCTGAAAATTCTCAAAATTCATCATCCGAAAAGTAGACCAGAAAAAAATATACTAGGAGGTGGTGGGTACGGTGTTCTAGCCTTTACAATAGCTTTCTTAGCTTTAATTTTTCGGAGCCTTAAGTCGTAACACTTGGCTGTCATGCGCACAAGCACCACACATAGAATACAACTGTCTGTGGTTAAAAAAATGGTACACTGACTCATCTTGAGCCGTTGACATGGTCATATCGGAGAAAACAAAAAACAAGGGAAATATACCATGAAATTTGGTTTAACTTGTACATATAAAAACGTTGGGCAAAGATATTCTTGCCAATTTCACATCGTTTGCCCCGACTATTTTTTTTTCTTTTAAATATGCCACGACTACTTGACCACAATCTATTTGGTCTGGTGTTAAGGTCCAATTCATGGACTACACCACAGTAATAGTTTTATATCGCAGCCATGTTTTTTTCTTTTCTCGGTCGGTCCTTCCACCATGGCATCGGTGTTCTAGTAGTAGGGTCCAACCGGATTTTTTTTTATTTAGAGGTCCAAAATTAATTAAAACAAGGAAATGACCATAATACCCATTGTTACCAAACGTGTGTGTTTACACATTCATTATATCGAGTACATATCTGTTACACTGATTATAAATTCGAGTACATATCTGCTACACTGCTTAGAAATTCGAGTACATATCTGCAACACTATTTACAAATCTGAGTACATACACTAGTGGAAAATGTATTTTTAACCACTTCCTGGTTTTCACGAATACTACTGTTGCCGGACATCTGTAACTATAGGTGTTGTGAGTCACAGTCGTTTCAATAAAACATGTCTCTGACACAGTTGTTTCTTTGGGGGTATTTTTGTAAAAATACAGAGCTCTAATTAGAGATTGAAAACTTCTGTGAGAGTAACTTCTATAACCAAATCTCTCTTATATCCTTATCTCGATCTGCATTACTCCTTCGTACGCCTCCCTTCCCTTCTTCCTTTACTTCTCTCTCACAATTTATTCGTTTCAGTCGATTTCTTTTTTCAATCATAGCTTATGAATCAGTTTTAGGTTTTGCTTTCTCTTCTTCTTCAAGGATATCATCACAAATAAAACTCTCATACGTATCTTGTGAGAAGAAATCTAGGGTTCTTAAGAGATTTCTCTATTTATTGAGGTTAGTTTTCAATAATGGATAGATTTCGCGTTATGGGTTTTATTTAGTTTCTGTTTCTGATTCTTAGATTTGGGTTTTTTTGATGGTCTTTTGAGACTGAGATTGCTGTTGGGTTTTTCCAAACCCTAGAAATGAGAAAATTTTCTAATGAAATTGATGTAATTTTGGTATTTTGAGTTTGATTTTGCTAGAAAGCTAATTTTCCTGTGAATTGATAATAATTTTGGAATTTTGGAAGTTTACATCTTGCGAGTTAAATTGATTTATGATTTATGAGATTAATTTAGTTTTTGGTTTTTTCCTCAAAGCCCTAGAAATTGGAATTTTTTTTTCGATTTCTTGTAGTATGTATGAGGTTATAAGGAGGTTATATTTGAAGCTTCAAAGTTTTGAGGCTAATTTGAATGTTTAGGAATGGTGCAGGGTGGATGTTAGAATACACGGTTCTGGAGGGTCTTTGTGATTTCAGTAATATGGAGGGTCTTACCAAGATAAAATCGATTATTGATTTCTTTTAGGTTACATATATTTTCATAGCTTAAAAACTTTTAATGATTACTGGTTTCTCTATCTTTTCGATTAGGTTGATGGAACAACCCAAGTCTACATGGGTGAAGCAAAAAGTTGAAATTTCCAAAGAAATTAGATCGGGAAAAAAGGTTTCATGTGAAAAATTAGACCGGGTTAGTCATTTTTTTTTCTAGATTCAAAATCTAAATGGAATACTTTGTCGTTCAGAGTTACTTTCATGTTTTTTCTGTTGTATAGATACTTAATGATAAAATACTTTTGCTATGCAGAATAGCTTAAATGACATGTTTGGATCCTAGTGGAGCAAGGAAGAGCTTAAACACTTTATGAAGCATATTGTATGAGGAAGATTGGGAAGGTTTGTTTGGCTTCTAAAAGTTTATTTCTATGTCCCGCCTTAACATGTTTGTATTCATATCCATTGTTTTGTGTTGTATGTGTGTATTCAAACATCTTATTTTTCAAGTTAGAAAATAAGGTTTTTTTTTCTCATTATGTCTTACCGGTTCATTTGGATTGTGTCATGTAGTTTAAGGATTTCTCATATGAAGTTGGAAAATGCACAAGAAGATTGTCAATTGTTTGAGATGATACTGTATACTTTCTAAAATTAATGTGCTAAGCTGCAAAGTCCTACTTTGGTCGAGTGATGCGGACCATAAATAGATAGGATTTAGAGTATCTTTATGTTGAATTCTTAACCAGGAACTCCAGTTTGAATAAGTTCTTGAAACTCTTTGTAGGAAGTTTTTATTATTACTGAATTCTATTTTTAGTTGTGTTTCTGCTAAAAACTCTTATTTATTCTACGTTGTGTGTGAATCGAAACCTAGTTTTTATCTTAATTTTTGTTGCGCCGTAATGGAGGAATATAATCCATCCTCATTAGGCTATTCTTGTAAAAGGTTGTCCAATATCACAAAGATTGGGTGTTGTCCTGCGCATTGATGTGATGTGTTAAGAGGGTCGACCGACCAAACTACGTACGTCAAGCTAAACATCGAGCTTACCTTCCTAGAGATGATATTTATGCATCCTATCCTAAAACTTCCTTTGAATTGATCTTTTTCACGACATTGTTGATCTTCCTAAGAGCATCTTAGTTTATCTTGAATTTTGAGCATTTTTCTTTTTGTAGTACGTAAGTGTGCATCAAAGAGAGATTAGTAAAACTATGAATGAATTTGATTGTAGATTGCACCACAATCCAACCAAGCTGTTGGCCCTGAAGAAGAAATTCTGATCGGTTCCCTGGTTTCTCATCAACAATGGAAAGTGACAGGAATCTGGGTGAAATTCATGTTACAGCTCATTTATAAATGGGGTTATCATTATGGTTTACATAAAACACAACCTTCCTTACAGGTGACCGTGTGTCAATCCGTCAAAAATAATTTCACTTTCTTACGCACTAAATTTAAATGAAGCACAAGGTAAGGAAGAGTTCGTATCCACAGAGAGGCGTTTGTTGTTATGTAATTTCAATTTCTAAAGTAACCCAAGGTATGTTTGTTGTTTAAGAAATAAAAAGTAGTTGAAAGCAAAGTAAATAGTTTGAGAAATCAATAAGGAGAAGATATTGGTTAAGGGATAGTATCATTCACAAACATGTATTCTCATCAATGATTAGAATTGGTATTTTAATCTCGTATTTATTAAAAGTCCTAGGATACCTTGATCGCAAGTATAACCCGTTAATTCCCTGTTTTCATCACAACCACATTAAAAGATGCATATGTGAATTCTTCGTTTAAAGCAACCTAAAGTGTAAAAGCACAATTAAGTTTAACTCCCTAAGAGCATTAAGTTTTATGGAATAAGACTCATCAATGCAAACGAATGTGTAAAAGCACTAGACGTTTTAACAAAAGTTATGATTCACTTGTGACTAATAGGATGTATCACTACAAGCACTAACCACAATTATGCTACTTAGAATCAGGGATAAACAACTTTTTCGTATTGAAAACCCTAATATAGCTCTAGAGATGAACACAAATCGGATTGATTAGGACTCAACCTAACAAGTTTTCAAATCTTATAACACTATTAATTGTGAATCACAAACAATAATTACTGAGACAAAACTAATTCATTGAATCAAAAGCATGTTGAGAAATCAACTTTTATCCCATAACCAATAAGATGTTTAGCTACTCATAGCTATGGAGTTCATCATCATCAATATTCAATAATAAACAAGGAAGAAGAAGAACAAAACCAAACCCTAGAAGTGTAAACAAAAGTGGCTCTCCAAAAGAATTCCAAGAAAAAGATATATTATGTGTTGTAGAAAACCTCCCTTTTATAGCCTTTCTCTCCTTCCAAAATTAGGTTTAGTCTTCAAAGTCTATTAGGTGCGAGTCCACCAAGCCCACAAGGACGAGAAACCCGTGTAGAAAATACGCCCAAAAGTGGTCGCCGGGAAGTTGGGATTGTGGCGGAAATCGCCGGAAAGTCGCGGAAGTAGGCTCCGGTGATCGACAAAGTCGCCGGCCACCGGCCAATCGGATCGGACGGGTCAAGTCAACGGTGAGTCGGATCGGGTCCAAATCTGATCAGCTGAGTTAAACCGGGCCCATCGGGGCTAGTCACCTTGGCCTAGGCTAGTTCCGAGTTTGGTCGGGCTAGTTGCACTTGGACAGACTTGTAGCACAATCATTGTGCTTCACTGCAACCATTAGGCCCGGACTACACCAGCCATGATGGCTATGCTACTACTCCTCCATTTGTAATAATCAAGGCGTTCTCAAACAAAGACCACCGCTTGACACTTCATGCCTTCTATTCAATCACATTTCATCTCATAATCACCAAAGATCCAAAACTCATCCGGTTCACTTGTCCTTCAAACTCCTGTGCCAGCAACCAATCTCCACCGAGACTTCCACCGCAACAATGCCACCAACAATTCTTCCCCGAGTTCAAACCCCTTTGCGCAACAACAAGGCTAATCATCATACTCTTCAAACACCACCAGTTCTAAGTATCAACAACAGCCACGTCTCAGCCTTGCGGTGCCAAAGCCAGCGACAAACACCACCTGCAATGCAGCCTTCACTCTGCCTAACCAGCCAACATTGCAGCTCCACTTGAGTACCAGATTTATCATTGCTATCACTAGCCTAGACTACAGTACTGCAATTCAAGAGTTCCATTCTTGCGCCTTTAACCGCACCTACAACAAATCACTTCCACCTGAACCTGCAACTCAAGAGCCACTAGCTCAGGCTAGAACCTGCAATCTGCCTGCAATTACATCACACAAATCTCCCAGCACCAGCTTCCAATTAATAAACCAGGCAATACCTCCTACAGCTGCACTGCCACATTCCCAGTGTACCCTGGCTAAGTTACAAACCCAGCTGTAACATCACAAGCCTTCAGCTCCAACTTTACCTGCAATTGCTCAAAGCCTGTAAGCTTCTAGCTTGCCCCGCATTGCCCAGCCTGTCACTTCAGTGCCACCAGCTGCAATCCCAGAAGCAACACAACTCAACCAGCTATCCTAACTGTATCAGCTCTTGCAGCTTCTACACCTGAGTCTCCACTACTTCCTGTGACAACACCCATTTCAATGCTCAAAACCCAGCCATAGCATCTGGCCTCAGCTGCACAACATCATAAAACACCTGCAATTCCTCCTGAGCCAAAACCATTTCCCATAACCTCACTGCAACACCAAAATCATTGTATTCCACAATGAAACCCATATTCATCAACCTTGCTCCAAGAACAAACCCATTCCTTCCAATTTCACAGCATTACCACCACAAGCACCCACACCAACACCATCAAGTACCTTGAATCAAAATCCCCTGGATTAACCTTAAGAGCTCAAAACCACCTCCATCTTCATCACGAATTAATCAACCACCTCCAAGTCTCACCACTGGACAACATCAATTGCCTGGCAATCCAGCACAGCAAAACCCATTTCCAGCATACTCAAACTCCCTTTGCTTGAGCTTTAATTACCAACAAAGCTGCATCTCCATCACTAATTCACTGTAACATCAGCTCCAGCCACAATCTCCAAACTCATTCCATTTCTTGTCCACCACCTCAGAACCCATCAAACTCAATCACCATTCACAGCACTCAATCGATCTGCATCCTGTTCTTCAGTGAAAACCGCTGCAGCCTTCCTCCTCCTTCTCTATGAATTCAATCCTAACATCCACTATCTCCCTGTTTCGATTCATCAAGACCCTAACCGTAAATGAGAATCCAAAACCCATTACTGAGATCCACCTCAAATCTCTACTTCACCCGAAGCTTCACAACTTCTTCCATTTCCCTAATTCAACCCAAATTCAACCCATCTCCATTCTTTTATCCAAACTCCTTAATCTCTCCTTCATTCCTCATTCCCATGAGCATCATCGATCTCTCGCCATGACAAAGACCCTCATTAAGTCCTCTCTTTCTCTCTCGATCTGGTTTCGTGTGAGAAATAATAATTGAGAAATAAATTTTCTCAATTTTTGGACAAATGTAAGAAGGCCATTATCTCTAAGCGCCCCTTAACTGGATAAGGGCCACCTCCAATTACTTTGGCTGTCGGTTCCTGTAACCGACCACAGCCTAATTCTCTTCCGCTCCTCGCCGCGTTTCACCGCGCTCCACATATAGCTCACTCCGTGAGATGACAATTTCGCCCTTTGGCTCAATTTGGATAATTTCTTCTTCTTTTCCTCCGTGCGACTCCATTGCACCTATAAAACTCAAAAGCACGCGTAAAGTACATAATTCACAATAAAAATAGCAAAGAAAGCATAAACTCTATAAAGTAAATACGGTGTATTCTACACCTATCGATTCCCCCACACTTAGACTTTGCTAGTGCTCGAGCAAATCAAACAAAACAATAAAATACAACAACTCCGTGTCGTCGAGGCTACGGTCACTTTTAGCATAAATAACAAGCCTTTAAACCCCTAGGTGTCCCTAGTGGACGAGTTATAGTCTCGTGAAGGTTTACTAGAGATATACCTACAAAACCTATATTTCAAACTCCGTCTATTCGTGACAAATCAATGAATGAATCCAAATTGACTACAGAAGGAGGTACCTTGCAAATTCAATTCAAATATTAGTAAATAAACTCTAATTAGATAGTTGAACAAGCCACAATACTCGGAAACTAACAAACCACAATCACAATGAAAGATTAAGAAGATGGATAAAGATGTAGATGTTGGCGAATATTCTCAAGTGTTCGATGTTTCCCATATCCGTCGAAGGTCACCGTTGCTAAGATGAACCTAATCCTATTGGATTGAGCTACTTAGTGCCGAATGCTACATCAAATCAATTGGCATATACAAGGGAACCAAAAGTGACTTTATTCAACACAATAATATATTAAAATTTTTTTTTTTATAAGATTGGATCAAATCGGATCCAATTTTTTAGACGGCATGATTAGATCTTTTGGATCCAAGCGCATGCTTCTTGTCGCTAAGTACATGATAGTTGCCTTGGATCCCGCATTCCACGCTTGTTTAGGCGACGGAGACAGGGGACTACGTTTCACACATACCGCTATTCCCAAGTGTCTTTTTATTCCGTTTTGGTCTAATTGGTCGGTTTTTTTTTTTTTTTTTTTCTTTTCATATATTTTTTTCATTTTTTTTTTTTTTTTTTTTTTTTTTTTTAATTTCTAGTAACTCAATCACTCTATTTCATCCTAGCAGTAATAACACGTCGATTTTTAGTGACCCACCAAAGCACTTAGAGAACAATAGATAAATATGGAAAAATAAAAAATAGAATGTGATATGGTGATATTCCAAGATATGGTAACAACTATCATACAATTTGTGATTTCTGAGCTATGTTCGTCCCTTTTAGTTAATTGGTTCCTCAACTCCTGCATTCAAAATGGTTCCATCCACTAATGGTGTCATCCTAAAGGCACAAGTTCTAAATTTCGGAGTTCAAAAAGCACAAATTTTTCTGTTTTTTTTTCTATTTTTCTGATTTTTTTTTTTTTTTTTTTTATAAAACAAACTAAAACATATAAATGCTCCCCCACACTTAAACTTTACATTGTCCTCAATGTAAAATTGAATCATCCAAAGTAAGTTAAGGTGGGAAATCCTAGCAAGAAATCAGCAAAAACAAAGTAAAAACAAAACAAGAAAAACTAAAAACAAGAAACGAAAGAAATACAAGACAAGAAATACTCATCCGTTGGGTTGCCTCCCAATTAGCGCTTGGTTTAAAGTCGTCAGCCCGACTATCTCCTTGCTTTCTATGACTCCTCCAGAGGGAGCACATCCACAAAGTTAACTCCTTCCACCACCTCGAAGTGAAATTCTCATAATATGGTTTCAACCGGTGCCCATTCACTTTAAGTTCCTTCCCTGTAGCTATACTACGAATTTCCACTGCACCATGAGAAAACACATTAGTAACAATAAAAGGTCCGATCCATCGTGACCTTAGTTTACCCGGAAATAAATGCAAGCGAGAATTAAACAAAAGCACTTTCTCGCCCAATACAAAATTGTTTCCTAGAAATCATGTTATCATGGAATGCTTTCGTCTTTTCTTTGTAAATCCGTGAGCTTTCAAATGCATCATTGCGAAGCTCCTCTAGCTCTTGAAGTTGTAACTTCCTTTGCTTTCCAGCCCCATCCATCTCCATGTTGCATTGCTTAATAGCCCAAAACGCCTTATGCTCAATTTCCACGGGTAAGTGACAAGGTTTACCATACACAAGCCTAAAAGGAGACATTCCAATAGGTGTTTTATATGCGGTTCTATACGCCCACAAAGCATCATTAAGTCTCATGCTCCAATCTTTCCTCGTTGGATTCACCGTCTTTTCTAGAATTGATTTCACCTCCCTCGATTAGACACCTCGGCTTGGCCATTGGTTTGGGGATGATAAGGTGTTGCAATCTTATGCGACACATTGTACTTCCTTAACAAGCTTTGCAAGAACCTCGTTTTTGAAGTGAGAACCCCCATCGCTAATTATCGCCCTTGGAATTCCAAACCTCGCAAAAATATTAGCTTGCACGAAATCAAAACAACTTTAGAATCATTAGTTGGGGTGGCTTTAGCTTCCACCCATTTCGAGACATAATCAACCGCAAGTAAGATATAAAAATTCCCATGGGAGTTGACAAAAGGCCCCATAAAATCAATACCCCATACATCAAAAACTTCAATAAATTGAATAAAAGTTTGTGGCATTTGATTTCGGACACCTAGATTGCCGGTTCTTTGACACCTATCACAAGTTGTACAAAATATATGTGCATCCTTAAAAAAAGTTGGCCAATAAAAACCACTTTCAAGTACCTTGTGCGCGGTTCTCTTACTCCCAAAATGTCCTCCGCAAGCATAAGAGTGACAAAAAGACAAGATAGAGTTAAATTCGATTCGGGCACGCACCTTCGTATTACTTGGTCACTACCATGTTTCCATAAGTATGGATCATCCCATATGTATTGGTTCCCTAACCTCTTAAGTTTGTCCCTCTCAAAGACGAGACAAGTTCTTTGGGATTTGTTTAGAAACTAAGTAATTGACAATATCGGCATACCATGGTTCTCCAAGGGCAATTGAGAAAAGTTGCTCGTCCGGAAACTTTCACGCAACGGATAGTCTCCTTGTCCACAGCAAGTCGGCTCAAATGATCCGCAACGGTGTTCTCAATTCCTTTCTTGTCTTTGATTTCAATATCAAACTCTTGCAAGAGTAAAATCCACCGTATGAGCCTCGGTTTCGCCTCTTTCTTTGTAAGCAAGTATCTAAGTGCTGCATGATCAGAAAAAACAACAACTTTTGTACCAATTAGATAAGAGCGAAACTTTTCCAAAGCAAAAACAATAGCTAATAACTCTTTTTCAGTGGTTGTGTAGTTTTGTTGAGCCTCATTTAACGTTCTAGAAGCATAATAGATAGCATGAGGAAGCCTCCCCACACGTTGCCCAAGCACCGCACCAACCGCATAATCACTAGCATCACACATGAGTTCAAACGGCTTACTCCAATCCGGTGGTTTAATGATAGGGGCTGAAATCAAAAGTTCTTTCAAACGATTGAATGCCGCCATACATTTCTCATCAAAGTTAAAAACCACATCTTTTTGCAATAAGTTACAAAGTGGTGACGCTATCTTGGAAAAGTCCTTGATGAACCTACGATAGAAACCTGCATGACCAAGAAAAGAACGTATCTCCCTCACCGTAGTGGGAGGGGTTAGAGCACGAATAAGGTCTATCTTAGATTTATCGACTTCCAAACCTTTAGAAGATATTATATGGCCTAAAACTATGCCATGAGTTACCATGAAATGGCACTTCTCCCAATTTAGCACAAGATTTGTTTCAACACATCGTTCAAGGATTAGAGACAAATTGTTCAAGCAAAGGTCAAAAGAATCACCAAAGACACTAAAGTCATCCATGAACACTTCGATTATGTTTTCAACATATTCCGAAAAGATACTTACCATACACCTTTGAAAAGTAGCTGGAGCATTGCATAGGCCAAAAGGCATCCTTCTATAAGCAAAAGTACCGAAAGGACAAGTGAAAGTGGTTTTCTCTTGGTCCTCCTGCTATCACAATCGATTATAACCCGAATAGCCATCAAGAAAGCAATAGTATGAGTGTCCGCTAAACGTTCAAGCATTTGATCAATAAAAGGTAAAGGAAAGTGATCTTTTCTAGTGGTGGCATTCAATTTTCTGTAATCAATACAAACCCTCCAACCGGTTTGCACACGAGTTGGGACAAGTTCATTCTTATCATTCTCCACCACCGTCACTCCCGATTTCTTTGGTACCACTTGTACCGGCTTACCCACTTGCTATCGGATATGGGGTAGATAACACCCACTTCCAAAAGCTTGAGTATCTCCTTTTTCACAACTTCCATCATGGGAGGATTCAAACGACGTTGCGCTTCCCTAGTAGGCTTTGCATCATCCTCCAAACGAATTTTGTGCATACAAACGGCAGGGCTAATACCCTTGATATCGGCAATTGTCCATCCTATGGCCGTCTTGTACTTCCTTAGCACCCTTAGAAGTTTTTGCTCCTGTAAATCACTAAGCTTGTTAGAAACAATCACCGGTAACTCTTCATTATCACCCAAGTACAAGTACTTAAGGTGGTTCGGGGAAGAGGTTTCAATTCTAAAATCGGAGATTTAATAATTGAAGGTACAAGCTTTTCATCACCGCATGGTAAAGAAATAAAAGAGATATTATGAGTTTTTGGGCATTCTTGAGTGAATTAAGATCACCAAGAGCTTCCTTGACTTCATTACCACACTCTACACCATTATCCATGGATGTAGTTAACACGGTTTCCAAAGCATCATCACCGTTTAATTCAAACATTTGTTGTGCCAATGTATCCATCACATCAATGGAGAAACAAGAGTGGACATCGCTAGGATATCTCATCGTCTCGAAAATGTTGAAACGTATTATTTCTCCATCAAACTCCATAGTTAGCGTTCCCTTATCCACATCAATTATGGTTTTCGCCGTTTTCATGAAAGGACGCCCAAGAAGCAATGGAAGAGACGAGTCCGGTTCACCTTCATCCATCTCTAACACACAAAAGTCCGCAGAAATACAAGTTGATTAACCCGCACAAGAACATCCTCAACAATACCCATTGGGTAAACATTAGAGCGATCGGCTAATTGCAATACAATTTCAGCCTTTTTAAGAGGACCAAGATCAAGTGAATTATACATTGACGCCGGCATAACATTAACTAAGCACCTAAGTCCAACATAGCTTTGTGAAAAGTTTTGTTACCAATTTTGACGGGAATGTCAAAACTACCGGATCCTTGCACTTAAGTGGGAGTTTGTGTTGTAAGATTGTCGAAGCATTCTCCCCCACACTAAGCACTTCATTACCTTTGAGCCTTTGTTTGTTGGTACACAAGTCCTTCAACACCTTAACATACTTTGGAACTTGCTTGATAGCATCAATGAGTGGTATGTTCACATGGATCTTTTTAAGAACGTCTAAAATCTCCTTTTCTAGTTCCGCCTTCTTAGAACTTGCAAATCTGCGAGGAAAAGGTAGAGGAGGAACATAAGTAGAAACCGGAGTTTTAGCGTTAGAAATAGGTACCTCAGAAGTTTGGGGAGAATCCTCGACTTTCTCCTCCAAAACAGGTTCCTTGGGTGTCTCCACCTTGCCCGAATCAAGACTTCGGGTTGCACAAGTTGTGTACCGCTTCTCAACGTAATGGCATTGACACCCTCTTTTGGGTTAATAGGTTGAGAAGGAAGTCTCCCACTATTTTGTGCCTTCAAATTGTTGATATCAACCGCCATGGAGCCCATTTGTGTTTGCAACTCCTTAATAGCACTCTTAGTCTCTTGTTGACTCTCTTTGAACATGGTAGAAATACCTTGCATAAAAGTTTGAAGCTTTGCATCAATATCAGCACCTTGAGTTTGCATTGATTGTTGTGCTTGAGGTTGCTTGAAATTGTTGTTGTTGTGGTTGAAATCCACTCGGACGGTTGAAAGTAGGTTGTTGAACGGCTCCTTGCTTGTTAGCATAGCTAAAATTGGGGTGATCTCTCCATCCTGGGATTGTAAGTGTTGGAGTAGGGATCATACCGTCTTGGTTGATTCGGAAAGATCGCATTAGCTTGCTCGTCTTCATAAGATTGAGGAGAAGTTGGTATAACCGCGGATGCCACTTGTTGCAACATTGATGTCATGTTACCCATTTGTTGACGAAGTTCCTCCACCTCGCTCACTTCACTCACCCTTCTTAGAATCACATCCGAACCACGACTCAGAAATTGTTGTGAGTTCGCCGCCATGTTTTCAATCAACTCTCTAGCTTGTGCCACCGTCTTGCTAACTAGTGCACCACCACCGCAGCGTCAATAAGATTCCTATCACTTGATTGGAGTCCTTCATAGAAGTATTGGATGATCATAGCGTCACTAAATTGGTGGTGAGGGCAGCTTGCAACCAATCTCTTGTACCGTTCCCAACATTCATATAAGGATTCTCCCACGTTTTGCTTCATCCCACAAATTTCTTTGCGAATTTGAGTAGCCTTTGATGCAGGAAAATATCTCTCCAAAAAGAGTTTCTTCAACCCATTCCATGTTGTGACACTTCCGGGAGGTAAATAGTACAACCAATCCTTAGCACTATCCATTAAAGAGAAACGGAAAACCTTCAACATTGCACCATCCGCCTCAACATTTGTCGGAAGCATAGCCGTGACAATGGTGTGGAAGTCCAAAAGATGTTTGTTAGGATCTTCATTCACCATGCCATGGAATTTTGGTAATTCTCTAAGCAACCCGGCTTTATCTCAAAAGTAGAGTTCGTTTGAATACACCCCCGTTGTGTATCAAGCCTATGAGAGGCTAAGTCCTTGAGTGAACGATTTGCATCACCCATTTCTTCTTCTTCTCGTTGTCGGAAAATCTCTTCTCCTACTTCCTCCTCGTGCTCGTCCGTTGTGCCTTTACTTGGTTGGAGTATTGTGCCGCGTCTAGTAGCTATCCCGCACCTTGGATAATTCCAATCCTTAGAAGCCGAGATTATGCACTCGCAAACAATTCTCCAAAACAAGTGAGAAACAAGACAAGAAACGAAAAGCAAAGATAAAAGGAAATTGTAAAAAGAAACTAAAAACTTAATAACAAGCCGTATGCCTCCCCAAGAACGGGCCAAAATTTGACCGTGTGTCAATCCGTCAAAAATAATTTCACTTTCTTACGCACTAAATTTAAATGAAGCACAAGGTAAGGAAGAGTTCGTATCCACAGAGAGGCGTTTGTTGTTATGTAAATTTCAATTTCTAAAGTAACCCAAGGTATGTTTGTTGTTTAAGAAATAAAAAGTAGTTGAAAGCAAAGTAAATAGTTTGAGAAATCAATAAGGAGAAGATATTGGTTAAGGGATAGTATCATTCACAAACATGTATTCTCATCAATGATTAGAATTGGTATTTTAATCTCGTATTTATTAAAAGTCCTAGGATATCTTGATCGCAAGTATAACCCGTTAATTCCCCGTTTTCATCACAACCACATTAAAAGATGCATATGTGAATTCTTCGTCGAAAGCAACCTAAAGTGTAAAAGCACAATTAAGTTTAACTCCCTAAGAGCATTAAGTTTTATGGAATAAGACTCATCAATGCAAACGAATGTGTAAAAGCACTAGACGTTTTAACAAAAGTTATGATTCACTTGTGACTAATAGGATGTATCACTACAAGCACTAACCACAATTATGCTACTTAGAATCGGTGGATAAACAACTTTTTCGTATTGAAAACCCTAATATAGCTCTAGAGATGAACACAAATCGGATTGATTCCGGACTCAACCTAACAAGTTTTCAAATCTTATAACACTATTAATTGTGAATCACAAACAATAATTACTGAGACAAAACTAATTCATTGAATCAAAAGCATGTTGAGAAATCAACTTTTATCCCATAACCAATAAGATGTTTAGCTACTCATAGCTATGGAGTTCATCATCATCAATATTCAATAATAAACAAGGAAGAAGAAGAACAAAACCAAACCCTAGAAGTGTAAACAAAAGTGGCTCTCCAAAAGAATTCCAAGAAAAAAGATATATTATGTGTTGTAGAAAACCTCCCTTTTATAGCCTTTCTCTCCTTCCAAAATTAGGTTTAGTCTTCAAAGTCTATTAGGTGCGAGTCCACCAAGCCCACAAGGATGAGAAACCCGTGTAGAAAATACGCCCCAAAAGTGGTCGCCGGAAGTCTGGGATTGTGGCCGGAAATCGGCCGGAAAGTCGCCGGAAGTAGGCTCCGGTGACCGACAAAGTCGCCCGGTCACCGGTCAATCGGATCGGATCGGGTCAAGTCAACGGTGAGTCGGACGGTCAAAACTGATCACCCGAGTTAAACCGGGTCTATCAGGGCTAGTCACCTTGGCCTAGGCTAGTTCTGAGTTTGGACTGGGCTAGTTGCACTTGGACAGACTTGTAGCACAATCATTGTGCTTCACTGCAACCATTAGGCCTGGACTACACCAGCCATGATGGCTATGCTACTACTCCTCCAGCTGTAATAACTGTGCGTTCTCAAACAGCACCACTGCCTTGACACTTCACAGCTTCTATTCAATCACATTTCATCTCATAATCACCAAAGCATCCAAAACTCGCCTCCGGTTCACTTGTTCTTCAAACTCCCGTGCCAAAGAACCAATCTCCACCTGAGACTTCCACTGCAACAATGCCACCAACAATTCTTCCCCTGAGTTCAAACCCTGCTGCTGCAACAACAAGGCTAATCATCATACTCTTCAAACACCACCAGTTCTAAGTATCAACAACAGCCACGTCTCAGCCTTGCGGTGCCAAAGCGGCGACAAACACCACTGCAATGCAGCCTTCACTCTGCCTAACCAGCCAACATTGCAGCTCCACTTGAGTACCAGATTTATCATTGCTATCACTAGCCTAGACTACAGCTGCAATTCAGTAGTTCCATTCTTGCGCCAGAACTGCACCTACAACAAATCACTTCCACCTGACCCTGCAACTCAAGAGCCACTAGCTCAGGCTAGAACCTGCAATCTGCCTGCAATTACATCACACAAATCTCCCAGCACCAGCTTCCAATTAATAAACCAGGCAATACCTCCTACAGACAAGACCGCCACATTCCCAGTGTACCCTGGCTAAGTTACAAACCCAGCTGTAACATCACAAGCCTTCAGCTCCAACTTCACCTGCAATTGCTCAAAGCCCAGAAGCTTCTAGCTTGCCCTGCATTGTGCCAGGCCTGTCACTTCAGTGCCACCAGCTGCAATCCCAGAAGCAACACAACTCAACCAGCTATCCTAACTGTATCAGCTCTTGCAGCTTCTACACCTGAGTCTCCACTACTTCCTGTGACAACACCCATTTCAATGCTCAAAACCCAGCCATAGCATCTGGCCTCAGCTGCACAACATCATAAAACACCTGCAATTCCTCCTGAGCCAAAACCATTTCCCATAACCTCACTGCAACACCAAAATCATTGTATTCCACAATGAAACCCATATTCATCAACCACTGCTCCAAGAACAAACCCATTCCTTCCAATTTCACAGGCATTACCACCACAAGCACCACAGCCAACACCATCAGAAGTACCTTGAATCAAAATCCCCTGGATTAACCTTAAGAGCTCAAAACCACCTCCATCTTCATCACGAATTAATCAACCACCTCCAAGTCTCACCACTGGACAACATCAATTGCCTGGCAATCCAGCACAGCAAAACCCATTTCCAGCATACTCAAACTCCCTTTGCTTGAGCTTTAATTACCAACAAAGCTGCATCTCCATCACTAATTCATCAGTAACATCACTCCAAACCACAATCTCCAAACTCATTCCATTTCTTGTCCACCACCTCGTAACCCATCAAACTCAATCACCATTCACAAGACTCAATCGATCTCGCATCCTGTTCTTCAAAGATGAAAACCGTTGCAGCCTTCCTCCTCCTTCTCTATGAATTCAATCCAGAACATCCACTATCTCCCTGTTTCGATTCATCAAGACCCTAACTGTAAATGAGAATCCAAAACCCATTACAGATCCAGTCTCAAATCTCTACTTCACCTGAAGCTTCACAACTTCTTCCATTTCCCTAATTCAACCCAGTTCAACCCATCTCCATTCTTTTATCCAGCTCCTTAATCTCTCCTTCAGTTCCTCATTCCCATGAGCATCATCGATCTCTGCCATGACAGCAGCCCTCATTAAGTCCTCTCTTTCTCTCTCGATCTGGTTTCAGGTGAGAAATAATAATTGAGAAATAAATTTTCTCAATTTTTGGACAGTGTAAGAAGGCCATTATCTCTAAGCGCCCAGAATTGGATAAGGGCCACCTCCAATTACTTTGGCCTGTCGGTTCCAGGTAACCGACAGCCTAATTCTCTTCCGCTCCCTCGCCGCGTTTCAGCCTGCTCCACATATAGCTCACCTGTGAGATGACAATTTCGCCCTTTGGCTCAATTTGGATAATTTCTTCTTCTTTTCCTCCGTGCGACTCCATTGCATCTATAAAACTCAAAAGCACGCGTAAAGTACATAATTCACAAGAAAAATAGCAAAGAAAGCATAAACTCTATAAAGTAAATACGGTGTATTCTACACCTATCAACAGGTAAGAATTGTTCCCCTTCAATCTGCACATCAGCATATTTATAGGATAAGGAACCTTTCATGTGCGAACAAAATGTATCTTATGTGGTGTTTCTTTAGCAGGAGTAGTGACCCTAAAGGACATTCTACGAAAGGTCATTGGAAAACTGAAGAGGTAATTTCATGACACATTAATGTCTATGCTTATTCTATAAACTTGTATTGTATTTTTCTGGCTCAGTTTAACAACATTTCATGTACTTTTATGATTTTTTAACTTTGTCATATGACATTGTTGTTGTGTCTATGCAGCTGAATGTATAAAGGGTCGAACAGATGTACAGTGCCTACGTCGGTGGAAGACGTTCTTGAATCCAGAGATTGTTAAAGGTCCTTGGTCGAAATTTTACATGGAGAAATTTTGCATATCAAGCACAGAGGATATTGATAAATCCAAAGATGACGTTGTAAGTAATTCAACTGGTATTTGGTTTCTAGATGATCCACAATTTGAAGTTGTTTCGTATCTGTTCAATAAGCGGGACTCTAAAATTTTGTATTATGCCCTGTACCAGTTCTATATGAATATCATGTTATAATTTTCTATATAATTCTTGACTTGTAGTATAGGCTAGAATTGAACATTATCTTTTTCCTGTGGTAGAATTTGGATTATACCTCTTCGTGGTTGAGTTGCTGCAGTTCTTTTGTCCATGAACTTCATTTCCGTTCGACCCATCGTCATGTTCACTCTTAAATTCTAAGCCTCCCGAGTCCCTGACATGTGAATCATCAACTTACCTTTTATGTTGTTGAGGTTTAAACTCAAAACCTTTCTCCATCTTCTTTGGATAATAAGATAGGTGGTGTTGATAGGAATTTTGTTTCTTATGACTGGAATCTAAGTATTTTACACATGGTGCATGCTTGGTGGGTGCTTTGATTGATTTTAAAGTACTTAGCCAAAGAAATATCCTGCATTAGATTTGCATCAATGCCTTGATGAAATATTTTATTCATAGTTGTTCTCTAATTTTCGGAAGCTTTTCGTTTTTATCCTCAAGGATTTTCTTTGTTTCAACAGGAAATTTTGGCCTTAGTATGCACTACTTTATTCGGGCTATGCACATGGTGAACTCGGTGATCAAAGATGTCTTATTACTTGTTTGTGGCGTTGATGGTGAGTCCACTTTAGAATAACTATCGCCTGCCTTGTCATTAGAGTTTATATATATAATAGTACATGATTATTTAACTTTGACATATGCTCTATTTCTGCTATACATAATTTAAATGTCTTGTAAGAAAGTTATAGGTTATGATAACTAATTTGTTTGTTTTTTCCTAGGTGAAAGAAATTCAGATGCAGTCAACCAGACATTGTGTTTGAAACAAATATATGGTCTTGTTATTCGTTTGGATGAAGTTGGACTTTCAACATGTAAGTAGTTTAGACCCAGTAGATTATTTCGTGGTCGGGCATTCTGAAGTTGTATATTTTGACCGCTTAGTTAATGATTTTATCCTGTATAGAGTGATGATGATAGTAAGGTTACCATGATTGACTTTCCACAAAAGTTGTCTAATAATCATCACAATGAGTGGGTAGTATTGATCTGCATTTTTGTCGCTAGCAAATATTTGTGCTTCACTACATTTTGTATGCTAATTAAAATTGCATTACAGGTTTAATACTAACAACCATCCATGTTTCACTGCAACTGTATTGTTATATATCATCGCGCCAACTAGAAATAATACTAATCTTGACTTGAGATGGATGACATAAGTTATTTGCATTTATATCCAAGTTTGAGCATTATGGTGTGCTAATGTTCGTATGTTTCTTTTGTAGGGTTTTGAAGCTCAATAATGAATGACATTCTTTGGGTGGTGGAGCTACAACAAAAAGAACAATAGATCTGGTGCATCTAAAAACACCAGTCTTGCAGTTGGATTATAAAACTTGCATCTTTCACAGATTGTGCAAGCCTAGCACTTCAACAAAAATAGGTATTACCTTACCTACTTAACTTAATAAATTACAAAAATGTTTGCAAATTTTTAGAAAGATCCATTGTAGCTCCAATCAAGCTTTAGCAAATACCTATGCCTTGTACCATGTGAACACTTATTTTGCACAACTTCTTGAAGACATTTTAAATGTTAATTTCAAGATCAATTTCTCTCCGCTTAACACCGTTTAATGTGGCCTATATAGCCAACCTAATCGCATCCCGATCTCGTAGCTTGGTGCTAATGCATCTAATAGTCCGGTCGATTGTTATTTGCGGTGACCATTTATAGAACTATGATGCAAAGCATGTTATGTGGAATGAACGGAGAATGGGATAGGAGGAGTTGTAGCTAGTGGTGAACCGCAACAACAGCTACAATGGGTCAAAGCTTGTTGCAAGACAAGCTACATAGAGTCATCGTGGTTAGCTGCAAAGGGGAACTTCATCCAATTTCACATTTACTTGGGGTACCTTTCTTCAATATTATTTCTCTTATGTTATATGACGCAGATGCAGATGTTATATGACGCAGTCTTGAGGGTTGAGTGCTAAACTGTATGAAGATATTTGAAGTATTTTTGAGGTTTAACGTTGTTGTTAGTGCTGAAATATTCATCTTATAAACTTTGGGTGACTTAAAGTGACTGAATTTGTAATTGAATCTATCATTCATAATTAATCTTTATTTGTTTTTTTTTTTTTTTAGTTTTGATCTTACTTTTGATTCAGTTGAATCAGCTTAAGATTCAACTGAATCAAATACCTTTTTTTTTATAGAATATAATCAAAATAAACTATTGTGATCATCGGTGCTATCACTTAACTGTTAAAAATAGTGGTTTATTTAAAGAAATCAAGGAATGTGAGACACAGTCGTTTTGGAAAAAACCACTCCAAAATTAGAGCTGAGGAACACAGTTATTTTTTGTGATATTACCTCCTGTACTAGCAGTGGTTTAACTTCCATTTTCCACTAGTGATATCTGTCGCGCTGCTAACAAATAGAACACGTATCCACTAAACTGCTTACAAATTCGAGTATATATCTGCTGCTTACGAATTCGAGTATGTATCTCGCGCACCGATTACTTTATTGAAAAGTACATGTTTGTTAGAATCAATGATAAATAAATTAGAAAACGTTTTACATCACATATATTATAGGATCATACCATTAGTCTTTAGTATTTCTTTAATACAATATTGAATCATATAAAAAATAAAGGAAAACCTATATATGCACAGTAAAAAGTTGTACAAAATTAGCACATATTTCAGTATTTCGCATACGTACTCATGGATCAAACAAATAAAAAAAGTGGCAAAATTCTGATAAAACAGAACCAGAAGAAGTTTCTATAAGTACGCAATATACGTACCGCGTATTCATGAACTAAAAAAAATCAATTGCATGTAAAGAAGAAGTGATGAATATAACCTAATCAAAGCACATATTTTAGTATTACATATACATACTCATGGATCGAACCCAAAAACAGTGGCAAAAATATGAATAAATCATAATCAAAAGAAGTTTCTAACAGTACGTCATATACGTACTGCATATTCATGAACTAAAAAATCAATTGCATTTCAAGAAGAAGTGATGAATCCATGCATATAACTGAATCAAAGCACATATTTCAGTATTACACATACGTACTCATGGATCGAACCCAAAAACAATAACAAAACTCTGAAATATAAACGAATCAAAGCACATATTTCAGTATTACACATACATACTCATGGATCGAACCAAAAAACAGTGGAAAAATTCTGAATATAACCAAATCAAAGCACATACTTCAGTATTACACATACGTACTCATGGATCGAACCCAAAAACAATGGAAAAAATCTGAATATAACCGAATCAAAGCACATGTTTCAGTACTACACATACGTACTCATAGATCGAACCAAAAAAAGTGTCAAAACTTTGAATATAACCGAATCATAAGAATTTTATATCAGTACGTCGTATACGTACTATCAATTCTTACACAAAAGCAAATTTTATCAAACCTCAAATCATAATAGCATTATGAAAATCGATTTGATCTTCATAATACAATCGAATAAAAAATCAAATGAAGAAAAACGAACAAAATAATCAAAGAAGATGATTAGAAAACATACCCGGAAACACAAACAAATCTTCTCGTCGTAAATCATAACGATGCATCATCATCATCTTCTTCTTCTTCTTCTTAATAAATTGGGTTTCTGTCAGTATGGGATATACGTATTGTTGCTTCATATACAAAAACAAACTGAAACACATCTAAAACCAACAAAATGGAAGTGGTATAAGTAAATAAATATAATAATGAAATGAACAAAAAATATGATTATATATTCATCTAGATCTAGTAAATAATCAATAAATCAAACATGGAGATAGAAAAGCGTAATCAAACACAACAACAATTCGATAGTGAAACCCTAAAATAAACATTGATTTGATAGAAACGAGAAAGATTGAAGAATTTTTTTTGGATTTGTTCAGAATCCATTCACAACAGCAGTGAGAAGAAAGAGAAGAAGAAAACAAATATGAAAGATTAATGTTCTTCTCGTGCTTATAATCCCCGATAAATAGGGAGGGTTATTTGTGGTATTTTGAAATTTCACATTAGTTATCCGCACGTGTACAGGACCTGGGATTAAAATATTAGGTCCATTTTTATGTTTTCTCTTAATTATGGACCTCAGGTTACTGGGCTTTAGTGGGTGGACCTGCCACTAACTAACAACACTATAATAGAATCTATAGGTAATTCCTACTTTCTAAAAATCTTTTTTCTCTCTCCTAAAAACACTCTGCAAATATATTTTCTCACTAGGTAGTTATCTTCATCCAAAAGTCAGTTATCTTCATCTTCTAAATTCATTTTTTCCTAGATTTACTTTCTCAATTCTACCCGGATCTTGATTTTGTTAAGATTCGGTAGATTAGTTTAGTTTTCAATATATTTATATTATATCTTTTAATTCTCATCAGTATGGAAAGTGTATGCCATTACGATTTCGCATACCTCCTGGAGGGCCTTCGATTTGGTTAAATCTTTCATCCAAACTAGTTACGACCGTGATGATCAGAGATTACAGAATTCGATGTGGAATTTGGGCATATTACTTCTTTTATGGAAGCATCATATCTTTCCAGAGAGTATCCAACAAAATGGTGATAAACCATTAGAAGATTTCAATTACACTATCGTTTTACATATATTTGGTGCAGAATTTTCTTTTTGATTTTTTTCGGGTCAAGATTATTGTACTAATCATGTAATTCGATTTATGAATGTAATTGAATATTATGTAATTATATCTAATTATCAATAAAACTTGGGGCTTTCATTCTCCTTATTCCTTAAAAAAAAATATTACAAGACTAGAAATACTGCTTTAGGTCGGGCATACGGTGCGTGGTACTATGATGAAAAAAAATAAAATGGATCTGGGCCGGTTCTGCTCAAGAGAGAGGTCTGGTGGGAGCATGCCCACTATTCGACTGTCTTGTTATATAAACAAGTATCTTTATTTGCCAGACACAATACTTGTACTTGATATTAGCCGCATAAGGGTTAGGGTGAAAACCCCAACCGAAAATATGGGAACCCAAACAAGAAGCAGGACAAGGTGAGATTCAATGTCCGAGGTAAAATCTTTGAAACTACTTGCTACAACTCTTGCTAGTGTGAGCCGAGATTCAATCTTTGGAGCTATGCTTGATGAATGAAACCTTCAACCATCAGAAGTTAACAAAGAATACTTCATCGACCGCAACCCGGATTGCTTTTCTGTTTTACTTGATCTTTCGGGAACAGGTGAGCTTTATGTACCTCCTCACATACCTGACAAATTACTTTACAGGGAAGCTCACTATTATGGTATTCTCGATCACGTAAGAAGAGCAAAGTGGGGTTGTTTTGATGGTAACCGATTAAGTTTAGCGTGTAGGGTTAGTGGTCAGCCTCCCGGGAATTGTAGTGCAATCAGAGAAAGTCGATGGAGGGTTGTGCTATTGCTCATGGAGGCATTGTTCGCGATACATTTGGATGCTTCAAGAGCATCCGCCATTAAACCTTGATTACCAAGTAGTTAACGATATTGGGTGGATTGATTCGGATAATATAGTGATGAGTGTTAGCCAAAACTTAAGTAATGGAGTTGGAGGAATGGGTCTTTTAATTCATCGACAGGGGGAATTGAGACACGATTTCGATTAAAAGATGAAAAAGATGAGGTCCAAGGCTTTCTTGCTTGAGCTTTATGTTTTAACTCTGATAGTAAGACATTTGCTTGGTGTAATGGTGTATTAAAACAAGCAATGACGAAATTGGGTTGTGGGATCAAGTTACCGGAAAACAAATTGATTTTTTTGAGTCGTCGAATGGTTTGCGTCTCGGTAATGCTGCTAAGATACAATGGTTGAATGATAGTAACTTTTTATTTGTTTATACTTCTGACCAAATTAATAGTTGCATATATCTTTTGGATTTCAGAGAGAAAAGTATAGTTTTGTCTAGGAGCATGGGTAATAAAACTTCCGGTAGTTATTTTTATGTTGTTGATGCAGTGCCAATGGAAGAATGGAATCGTTTTTGTGTGGTTCTTAACAATGAAGATTTGGGATTTTTACATATGAGTGTTGGAGAAAATGAGTTTTAATTAAAAGGTTTTATGGTCTTGGTGTGGTTTGATCTAATGACCTAAGGGTCTACGGATACTCACTCATTTTTGGGTGAACGAAGTGGAACCTTTAGTCCCACATTGTGGAAAACTAAAGAGGAGCTCCACTATATAATCATACACTTATGTATTGGAAACGTGGGTGGACCGGGTTGCCAAAAATACATGTTTGGACCCATGCGATATGCGCGTATGGCATGCACCAAGTCCCTTTTCTACACGGATTTATTTTTGACGAGTATTTCACCCTATAAATACAACTCGAAAACCAAAACCTAATTTGATTTGCAAGTATTTCATCCTATAAATACAACTCGAAATTCTGTTTCAAAACACGCAAAAAGTAATTCTTTTAGTTATCTCCTTCTTTTGTTTGTGCGGCGTTTCACTTCCATTCCCGTTTGCCGAGTTCAAGACTGGAAACTTGCGTTGTGCTAACTCAAGTTATATCGGGTAGTCTTATCCTGGACACATCCTCATTGTGAGTGGTTTAGCATTACTCAACTCGAGTATACCCGCGAACTAATGTGTTAAGGGCAACTTGTTGAACCTATGATTCTGCCCTCATCAAGGTGTTTCGGTAGAATTGTTTCACATTAGTTCTTTACATATTATTTTTGATACATCTAACGTGTTTTTCATTGTTGCAAGATCCCAACAATGAGAAGTACCACAAAACACAATAGATGGAATTCCTCCAACGGAATCAAAGCTGTCGAAAATTCTCATCCTAAGTTAACATTCCATGGAGGGCAAGTTTTTGTTCCATGAATGATAAGATATTTGTGTATTGTGGTGGTCTTGGTCAATGGGTTTTAACTTCTAGTCTTGGAAGAAGTCAAGGTGGTTCAATTCAGGATTTTTCAATTGGTGGTGATCGCCTCTTTGCTCTTCACAGTGAGGAGAATGTGTTTGACGTGTGGGAAACTTCATCAATCCCCAGTTATTGATGAAACAGTTGTTAGTAACAAGATACAGAAGTGTAGACATTGTTTTGTATATATAATTTGAGTAGAAATTGCTGGTCTCACATTGAAAGTCACAGCCGGTGGCTCTGAGAATCGGTGCGTCTATGAGTCGGCCCAGTTAACTAAATCGGTGATATGAATCTCGTTTTTCCCTGTTAATCTTCTCGTTTCCTATGATTTTCAGTTATTCTCCTAGTTTATGTTAATCAATTTCTTTGTCTTCTCGTCTTTTCTTAACTGATTCATCCTTTCTCATTCAATCTTGTCGGGTCCTTCTATTTATGTTCTCTAGGAATATCATTTCTAACTCTTTGATGTTTTGATTGTTCATGGCAAACTAATCTTGCAGATTTACGACGTCGATTGATTCAAGAGTGTTCCGGTGAGTGGTTTTCAAGGAAGCAAAGTGGTGCGATTGGTTTCTCAATTCTCATTAGGAATGAGTGTTTCCCATATTTAGATATGGCCATGTCAAAAATCATTACAGGTTTATACTCACTGTTTACAGTGGTATCCTCAATTATAATCTCTCAAAGTATTACCCATGAATATGTTGATTTTACCACCACAATTGTGATCACCCTATCGGATGATTATCAAGATCTATTTCTTCAAATCACAGTTAGAGCAAAAGGCAATCTAGGCATTGGTTCAACATCAAAGGCGCAATTTTGGCAGTCTCAAAATTTTGAATTTCACTTTCCAAAGATAAAGTCGTGTACCCCTCCGTATTTTCATCAACAAAATCACTGGAGAATATATTCACATAATTCTTATCCCAGGAAAATCTTCCATAATTTAGGAAGCAGTTATCTAAACCCTAAAAGAAACACCCTATTTATACTCATTCGTCTGGGGTCAACTCTCAATCATTCCTTTTTCTGCTTTCTTCAACCAAAAGATGAAAACACTTTCATATCCCTCAAGATGTTGCAAAGTGCTAGACTTCAAATGGAAGCCCTTACAAAACGACTCCAAGAATCAAACCTGGGGGTATCTCAAACTAATCGTGCAAGAGGAAGTTTAATCTCTCAAGAAGAAATTGATGCTGCAGCTACCAGATGGTTCAACTGCTTAATTGGAAAAATTATTTCTCCAGATGAAATTGATTTTGATAAGGTGCAAAAACATGTCAACATCATTTGGAGGAAATATAAAAGAGTAGAAATCAATACCATGGGAAGAAACTTGTATGTCTTAAAATTCAAAACTCCTGAAGATATGTCTGAAGTTCTAAAAAGAGTTCCATGGATTATTTATGAGCACCTTCTTGTTTTGAAGCCTTATGACAACTCGGTTCCACTAGAAGAGTACACCTTCACTCACCAAGTTTTTTACGGTCATGTTCAAAAATCTCTCTCTTGAACATCTGGATGATGGGATTCTTGATAAACTATGTCAAGATATTGGTAGGAAGATTGCAAAAGAAGGAGAAAGAGGCTTCACTAGAAGAGGTAGAGTAGTCTCAGCCAAGATTGAGGTAGACCTTCGTATGCCTCTAAAGCGGGGCAACTGGCTTCTGACAGCTGCCAAGCAAAAGGTATGGATAAGATACCATTTTGAAAAACAACCAAGACAAATTTGCACTGAGTGTTACACAATTGAGCATGATGCGGCGCAATGTGAAGAGCGCGCATGGAATATCTTCATTTTTGGCATGACCGATCAAGCTTTTGAAGCCTACTATGCCAAACATGCACATTTAGTGGAGAATATGCAAAATAGTGAGGCAAGTGTTGAAGGAATTAACGGGCCTACTATGTTTTGCTCGACATGAACAACCAGAATTCTTCTCTATCTCAAAGAGAGATTCTTAATCAGATCAATAGTGGTGGAGGAGGTACTACTGAGATCGGGGAAAATAGCCATGGAGGTTATGATTTAAACATGGAGGATGCTGAAAATGGAGGCAGAGAACCAATCAATGGGGCTTACCATCTTCCTAATACTGAATCAATTGTTCGTACTGCAAATCAGGTTTCATCTCAAAACCCTTCTTATTTAAGTTTTTATTTTACATCTGTTTCAATCCATCCCTATAAACCCTTTATTATTCTCTATCTAAATTGTTGTGGAAAATTTAATTTTAGGGATTTGAATTTTCTAGGGTTTAATTATATTTTCATCAGTAAGGATTCTGTTAATTGCTGGTTTTTGGATTGTGTCAATTACTCTAGTGTGTTAACTAACTATCGTAATCACCATCTCAGAGTTCTAATCATAAAAAATTTCCCCTTTCTGCTGTGTGCTGGATTTTTTCTAGGTCTTGTATTAGCTCTAACTCTGTCAAGTTCTACTTGTTTAGCAATTTTCAGAACTTCTCTCTAGTCTATAAAATTGAGTCTTTTTCAACTCAATTATACTTTGTCGCAATGAGAATTCTGTCTTGGAATTGCCAAGGTTTTGGCAATCCCACAACTAGAAACTCTTTATGGAATTTGATCAGAGGTCAAAACCCTGACATGATATTCCTTTGTGAGACAAAAAATGAATCTTCTAAAATGCACCAATATCTTAGAAGATTCAATTACTCCAATTCTTGGGTCTTCCCTTCTATTGGTCGTGCTGGTGGTATTTATCTGCTTTGGAAAACTGGTTTTAAATGTGAAATAGTTCACAATACTGATAAGATGGTTAATGTTATAATAGCGGATAATCCTAGCAAACCTGAATTCTTGGCCACTTTTCTTTATGGCTCTGTGTACCATGAAGAGAAGATGGCACAATGGGAATATATAGGAGAAATTGGCGCTAGAATTGACCATCCATGGGTTATAATAGGTGATCTCAATATCACTATGCATGCCCATGAAAGGTCAACATTTTCCACCCCTTCTACTACCGAATATCCACGAAATCAAAAACATTTTAGACAATGCCGATCTCTCGATCTAGGATATATTGGTAATAGATTTTGGAATAACGGGGAAAAGCGGCAACAATTGTATATATGCTAGACTAGATAGGGCTTTGGTAAATGGTCACTGGCTAAATCATTATGGTTCTACCCCTGTACACCATATAAATGCCATAGGCAGTGACCATATTCCTATTATCTTGGAGACTAACTCTGTGTCTTATCAAGGTAGTAAGCCTTACAGATACTTTAAGTATTGGAGCATAGATCCTTCTGTAAAAGAGGTGATAAAAAATGCTTACTCGAAAGATGTTAGAGGCTCTTCCTCTTTTCAGTTTACTAATAAATTGAGATTTGTTAAGCATGATTTAAAGTTATGGAATATCCAGCATTTTGGGAATATTGATCACAAGGTTAAAATGCTAAACCTGTCAACTCAATGATCTTAATAATCTTCCACATTCATCTATTAATGTGGAATCGATTAAACAAGTAGAGTTTGACCTTGAACATTGGCAAAAAGTCCAGGAAGAATTCTATGCCCAGAAATCTAGACAGGAATTTTATCAATCTTTTGATAGAAATACAGGGTATTACCATAATTATGCCAATAGGAGGAAGCACTTTAATCATATTAGTGCTCTCAAAATGGATAATGGTCAATGGGTTAATGACAGGTCTGGCCTCGAAACCCTCTTGGTAAACCACTTCAGCTCTATAGGTACTAGTTATGATCCTTATAAAAACCCTGAAATTCTCAATTGTATTGACTCTTGCATCTCAAATAGTGACAACCTAAATCTTGTTAGACCAGTCACTAAGCAAGAAATCATTGATACAATTAACCAGATGACTCCTTGGACTGCTCCAGGGCCCGATGGTTTTCCCCCAGGGTTTTATAAAGAAAACATAGACCTCTTAATAGATGATGTTTGGAAAAGCGTTAACAGCTTTTTTGAGTCCAAGCATCTCTTAAAAGAGATGAACCATACTTTTCTCTCTTTAATCCCAAAAACCAATAATCCTTCTAGCCCTATTGACTTTAGACCTATTTCCTTGTGCAATTCTGTCTACAAAATCATCTCCAAGATTCTTGTAAACAGAATGAAACCTCTCTTGAGTAAAATGATTAGTCCTTATCAGGCTGCCTATGTCCCGGGGAGACATATACAGGACAATGTCATCATTGCTCATGAATTGGTGCACACTATGAAAAGGAAAAATAAGAAGGATAAATGGGGAGTTATGGGCCTTAAACTTGACATGTCTAAGGCCTTTGACAGAGTAGAATGGTCGTACCTAAGAGATATTCTACGTGATTTCGGTTTCTCAACCCATTGGTGTGATCTTATACACCAGTGTATTAGTACCACTAGTATTTCAATCATGCTTAATGGTTCTCCCTGTAAAACATATAAACCAACAAGGGGTCTGAGACAAGGTGACCCCCTGTCTCCATACCTGTTCATTTTGGTAATGGAATCATTTTCCAGATATCTCTTCCATGCTGAAAATTGTCAGCTTATTCATGGTTTCAAAGTAACCAAGGAAGCGCCAAGTATTAGTCATCTGCTCTTTGCAGATGACTGTCTCATTTTTGCCAAAGCTTCTCATAATGAAGCTCAGAATCTGTTGAGTTTAATTAATGATTTTAGTCTGGTTTCTGGTCAAGTGATCAACTTACAAAAGTCAGGTTGTTTTTTCAGTAATAATGTCTCCCCTGATCTTGCTATCTCCCTTATAAATGAACTTAAAGTCAAGAAGATAGCCCTTCAAGAGAAATATCTTGGTATTCCTCTCTTCATATCCAAATCCAGATCAGATTCCTTTAATCATCTTAATGAACACTTTGATAAAAGGGTAGCTAATTGGAAAGGTAAACAATATAATCAGCGGTAGGTCCAGTGATGGTTCAAAATGTGCTAAAAGCTTCTCCTATTTACCATATGAACACTTTTACCATACCAGATAAAATCATTAACAGCATGGAGGCTTCTCAAAGAGACTTTTGGTGGGGTAAGTCTAGTCCTGGGGGGATTTATCTACGGGGTTGGCCTAGAATCTGTTCTCACAAACATCAGGGAGGTCTTGGTTTTCGTAATCTTAAACATGTCAATCTTTCTCTTTTAACTAAGACAACTTGGAATGTTATTCATCACCCTGACTCTCTTTGTGTTATTATTCTAAAGTGCAAATATTTTAAAAACTGTCATCCCCTGCACGGTCCAAAAAAGAATGATGTTTCTTGGGTTTGGAGTAGTATTAGTCGTGGTATGGATATTATCAAGCATAATTCCATATGGGAAGTTAGAACTGGTGATTGTATTTCTGCCTTTAGGGATAATTGGATACCAAAAGCAAGTGAGCCTAAGTATGTATCAAATCCAAATCCTAATCTTAATGTTTCTGCTTTTATTGATAAGGATTCTAAATCGTGGAATACTGATCTTGTGAATGCTTTCTTTACTCATCAGAATGCTAGGAACATCCTATAAACTAGAATTCCATTATCAGGAACTGATAGACTTATTTGGCCTCACACTAAAAATGGCATGTTTACTGTTAAATCTGCCTATAAAATCATTTCTGGTCAATCTGATGTCATGAATAATCCCCAGAGTAGTATTTACAAATCTCTGTGGAAACTTCCTATTCTACCAAAAGTGCAACTTTTTGCTTGGAAATGTTACGAGAATATTCTTCCTGCTAAATCTGTGATCAATAGACACTCTATTAGTCGTGATTCTTCTTGTAACATGTGCACTTCTGGAAATATAGAAACACCTGAACATATTATCCTAGATCGTGAGTTCTCTAGGTCTGTTTGGTCACTTACTCCATATCCGACTTAATTGAACAAGATTATGTTTCAAATATTAGTTTGCAGGACTGGATTAGTAAATGGCTCTCAACTGATAGCCTGAAACCAAAAGCAGGGGATGTTTTTACAATTGCTTGGAGTATCTGGAAAGAGAGGTGCCTCAGTACTTTTCAGGGAAAAATTCTGAATCATCATGCCACAACTAGATTAGCACTTAAGTTAGTAAATGACACTGGTACATACTTAAATAATCAGGTCCCTAGAAGTGAAACCACTATAGTGACTGAAGAAGAAAACATTCATAATGTCATTAACTGTTTGCCTGAGAATTGCCATATTATCTATAGTGATGCATCCTTCGATAAGAATACTAACTTATCTGGTATTGGTCTGATAATGAATGACATTTCAGGGTCATTCCTTGGATGCAAACTCAAAGTGGGTCATGTGAGGAACTCGAGGAGAATGAAAAGCCTTGCTTTACTTGAGGCGGTGAAGTGGGCGAAAGAGAAAGATCTTGAGAAAGTCTGCTTCATAAGTGATGCCAAAATCATCATTGACTATTTCAACTTTAATCACAACCAACTATATTGGTTCAATAATACAGTCTTAGACGACTGCAAAACTTTTATCCCTAGTTTCAACTTTGTTAAGTTTCAATTTCTGCGTAGGAATCATAATGTTCTTGCTGATAAAGCAGCAAAGTACAGTAGAAGGTTTAGAACCACTGGAGAATGGATGGGCTTTACCCCTGAATTCCTCACAACTACTATGTAACTCTAATTTGGAATCCCTCTAATTTCTTTTAATACATCATTTTTCTAGCAAAAAAAAAAAAAACATTGAAAGTTAGGCCAAAAGCTTGAATTCAGAGCTCCTGGCCCCCAACCAATAAGAATCGAGAGTTATATTCTTTTTGATACACACGGATTTTGTGAAGGTACCGACTACCTTCCCACCAAAATGCAAAACCCTAATCTTCACTCGCCGCTTCCCTTCTCCTTCGCTCTCTTTCTTTTTCATGAAACCTACCTACACAGCCAAAAATATCCTCTTTTTCCCAGGTTGTCTGACGTAGTGAGAATGGAGAACGAAGATTATGATGTAGCTCTTGATGATCTATTTTGGAATCACTTTTTAAGGTTGACGATCAATGATCCCATTCAGTTTTTTTATACCCAATTGATCAGCAGGCTTTAGTGAATCAATCAGTTGAAGACTTGAAGAAGATAAATATTTTCTTCCGTACTGCATCAACGACAACGGTGACCAATTCTTGGAGTTCATTGTTACAATTTTGACTAATTTTGGTTTTTTCATTGAATATGTACCAGGGATATTCATGACGCCGTTAAAACCATTGGTATAGGAGAAGTTACGGTTGCTCGAAGATTATTGCCGTGTTTCTTAATATGTGTAAAGTATTTAGATCGTTTGCTTCTTTTTTTTTCTTCAAGATAATAGGCAACTTCTGTTGTAGATTAAATCACCTTTTTTTTTTTCCTACTGATTGTTCTGTTTAGAGTTGGTTGTAGATGATGTATGCGATTTAGTGTCCATCATCCGGAGTCTGTTGTCGTATCTGAGTGGAGCCATGCTAAAATGAAGGCAAACGCAAAACATAATCATGTGAGTTATCGATTCTTCTTCTTATATATGATTTCGTAAATTATTATTGTGAATACTAATGCTCAGAATTTATCTAAATGCAACCTGGTAATACAGCAGTTCACGCTGACGACATAGATTTTTCTTATAACCATAGTGACGGACAAAAAAATGCTACAAAATAATTAGCAAGTACTCAAAGAGATGAAGAAAACCTTTGTAGGGGTTGGAGGACTTTCATGTAGTTGCAGATGATTGTTCTACTAGGAGGTCAAAATTCTTCTCAACTACATATGGACGGATATTGAGCATGGTCATCTTCCGTGTATGTAACACAAGGATTTGTCCTTCTTCAGATATTATATTTTACATTAAATTTTGTGTTACTTCATATTTGCAATAAGTTAGCTTTGTGATTGTTGATAGGCTATTTAGAAAAACATTGAGGCCAAACATCAATTTTTTTTGCTTCTTTAGGGACGTTGTTCTAAAAATATCAGTTACATAAGTTAGAAGGGTAAAACTCTAACACGATGCTTTCCCTTAGAGATAGTGAACCTTACTTATAACACGTAACTATATTACCTGATGCCAAATAGGGCATAGAACCACTACTAAAAGAATTACATGTTCGGGCAGTAAAACAGGGAATAGAACCACTTAAGGCCCATAAGTGTTATTCAAAAGAATCAAAGGATGATATGTAAAATGATTCAATACCGGGGTTCCTTATACAAGTTGATTTAGCCCATCGATCGAGACTTTGAAAGCTTGGGTAAAATGGGATTAATTTCAAAATGAATTCCCTTAGAGAAAAGCTTAATGTTTGGTGCACATCTTGATTGGTTCTCATAATGAATCATCTTAATTTTACTAGAACATTATGCTGATGTTTTATATTTAATTAGACATGGTTGATGTTGCTGATTGGTTCTCTTGCATTATAGGTGGATTTGATACTGCACATGTTGCAGATCAGTGGGTTATATATATAACGGAAGACATTAGTTGTTTCTGGAAATATGATTCTCCCAATGCAGATGCGTCCGTCAAAATTGATTCACCGTACATTAGTTGCTAGCACGTAACATGATAGGTGGACATGCGAGAAGACAAACCAGGTTACACATTATGTTATAATTTATTACTACGGGTCTCAGTCATTAAAAAAATTAAGGTCATTGCGATGTTTGGTTCTCCCTCTGTAGGTATTCATCTAAACGATTCACATAAACATTAGTTTATGCGTTATTTTTTTAATACTATTGCTAAGCCTAATTATGCTCATTTTGTCACATTTATCCACCCTATAATTTTGACAATTTTTTTCCCGTCTGGTTTCCTACCTTCGCCCTTGCTATTGCAGGTTAAGAACATACTAAATTATGGAGTTCTTTAAGCATATTGAGTGAGCTTACTGAACGAACTAATGCATATGAGGATTCTGAGCTTGTCCGTAGATATCTTACTGAACTTCAACAGGTAAGAACTCTTTAAATCTATGTGGTCAATGTATACCATAAAAAGTAGAAATCATATGTATCTTTCTACTTAGGTGCATTGTACCAGACAGTTGACCAAGAGAAGAGAACAAGAAATTAGATTAAACAAATAACATCCGTAGGAGAATTCAAATAAATAAGACCTCTTCAACATCAACCAATGTCTGAGTATGGTTCCTCGGTGTCTGGCCGGTAACTTGGTTGCAGTCTAGGCTATCAACTGGTGATTGGACCCGTACGTTTATTCATTATGCTTGGAGTTTTGGATGAAAAATTAAATTGGAGTCTTTATGGAGCGTTGGGTAGATTTTAGCCTGTTCGATTGTACTTTATTTAGGTCAAATCTATTTGTGGTGTATATACTTAATGGGATTCTAAATTGTGTCAGTATGTAATTTCTAGGTTGGTTACTTTGATTACTGGTACGCCTTACAATCGTGTTTTGGTACGTTCATCAACTTTATTTTCAATGGTAGCGATCCAATTTGCATGCTTTGATAGTTTTAGAGTTGATATGTATATCATTTGCTATCATATTGCTCTGTTTGATGTCAGTTGATTGTGGTCTGTTTGATGTCAGTTGATTACTTAGATTTCTTTCTTTCTTTTGGCACCTAATGGAGCGGGTGTCCGAAACTCAGGCAATTTTTCTTCTATTAGCAAATTATTGCGACCTTCATCTACATAAGGATGTAGGATAACTTGAATGCTTATAAAAGGTGCTATAATTTTGCCCCATCCTTTTTAGATCTTCTTAAAATGGATTTCATAAGTTACGATCCTTCAAAAAAAAAAGGTTTAAATGTGTCATACCAGTTAAGACCACAGCGAACCAGACTACATTTTCTCCAAACACTTGACAAGCAAGCTTGGTCTTACTACACTTAAATTGCATATCAAACTAGACTATGGTAAAACAGAACTATTGACATAATTAGGGTATTGAGAATAAATATCATGTTTTTAATTTTGATCATCGGGTGAAGTTAATGTGTGTTTTGTGTTTTTTTTCTAAGTGAGGGTTCATTTCAAGTGTACTTCTTACGGGTTCCATTAAAGGATGAGTATGATTAATGAGGATGGTCATGATATAGCAACTCTCTCCTCTCTATTTTCTTTTATTGATTTTTCGTAGTTTGTGAATGAACGTTTCTAATTTTATGTGGTTTTGAGTTCATAAAAGATATGTTCAGTGTACTTTCCTTTCAGGTATTGGTTAATGAGTTTGTTAGATAATTTCTGGAAGTCACTCGGTAACTTATACAATCATCATCACTTTTAGAGAGAGTGGATGTTATGGTTGAAGAAAGAAGGTTCTATAAGTTAATGGGTAATTGTAAGTACATCGGATGTAAATTGTGATTACTGAAACTTTTTTTTAAAAATGGAGTGAACAGTGGTCGAGTTCAGCTTGCCAAAGAAAAGGTGCAACGGCATGATAGAATCTGGAATTGCAATCAAAAGGTATTATTGCTTCTTATGATTTTATTGTAATAATGGTCATGACTTAATTATACAATGACAATATTGGTTGGCGAGAATTTCAGTTGCTTAATCACTTTCTAATTAGTAGAGTTTCTTATCAATCTCTTCCTTCACATTTTATAAAAACTTTATTTTAACTGGAATTACAAATTAGGGTTCCATGTTTTCTACGAGTAATTACTAACTAGGTAATGTACACGACATATACACTATAACAGGTTGGTAGAGTATGAAAGATATGTACTTCCTATAATCTAGATGGTTAATAAAGTGGTGGTACGTAGTAATTAAGTGGGGGTTAATATTTGGAGGTCTTAACAGTAAAAAAAGCACTTCGGGGAATTCTATTTACCGAGTGTCGCAATACCAACTCATTATGATTTGCATGTTTTAGTGGTAAAACAAAACATCCTAGAGAAAACGCTTGGTTACCAAATTTTGCGTGCTGATCTGATAATGTTTTTGTTCAACGTAACTCATAAGTATTGACGTATAGATTTTCCTTATTGTGTTAAACTTTAGACTCATCTTGCTACGGGTATATTACTTTGATTACTATATTTCGGCTCCATTTGTTCTTACAGGTGTGGCACCTTCGTATAACTAGGGACAAGAAAAACCATTTATTCAATGGTGGTTCGATGATAATGGTTAAGATGTTGACGTTGTATTTAACACTAAATTGATGCCGCAACTGTAATTTTGTTTCTGTAATTTTCTTTAAATGTGTTCTTTGTTAATCAACTCACGCATCATTTTCAGTATTCCAAGAATTTCAGCTTGGGTAGTCAATAGCCCGATTTATTTTGCTCCACTATTCAGCCGCAGCGTTAATAAGAGTTAACGGTATAGAACATTACTTGAATGGAATCTTCCCAGTTTTTTTTTTTTTTTTTTTCTTTTTTGCAGGCAATTCACATTCATCTTATATTTTTCGGGTCGAGAAGCAAAGCAATATGATATTGTTAATGTAGCAAGTCCTAAAGGAAAAAAAGTCCCGCCTAACTAACAACTCGATAAGTTTTTGTATGATTGTATCTCATTTTTTAAGTTATGTTTCATACAAATATCAGTTTTCTGGACCATGGCTATTTATTATTCATTAGTAAGCTATTTTGGCAACATTAAAATTGAGGTTGTTGGAAATGGAATACACATAAGAATGGAAATGTTATTCCATCTATCTGTTACATTGTTTCCCATTGCAAAATGACAAATTGTGCGCATTGGATTTCAACTCTTTGTTGTTTGGCCAAATGTAGCTGCTTTTAATCATTTTTTGCTTCTAGTATATATGCAGTTGATTTGGAATTTTTAATACGTTTTTGGTTAACAAATTAGGGTCATCTAATTGTGAAAATTTTGACCTTTTTCTTCTTAATTTATTGTTACAGCTTACGAGACAACAGTATAGGGCTTATAATACAGTACTCATGTTTAAGTTTCCGAAATAAACATAACAAAACACCAGATCCCGTGCAACGCACGGGCAAGACACTAGTACATACAGTATTATAATACAGTACTCATGTTTAAGTTTCCGAAGTATTTAACGTATAGATAGGTCATGTACAACATTCCAAATCACCAAGATGTATTCTCATCTCAAAGGTGTATCTCACTAACCAATTAACAATGCAATACGGAAAGAGCTATGCGAATATAAAAGGGATAATCCTTCTTGCAAGTATCAATCACACTACAACACTTCTTATTACAATACAATAATGCGACTCTAGTCCCCTTAAGTGCATTACAAACTATTAGGGATTAAATACAACTTGATTTGAATTTCTAAGAAAAACAAACCAATATTCAATCGTATTTTAAGAAAACTTGATATGTATGAAAATTATTTTTTAGTTTTTTAGTAGCATTATTATTTTATATATTATTTGGGACATGTTAATCTTTAAGGGGAATTTTTAAAATGTATTATTTTATGATTTTATCGAATTTATTATTTTACCACTAAGGACCCGAGTCGGGACTGGGAAATTTTATCATTTTAGCGAGAATATTATATTATCGAGTATTATATTAAAGAAGTTATACTGTATAGTCGTACATCCATTTCGGTAATTCAATGAACGGATTGACCTTGAAACCGTGTGTCTAGCTTTGTGAAAGTAATTTAGATACGTTTGGTTTTGCAATATGTTTTTGATGTTTTAGCAACATGCACACAAGAGTAGGTTCACTACTAGTCCTACATCTCTTAAAATTTTGTACGTATGATGATTTTAACGTAATCCAACTGAACTGATAGGCATCATCTACATATTAATCCAAGTGCAAAATAGTGACTCGTTCATGCAAAATTTTCCCAAATGCAGAACGTTTTATGTCATTAGATCCATTAGACACAACCCTTTCATTGCTGACAAGGAACCTTACGTAGTATTGATGGATAGAAGAAAAGAAAAATGAAAAGACAAGATTCATGAGATATTAATGGTTCATTCATGGAAAACGAAGAGTTTAATGTATTAATTGACAATTGGTCATCTTATTGGAAATATACATTCAACACCAATTCTCCATACTGATGGCACTAATTTTTTAAAGGATTTATTCAAACTTGAGATGCACCTTGACGTAGAGATTGCAGAATTTGGGATGGTGCAGTGCATTTGGGAAGTGATGGTTCATTTTCAATTTCTCATTAAATAGACATTAAATAGATTGACCCGATATAGTGACTGAATGAATGGATTACGTTAGATGAAGAGTTTATAATTAAATTTGAGGGTCCTTCAATGTAACCCTATCTGTAGTATTTAAGTAGAAGTAGCAGCAACCTTAAACTCATTATTCTTCAACAGAAGTTTAAGTGTGCAGTAGTGATGGCGGGATCATCAGGAAAACTTACACCAGTAGAGCTTCGAAATTCCTACGTTTACAATGTCCGTGATTGCGCCAGATATGGAGACCCAACCATTAGGGTTGAGTATGCGAAAGTTCTTTTGGTACGTAACGGACGCGTTGGAGACTTAACAAGGATCGAGGTTCCAGCGGATGCAAACCCTGATGACATATCAGCTGTTCGTCATAATGGTGTGCTCACTATTACCATTAAGAAGCGCTTAGGCTCAAGACACCTGAGCACCAAGGAAACTGAATATCTCAAGATTGAGAAAGTTGGTAATTAGATGAACTCAGAGTTACAGTTCCTTAGTTTTTATTTGTGTAGCTCCTCTATGAACGCAACTTTTAAGTTCGTATGGTACGCATTAATTAGTTTACTTATTTCTTAGTCACTATGTGTTCTTCGTTTTCTGTCCTCATCTATGAAACTCTTAACAGTTTAAGAGCTACGGTTGTTGATCTTCTATGTTTAATTAGTTTCGGCCATGTTTCTTCAAATCCTATTTTCATTTATATTGTCTTTATCAAAGTCTTGCTTTGAAATTCCATTAAACTTATTTATATGCGTGCATGTTGAATCCATTAATATTATTAATCCCCTATTCTTTCCAAGATGTCATTCAGTTCAGCTTCATTAAAAATTATTAGGTTCTAGTGTTGACATTTGCTAGAACTTCAATGTAAACGAAAAACCTTTTCTTTCATTAAGCAGAGTTGCAGGTTTATTGCCATGATCAACCAAAGAGATCGTTGTTTGTGGTTCGTGGACATGACCATATAGTTCATGGCGCTTGTCCATGCCTGTTCGGTTTGGTTAGTGTCATCGACTGGTCTAAATAGAGAATTACGAATATGGATGGTTGGTCGAACTTCCTAACTAGGGATTAAATGAATCGGGTAGTATTGGAACGTTTTGGATCCAACACTAAGTCTTCCTTTATTTACCACTAAAACACTAACTGTGCTCGTTTATCTCCGTACCCTGAAACTTATCTTTCTACCCCAATCAATCCTTATCAAAGTCCATATACCGGAGAAGATATTTTAGAGAGCGTTGTTTAGTTATTGTATAATAAAACCCGGAAGATAAAAAAAAAAAAAAAAAAAAAAATCATATTTCTTCTATTCTTTTACGAAACCTTTTTTTGGAACGTTTATTATTATTTTTTTAATTATTTTTTCTATTTTGATGATTTCATAAAATTTCATTCATGATAAAATAGAGATTACGTGGAATTCAAGAACATTAAGATCAAAGATCAAAATACAATTAAAAGGTATTATAACAAACAGTAATTCCTGAAGAGAAGTAACGACTTGACAACAAGAGTAACAAGCAATCTGGAGATTAAAAGAATGGTTTTGGGATTATAATCCAACCATTTTTAGGTTTTTGAGATCTTCTCATGTTTTTTATGGGAGTAATATTCCCAAAGTCTTGAATCTAAATCAACACACTTGAACTTCCGCCCAAACTTTTCATTAAAATCATTAAAAAACGCCATGAGAGCGCATAGAGAATCTCCATAAAGGAGAAGACATAAAAAAAAAAAAGGAAAAACACCCACAAGAATGCCATAAAAACAAAAAATTTAAAAATGTATCCTATCTTGTGATATAGAATAAGAGGAGAAAAAGATACAAAGTAAAGGGGGAAAAGAAGATAGATTTCTTATTCATTAGTACAATAGACAAACATTAGAACCTTTATTTATAGGGCTAGAAACAAGGGCATCCCAGTAATAAAGGGGATTTGCCCTAGATATTCTTAACATAATTACAAGTTTATAACACTCACCCTGATGACATTGCGTCTAAGTTATTTACCTCGTTAAAACCTTGTCAGGAAATTCCAAAAGGACAAAACCTGATCGAAGGGGAAAGAGTAGAATTGAAAACCTTAGAAAAAATCTGGACACACAAATGTTGCCTCATTAAAACCTTGACACGGAAAACCCAATGGGAAAAACCATGACGAAGAAAAAAGAGTACAGCGTGATAGTACAATAAAATACCTTCTAATTTGATACTCCCCCTGATAAGTACTTTAGTTAAATCTTGGCTTGCAAATCTTCGAGTCTAGCCAATTTCGATAAAAGAATTTCTTGAATGCTGGAGATAGCAATGCATTCGTTAGAAATTTCCAAGTTGATGAAGTCTTCTTTTGTGGTAGTCTTCTAATGGTAGTGTTCTCGAGTGTTCACGCTTCTTTAAGTACATTGAGGACTTGCTTCTTGGATTCCTAGCTTCTCGTAGATGATTTGCAAAAGTAGTTGATGCATTTTCTTCAACAAAGTGCCATAGGTGAGTAAAGTTTGTGATCATACCATATATGGATCAGAATGATATCCAAATTCCTAAGGGTTCTTATGTTGATGTGGTCTAACAAAACAGAATGACCTAGTCAATGTGGGAATCCACCAAATAACCAAAATTGTACAACTCCCCCTTGGATGACCACCATGTTGAATAAATTGCCTCGCTAAAACCTTGCCAATAAAACCCAGTGGTAAAAAATTTGGACGAAGGAAAAAGAGCACAATTATCAATATTTTTAAAAGAAAATCAAACGTCAACGAGATGTTGCCTCGTTAAAACCTTGTCAGGAAAACCACATGGGACAAAACCTGAAACGAAGGGAAAAGAATACAACTTTTGACGTTTTATGGATGCTAACAAAACTATTTGAGCTTTACAAAAAAAAAAAAACAAGCATCAAAATGATAACTCTAGTCTATCTCAAAGACGAGTTTAAGATAGCATAATTCTAACTACATATTTAAAAAAGAGAAGAAAAATAGAACTTATGCTGCTAAAGCGTGGATTTTTGTGTTTTTAAGGACTCCTCGAGAGACCTATAATTAATCCGGATTTTTGGTTCATACCAAATTTCTAAAAACACACAAAAAAAAGGATTGTTAATCCTGACATAATCGAGTCAGGTGGCTGTCTAAATATAATATCAATCCTACAAGGTTTAAAAAATTGAATATGTCCCCAACCACGTACGAGTCCTTCAAGGACTACCACGCCAAAGGCATCATGTAAATAGAACAATTATTGAACCAATCCTAGGGTTTGAGAAAAAATAAAACCCTCAAATCGTTTTTACAACGAAGAAATTTCTCGTATAAAGGCGCAATATGACTACACCAAATTGTAATTAATAGGCTTGGCATGTATAAAGGTGTTAAGTTTGGATCCAAAGTTGTGTCAATCGAGAAATTAATCCAACCTAATTTGGATTTATGCCAATCAATCACATATGTCGATATTTCTATGCAGAGGGGTTAACAACCACCATTTTTTATTATTTTAGTAGCTACTGTGAATAATAGACAACTTATTATGATCCCACATAATTCTCAAATGTATGCATATACAGTACTGAAAAATTCAATCAATACTGGTACCAGCGCCCGCGAGCATTATAATCTCCTCATATTCAAGTGAGAAGATATTATAATTGAGAATGTGAATTCAGTACACTCAATTGGAGCACTACCTGTAGCCTCTTATAGAACACTACTTATCTGCTAGATGTGACTGGATTTCCTCTTAAGAGGCAAAAGCTTAAATAAAAGCAAAATGAGAAATTTCAAGCCAATCATATAATGACAGCCTAAATCAAATTGATTGTGATGGGAGAGATATTTATATATAACTTTTAAGTTAATGAAAACCAACGTCCGCTAGTGCATAATCTCTCCTTAATTATGGCGTAAATATTTTCATTCATATACAAGTTTTATAAAGTATTATCCGATAAATTTGAGACATATACTTATGATGATTTCTGGACTTTAAGAAAACCACGTTGGACATGATATATTGACTTCAAAATCTATAAAAAAAAAGTGTCCAAAAAATTGTAGTTCATACAAATTAAAAATCAACCATGGATTTTAGTGGTTACAAGCAAAATATGGAAATAAAATATCCAATTTCGTGACCTCGAGTGCCAACGAGATAATGGTTTAGATTGAAGTTATTTGACACTTTATTTATTAAAAAAAAAAATCAATCAAGATCAATATATATAGTCACTACAAGGACTAACGATATTGGCTAACAAGCCGGGTGCGCACCCATTGATCTTGAGTTTCCAATTATATTCTAATTCCAATTGGAACAATCCCAAAGTTTGGAGATAATTACCACGAAGAAAATTAAAATTGCAAAAATATCCAACAAGAATGCAACAATTCCTCGTTTTATTGGTATTTGGTTGATGAAGATTTCTCTGGTGGAATAGAAATCAAAAACCAAAAGTGGCTAAAAGTTCTTGGAATGCCAATTTTTACATCCCTTATAGAAAAACAAATTTGGGAAAAACCAATATCAACTGGTTTGTACAATTTACCAAAATTCAATTGACAAAATATAAAAAATATTGTCGTTTGATCCATCGCATTGGAAAAATCCAGTTTGTGGTTAACAGATGGTTTCTTGTAAAAAGAAAAATAGAAACCATATGGATAAATCACATGATCATTGTCTAGTGGACAAAAATACCAATAATAATTGGTCGGAGGTTTTTCAACCATGCATGTAATCTGATCCACAATAACACCAATTTTTGTCAATTACAGTTTCATTAAAGGAATATAGAAACTGTAAACCACCTTTCGATGGATTTTATTTTCTTTATTTATAGAAAAAAAAATTAGAGAAGAGAGGATATTAAAAATATCCCGTGAATATATAACAATAAAAAAAAACGGCAAATATTTAACGAAAACAAAGATCAAAAAGCGAAATATAAGTTTGGCGCAGTCCAACTAATATGTAAGCCCATTAATTAATATATGACTGTTGCATAACCAGTAAGTGCTTGGAGGGAGTGTTCACGGATCACGAAAAGCACCAACCAAGATGGCGTTTGTATACAGCCGTAAAGTGATGGTTATCATCATCACTTCTTTCAGATTGTACTGTGCCTTGCAACAAATCCAACGGAAACGTAATCAGAATCCCATTAATAAATTATTGAAAAAAAAATCAATTTAAAAGAATTAGAAAGGGATGGTAATTAATCTTCTTTGCTCTTATTGGTGGAGTAACGTGCATGATAACGTCTTGTGATATAGAATAAGAGGAGAAAAAGATATAAAGTAAAGGGGGAAAAGAAGAGAGATTTCTTATTCATTAGTTCAATAGATAAACATTCGAGCCTCTATTTATAAAGCATCCCAGTAATAAATGGGATTTGCCCTGGATATTCTTAACATAATTACACGTTTATAACATCCTAAAGTACTAATTATCTAAGGAAACAAGAAGAGTGAAAGAAACCTGTAAAAATCCATCCCAAAATAAACTAGATCAAAATAAACTAGCCCAAAATATTGTTTCATTTTTTGGATCAGTGAAGAATTAAGTGCACAAAAATTTCAAACTCGGATCACTGAATGTTTATTATAGATTTGTTAAAGGGAGAGCAAAATATGATCCGAGGAGTGCAAAACTCGTAACCGACTCGTTAACTAGGACTAACTCGGTATATTTTTCGACTGAGACTAAAACACCCTCAATTATTACATGAACTCTTCCCACACTTCTAACCAATAACCTGGTAAAGATAATGTATATCGTTTTCCAATTTTTCTTTTGGTCGATCTGATGATAACGATGGTTTTTACATCTTTTTTCTTTTTAATTGACATTTTCTTAAAATCCTATCAATTATTTTTATGTCATCAACATCAACCTGATCTAGTGGTAGTATGGATTGAATGATGGGTATAATGAAAACATCACAAAGAATTTCTTTACAAATCAAGGGGATTAATTTATTACAGGTAATATCGAAGAAGTTGATTGTGGTGTTAGGGCTTGATGCGAAGTACTTAGGGCTGATTATGTGGTGGTAATTTTGTCCGTGTCTCGTTTTAATTAAGTCCTCTTACCGTTTTTTCCAATTGACATTTTTAATGAAATCTTCATGAGCTACTATTTAAGTTAGTATTAGTGGTTGCACTCGTGAAATCAAAGAAGAACTTAGGTAAACAGAGGAAATAAGATTAATTAGAATCTTGATGTTTTGTTACCAAAAGAAAAAGATCATGGAATAGTTTTAGGGTTCATAACATAACGATTTTGAAAATCAATATTTTCTAACCCGTGAACAGTTTAATGATTAGTACGGACATTTTAGTCTGAGTCCTGGAAAAATATGAAATGGGTCCTAATTAACGAGTCACTCACGAGTTTTGCTCTCCTCGAATCATATTTTGCTCTCCTTTAATAAATTGTTTAATTTTGATCCTTTAGTTTCATTGTAAATAAACCTATGCTTTCAATTTTAATTTCCAAAATTCGTGATAGCGCCTTACCCATGAAACTCATATTTAGTTTTATCTAGTGATCAAATTGGTTGATCAAAAAAAAATGATCAAATGTATCATGATCAAAATCAAGATTTTTGGGATTAATGAGATGATATTCTTAGAAGTCAAAGTTTTTTTCTTTTGTTTTTGTTTTGCTTCATATTACCTATAAACATGTATGTATAAGACGATACAATGAATAGGGTAAAATCCATAGCATGTGGTTGAAAACTTGAAATAGTGGTAAAATTAATGCGGCAAATAATTCGTAAATTCGTAGAGTTCACGAACTATCCCGAAATTCTAAGAAAATTCTGAATAAAAATTTTGAATATGATCTGAGGTTGTAAAAATGCATCTAAAATGTGCGTATTAATGGGTGTTTAGATAGTTCGCGTATAATTGGTGAACTTACTAACTAGGCCACTCATATGACACTAAAATCAAATAAAACTGTCACATGGTAAGATGATTCCAATAATCAGCTTACGTTGCTATCCAAAATTTGACTAGAGTTTGCTTCAATATTAAAAAAAAATATACATACATTAATTAAAAGATGGGAATCTATATATTACGACTTTAAAATCCTTCGAATAAGTTCAAAAATCAGCTTTTGGTCGTTGATCTTTAATATCCTTAAATAAGTTTGTATAGGTTACAGGTACAAGAGAAAGTTTCAAAAAATCCTTTTGATTCTTAAATCCGAACTGATTGGATCAATCAAATCACAAATTGAATTAAATGTTGATCATGTAGGAGTAGAATCTCGCAACAACAATATCCCAGCGAATATTTAACCAATAAATGTTTGCGAAGACCATTACAGATTAATTGAGGAATGACGTAGCAGGTGACGTCAGCCTAATCACGAGGAAAGTGTGAAGACTTTGCGAGATTGAAGAACACGTGCGAAGAAAACCTTTGTAAACTTCCGAGAATGACGCAGGCCAGATCCAAAAATAAAGGTTGGCTTAGCTGTCATCCACTATGTAACATCCTATGGGAGAATAGTGAGAAAGCAAAGAGGAGAGAGAGAGAGTCCAGTGTAATTCTTATTTCCTTGTATTCTTATCATTCTTGTCAGATTCGTAAAAGAAGTTAATAAAGATTTGGTGATGGTTCTTGAGGTTTGGGTAAACAATTGTGCAAATTCATTAGGGTGTGATTGAGGGAAACCCGCAATCACAGTTCAAGTGCTAAATTCCCACTGGGATATATTAGTCTTTAGATATATTATCCTTTCACACTTCGTTTCTATCCATCCCGCCCGATGAACAATGTAATCCTACTGCTAAAAAATTGAATTCTGAGATTTTATAGCATGTTTGTTTGCGTGGGTTGGTCGGATTATATTGGATTTCTCTGAAGCTATTAGGGAATGTATGTTTATCCAAACTCACCTAATGGGGTCTAGGGGGCAACGTCCCCTAGCAGAGTCCAAGACAACATCTCGTGGAAATTTTTTCTGGTTTTATTTTAGAAAACCTAGAAGTTTCCATTCAGTTTCAATCCAAATTTGAACGGATGCCTCTTTTCCCATGAGTCACCATTAATGGTGTTTTGGAAGCGTCTGTTGGTGATGAAACGATATTACCAACAGGCATGATTATCACTATAAGTAGCGAAGATGTTCTCCCATTCCAACACATTAAAAAGCAATCTGTTTTCTTCTTCTCTAATAGCATCATCAGAACCTTATACAGTGTGATTCTTAGTCTGGTCAAGGAAGTACAATCCTTGAATTCGATTACGGTGTTAGGGCTTCATTGAATCCTGAAGGCATAATTCGATAGACATGTTGTACTCGCCAAGTTAATTGGGAAAGGTCGAATTATTGTCGAAAAGAATCGAAAGAGCCTTGAAGTCGGGGTACACCATTGTTTGGTTTCTCGTTTTCTTTATTCATCCTCTTGTAATTAACCTAATTTTCCAACAGTCAAGGCTTTGTCTTTGCTGGAGCTTTATGTTTCAACTCCGATAGTAGAAAGATATTTGCTAGTTGTATAAAAACAAGTAATGAGGGAATTGGGTTGTGGGATCAAGTTCTAGGAAAATGACTTGATTTTTTTGATTCGTCGGATGGTTTTCGCTTTGGTAATGCTAATAAGATTCAATGGTTAAATGGAAGTAATTGTTTGTTCGTCAACAGTTGGTTCAACAATAAACTTCGCATCAATCTTTTAGATTTTAGAGATAAAAGAATAGTTTGGAATTGGTTTGATGATGGTCAAAAACCTTCTAGTATTTTTCATCTTGTGGTTGATGCAATTCCAATGGTTGTTTATGCAATTCCAATGGAGGAAAATAATTCGGTTTGTGTGGTTACTAAAAATGAAGATTTGGGATTCCTAGATTTGAGAAGTAACAGAGAGAGCGTGAGATGGAATTCGTTTCGTAGGATGAAAGACGCCAAAAATCATCATTCTAAGTTAACATTGCATGGAGGGCAACTTTTTTGTTCCCTGTATGATAACATATCTGTATATTGTGGTGGTCATGATCGATGGGTTTTAACATCTAGTCTCGAAAGAAGTCAAGGTGGTTCGATTCGCGACTTTTCAATTGGTGGTGATCGGCTATTTGCTCTTCACAGTGAGGAGAATGTGTTTGATGTGTGGGAGACTCCATCTGCCCAATAACCGATAGATGTATGGTATAGGAGGACTATAGGGGAGTTGGGATCTAATCTTGTAATGTCGCTAAAAGCAGCCGCTAGTAACAAGATAGACAGCAGTGAAGACATGCATTGATTTTTTTTTTTTTTTTTTTTTTTTTTTTTGATCGGCAAAGGTAAAAATTATATTGAAGAAGCTTACTAGAGATAAGCATAAGAATACAACCCAAGGGCCTGTCTAGAGAGTTAGCAGAGATACATAGCAAACTAAAACAGGCAAAAGACAACTGACCAAAAAACATTTTAAATGAAAATTGATCCCGTTAGCTTGGATCCGATCCGATTGAATACCCCGCATAAAGTCCTTGTCTTGGCACCAAAAAAAGGCTTGAGACTTTACTTGTTTAATGATTCCAACTCGTTCGTCGCCCCATCATTGAAGACGACTTCATTCCTCTGATTCCAAATGGTCCAACCAAATAGTCACGGGAGAAGCTGCCAGAGAGTTTGGCCGACCAAAGAAGTGAACTTTGCTCTCCAACCCTTAATGAGAAGATCGATACAATTTGGCATTACCAACAATTGTTTCGAGTATGAGAAAAAATGTCTCCAAACAGCAAGCCATAGTGCAATGGAACAGGAGGTGAGCTACGGATTCTCCGCCTTGTGACACATTAAACAACCATTTACAATTAGCTTACCGCGTTTGTAGAGAGAATCCATTGTGGCCAATTTTTGTGATAAACTTGCCACAAAAAAGAAACCGACTTTGTGCGGCCACGACCTTGACCAAATCCGAGGTTCTTTACCTCCAAATCTCGCTCTTTAATAATGAAGGAGTATGCGGCCTTTCTTGAGAAGCAACCGGACTTGTCGATTGTCCAAGAGATGCAATCTTCTTCGTCCCTCGTAGTTACATTTTCAATCATTGATATAAGAGAGATAGCTTCATTGATTTGGAGTTGTGATAATCTTCTATCTAGACCCAAATTCCAACTTCCCCCGTTACTTAAGGTTGCGGCGCATCTTTGGAGAGTCCATTTCTTCGTAGAAGTTATTGAGTAGATATTAGGATAGGCCTCCTTAAAGGGAATATCGCCAGCCCAAAGATGTTCCCAAAAAAGAACATTATAGCCATCTCCAACCTTCAGTTTGGTACAAAGCTTAAAGAATTTCAGGATAGAGTATATACCTTTCCAGACTCCACAACCTCTAGTGTCATTTGGTTTTCTTGTCTCTCTATCAAAATGAGCGGACCCATATTTGGAAGTGACAGAGGATCTCCAGAGTGCAGTTTTTTTCGTTGTTAAACCTCCACCACCATTTAGATAAAAGAGCTCTATTCATACCTTGGATAGATTTAATTCCTAACCCTCCAAACTTTTTTAGGGGAGAACGACATGTCTTCCAAGATACATGATGAATACCTTTCTTGGTTTCAAGTATCCCACAAGAAATTTACGATGATTCTTTCAATGGCTTTTATAACTTTTGGAGGAGCAATGAATAGAGATAACATGTAAATTGGGATACTACTTAGCACACTTTTTATAAGAGATAGTTTGCCTGCCTTTGTTAGGCAAGACCTTTTCCAGGAAGAGAGTCTCCCTTTGCATTTCTCAATAACCGCATCCCATTTATGCTCTCCATTAGAAGAATCACCGAGGGGCAGTCCTAAGTATATGGAAGGCAGGGCTTCTGATTTGCATCCCAACATCGCAGCCATTTGTTCTAAGTTAGTCGCATTCGCAACCCCGAATATACTACATTTAGCAAAGTTTATGTGAAGCCCCGATATCATCTCAAAACCAAGAAGGGTGTATCTGAGATAATTCATTTGATCTAGTGAGTCATCTAAGAAGACCAATGTGTCATCTGCGAACTGCAGATGACTGATTATTGAACCATTGGGACTCAATTCAAATCCACCCATACCCCCCCGATTGTGACCAACTTGAAACATCACATTCAAAGCTTCGGAAACTATTAAGAACAGAAAAGGGGATAAAGGGTCACCTTGAGTTAGACCTTTGCCCGAGATGAATTTTGAGTGAGCCGAACCGTTGATGAGAACTGAAATTGGTGTATTGTTGACGCAACCTTGAATCCACTTTCTCCATGTAGCCCCAAATCCCATTTTCGTCAAGATTGTCGAGGAATTCCCATGAAACATGATCAAAGGCTTTTGCGAAATCAATTTTGCACACCACACCAGGCTTACCACTCTTAATTCGAGAATCTAAGCACTCATTTGCTATCAACGCACTATCAAGAATCTCGCGACCTTTAAGAAAAGCCGATTGTTGGCTTGAGATAACCGTAGGTAGCACCACTTTTAATCTTAATGCCAAGACCTTTGAAATCATTTTAAAGACACTACCAATCGACCAATAGGTCTAAAGTCGATACTTCCTCAATAGAAGCTTTCTTTGGGATTAAAGACAAGAAGGTGTTCTTTAGTCGCCAATTGATAGTTCCCCACTTAGTAAAATCTCGCACAACCCGCATTATGTCATGTTTCATGAAAAACCAATATTTCACAATAATCATCACTTGGAAACCGTCGGGTCCCGGTGCCTTGTCTTGACCAAGGCATTTCAACGCCATTAAGCACTCCCCGCTCGTGATGGGAACTTCTAAACCTCTTGCAGCGGATTGAGAGATTGATTTGAAGTCCATGTCGGTGATGGAGGGCCTAGGAGAAGTTTTCTTCTTAAATAAATCCGAGAAGAACCCAAGTGATGGAGTCCTTGATGAGCGATTTATCTTCGTGAGGACGCCGTTAACCTTTAAAGAGCGAATAGTGTTCCGTCTTCTTCTAACTTTAGTAATTCTATGATAGAACTTAGTGTTGCGGTCGCCCTGAATATCCCAATCAATTCTAGATTTTTGGCGCATCATGATATCTTTCTTGTCCGAAAGGCATTCAAAGTCTTGTTTTAAGCAATTTCTTCTAGTAACTTGCGTAGAAGAGAGTAAATTTTGATCGGCCAGGCCATCCAACGATGCTATTTCATCTATGGTGTCTGCAAGTTGCTTGTCTACATTGCCGAAAAACAAAGTAAAGTTCCAATTCTTGATGTCACATTTCAACGCCGAAGCTTTTTGGCTAGGATAAAGCCAGGTGACCCTTGAAAGTGATACGACTCCCACCAGCCCCTCATTAAATCAATCAAGTTTGTTTTGTAGAGCCACATGAGTTCAAAACGCCACGGTGGAGGACCCCAATCTTGAATCTCACAACTCAATTTTATAGGAGAATGATCGGACATGGGTCTACCAAGAACTTGAGCTGAGATGTTGGGGTAGTGCTGATCAAAATCCGAGGAAACAAGAAATCTATCCAGGGTACTTTGATCCTTCCAAGTGTGATTAGGACCCCTCATTTGAAGATCAACCAATTCCTCCGAATCTACAAATTTAATGAAAGATTTCATACCCCTTGTTATAGAAGTGCAACCTTGACTCTCCGACATCCGTAAGACTTCATTGAAGTCTCCACCTATGCACCAAGGAATCTGCCAAGAAGCATGAACTAGAGATAGCTCAGCCCACAAGATTTTTCAAGTTTAACATCGCAAGGTGCATAAACCCCTGAAATAGCCCAAGCAAAACAATCTAGGCACATTTTACATTTTAATGAAATCGAATAAACTCCGCGAATAATGTCTTGAACTTCAATAGAATTTATATTCCACAAAATCAGAATCCCACCTGAGAAGCCTATGGAATTAATAGCTACCCAGCCACAATTACTTCCTCCCCAAATTTGATTGGCAATTCGATCGTTACAATCTTCAAGTCTAGTTTCTTGAAGAATTATGAGGTCTGGTTTCCAAATTTTGATACATTGGCTAACCCTAGACCTACGCTTCCTTTTACGGATGCTATTGACATTCCAAGAGATGCAATTAAACATGAAACAAAATCCCAGAAAAACCCAAACATAAAACAAACCTTAATTGTTTGCCTTGTTCCCTGGTTCCTTAATTTGATCTTTGAAGGTATCTAAGTGACCTTGAATACCCTTAATTTGTCACCTTAAACTCATGTTTCTAGCTTTGTGAAAGTGATTTGGATTCACTTTAATTTGTCATATGGTTTTGATGTTTTTCCATATTGCTCGCTTAAATGAGAAAAAAATTGATGTTTTTAATCATAAATGAGAGTGTCTTTCAATTTCAATACGTATACTTCACAACTTGTTCTGGATATTTTAAGCATTTGGCCGTACCATGATTACCTGTGTAATCTTTTGACATGCATAGCAAGAAAAATTAAGGTTGAGTCGCTTTTCATCCTAAATTTCTTGAATATAATCCAACTGAAATTTTTGTACGCACCATCCTTCAAAATGCCAAAAAAAAAAAAAAACAGCCTGGATACTTACTCACTCCTTCCCTCCTCCACTAGACTCAGCCTAATACCGGGCCTAGACATCAACATTGAGTTTAGAAAGCCGTCTAAAAGCATTGTAATCTATATAGAATGGCAAAAACGGTGCTCTTTGGCTAGAGCCTATATCAGGTTTCTTTTCTTTATATCCGGCTTGGTAATTACAAGTTTTCTTTATATCCGGCTTGGTAATTACAAGACTATGAGATAGCGGCCCGTATCGTTTTCTAAAAGGAAACTTTGTTGTTTGGTCCTAAGCCCACAAAATTAGTTATAGTAGGGTCCAACCGGATTTTTTTTTTATTTAGAAGTCCAAAATTAATTAAAACAAGGAAATGACTATAATACCCATTGTTACCAAACGTGTGTGTTTACACATTCATTATATCGAGTACATATTTGTTACACTGATTATAAATTCGAGTACATATCTGCTACACTGCTTATAAATTCGAGTACATATCTGCAACACTATTTACAAATCTGAGTACATATCAAGCCGCCGTTTACAAATAGAACACGTATCCACTAAACTGCTTACAAATTCGAGTATATATCTGCTGCTTACGAATTCGAGTATGTATCTGCTGCACTGCTTACAGGAAAAGTACATGTTTGTTAGAATCAATGATAAATAAATTAGAAAACGTTTTACATCACATATATTGTAGGATCATACCTTTAATCTTTAGTATTTCTTTAATACAATATTAAATCATAAAAAAAATAAAGGAAAACCTAAATATGCACAGTAAACACATAAAAAGTTGTACAAAATTAGCACATATTTCAGTATTTCGCATACGTACTCATGGATCAAACAAATAAAAAAAGTGGCAAAAATTCTGATAAAACAGAACCAGAAGAAGTTTCTATAAGTACGCAATATACGTACCGCGTATTCATGAACTAAAAATCAACTGCATGTAAAGAAGAAGTGATGAATATAACCTAATAAAAGCACATATTTTAGTATTACATATACGTACTCATGGATCGAACCCAAAAACAGTGGCAAAAATATGAATAAATCATAATCAAAAGAAGTTTCTAACAATACGTCATATGCGTACTGCATATTCATGAACTAAAAAATCAATTACATTTCAAGAAGAAGTGATGAATCCACGCATATAACTGAATCGAAGCACATATTTCAGTATTACACATACGTACTCATGGATCGAACCCAAAAACAATAGCAAAAGTCTGAAATATAAATGAATCAAAGCACATATTTCAGTATTACACATACGTACTCATGGATCGAACCCAAAAACAGTGGAAAATTCTGAATATAACCAAATCAAAGCACATACTTCAGTATTACACATACATACTCATGGATCGAACCCAAAAACAATGGAAAAAATCTAAATATAACCGAATCAAAGCACATGTTTCAGTACTACGCATACGTACTCATAGATCGAACCAAAAAAAGTGGCAAAACTTTGAATATAACCGAATCATAAGAATTTTATATCAGTACGTCGTATACGTACTATCAATTCTTATACAAAAGCAAATTTTATCAAACCTAAAATCATAACAGCATTATGAAAATCGATTTGATCTTTATAATACAATCGAATAAAAATCGAATGAAGAAAAACGAACAAAATAATCAAAGAAGATAATTAGAAAACATACCCGGAAACACAAACAAATCTTCTCATCGTAAATCATAACGATGCATCATCATCATCATCATCATCATCTTCTTCTTCTTCTTCTTCTTCTTTTTCTTCTTCTTCTTAATAAATTGGGTTTCTGTCAGTATGGGATATACATATTGTTGCTTCATATACAAAAAAAAACTGAAACACATCTAAAACCAACAAAATGGAAGTGGTAAAGTAAATCTAATAATGAAATGAACAAAAAATATGATTATTCATCTAGATCTAATAAATAATCAACAAATCAAACATGGAGATAGAAAAGCGTAATCAAACACAACAACAATTCGATAGTGAAACCCTAAAATAAACATTGATTTGATAGAAACGAGAAAGATTGAGGAATTCTTTTTGGATTTGTTCAGAATCCATTCACAACAGCAGTGAGAAGAAAGAGAAGAAAAAAACAAATATGAAAGGTTAATGTTCTTCTCGTGCTTATAATCCTCGATAAATAGGGAGGGTTATTTGTGGTATTTTGAAATTTCACATTTGTTATCCTCACGTGTACAAGACCTGGGATTAAAAAAATAGGTCCATTTTTATGTTTTCTCTTAATTATGGACCTCAAGTTACTGGGCTTTAGTGGGTGGACCTGCCACTAACTAACAACGCTATAATTGGGCCGACCGACCGGAGGGCCGAAGGCCCGTAGGGAGGGAGTCCCTTTTATGGCCACTTTTTTGTCAAATGAAACCTAACGAATTTGTTCAATTTCATGAAAAAGATTGGATTTCAGATTTCTCCCGTCCAAAGGTTAAGGTTTTCTTCCGTTTCCAGTTAAATGACTAGGATACCCTTATAAATTCAAAACCACTTCCTTCATTATCCTCACCTCTATTTATTTTCACCGACATCACCACCTTTGCCGACACCAATGACACCCACAGTAGTGCCGCCGCCGCCGCTAGACAGCTCCGGATTACTGATCCGCCACCACCTCTACGGATAGCATCACCACCTCCGTCACCACATTTTTTCACCCACATCCACCACCTTCGACAACACCTCCACAGCCAAATCACCTCCGACATAACAAACATCACATCCACAGCCACCCATAGATCCGCTACCAGATTTACCGATAGCTCCTCCCCACTAGCAGCGCCTCCACCTCCATCACCACCAGTAGCTCCGCCATTAATTAAAGATCAAACGCGTTTGATCCTTACCAACACCCACACCACCGTCATCGCCGCTATCATACCCGTCTCCACCAGTACAGCCTCTTCCGCCACTGCCACCGCATCTATTGTTGTAGAACAAGATTAGAATTACTGTCGTTCTACTGGTACCAACAACTCCACCAATTCCAAAAATATCCCCGACAAGTAAATTTTAAGTTGCCCCTACCATCACCGACATCATCGCCACCACCATATCTTTATTATCCATAACACATTTCTCTTCCCCTACTACAACCACCACATCTCACGCCAGCGCAACCACCATTTTATTCAAATTGATACAATCCCATAACAGTAGATTGAAACAAACCCATGCACAGTTTCAATTTTATGATTAATCGAACATGTTAGAAGAAATTATGTCGTTAGACAATCTTCATTAATGGTTTTTCGCTGCATTCAACTTTAGACTAGTTTTTCCTTACTGCACTCGATCCGGTTTATTGACTATTTAAAAACACTTGAACTTAAGACTCGGTACAAAGAGGTTACTAATCGAATATAACTGTCACCGCGCTTAGGTTAACCAGTTCTCACACACAACACATGATTTGAAGGGCACACGTACAGTTCACACAGATGATTCCTTAACACCCCCCGCAAGACAGAGTCTATGCAGGAGCAGAGACACTGAGCTTGAGTCTAAGAGTAGAAAATCGTGTACTAGACAATCCTTTTGTAAAGATGTCGGCCAGCTGGTCTTGAGTAGATAAGAAGCGCACAAACAAAGCCTTAGAAGCAACCAGTTCTTGCACAAAATGGAAGGCAATCTCAATGTGTTTCATCCTGTTGTGAAATATTGGATTTGCTGTGAGATATGTAGATCCCATATTGTCACACCACAACACAGGTACCCTGGGAGAAGGAAAATACAGTTCATTGAGAAGAGATTGAACCCAGACTAACTCAGAGGTTGCATCTGCTAATGCACGATACTCAGCTTCTGTGCTTGATCTGGAGACAGTTTTCTGTTTTCTAGAGCACCAAGAGATTAAGTTGGGGCCAAGAAAAATTGCTAGGCCACCAGTGGACCTCCTGTCAGTGATATCTCCTGCCCAATCAGCATCAGAGTATGCTTGTAACTGAAGAGAGATGGATCTTTTGAACGCAAACCATAAGAGATTGTACCAACCAAGTATCTTAAGATTCTCTTGACAATGAGACCAATCAGCAATGGAGGGAAGCTGCATTTTCTGACATGCTTTATTAACTGCAAAAGCAATGTCAGGTCTGGTGATAGTAGCATATCGCAATGCACCAACTGTGCTTCTGTAAAGAGCTGGGTCTTCAAAAGGTCTTGAGTCGCCAGCAGCAGTAGAAGAATTAAATGGAGTGGCAGAACTCTTGGCATTAAGCATTTTGGTTTTGGTGAGTAAATTAGTGATATATTGTTCTTGAGATAAGAGCACACCTGTAGCATTTTTAGTAGCTTGAATGCCAAGGAAAAAATGTAATTCTCCTAAGTCTTTGATAGCAAACTCCTTGCTTAAAGCTGCAATCAGAGAATCCACAGCAGATGGATTGCTTCCTGTGACTAAGATGTCATCAACATATATCAAGATGTAAATAGCTGAAGTGGATGTTACTCTGAAAAACAGAGAAGTGTCAGTCTTGGATGCCGAAAAGCCATTCTTGAATAAAAATTGACTTAGTCTCTCAAACCAAGCTCCGGGAGCTTGTTTCAAGCCATATAAGGATTTCTTCAGTTGACACACATGATTTGGAAGCAACTTATCAGCATAACCTGGTGGTTGCACCATATACACATCCTCAGATAGATGGCCATGAAGAAAAGCATTCTTGACATCCAATTGTCTGATCTGCCAGTTCTTGTGAAGAGAAATAGAAAGAATAATTCTAACAGTTGTGGGCTTTACCACAGGACTAAATGTATCCTGATAATCAATTCCTTCTACCTGGTTGTATCCCTTGGCCACCAATCTGGCTTTGTACTGCTCAATTGAACCATCTGCTCTTCTTTTAATTCTAAATATCCATTTACAGCCTATGACATTGTATCCTGCAGTAGCAGCAACCAATTTCCATGTGCCATTCTGTATCAAAGCATTTATTTCTTCATCCATAGCAGCTCTCCATTTAGGGTCTTTGCAAGCCTCTGTATAACATGTAGGTACTGTAATATCTTCACATACTGATTGTACTTCAGAAGCATAAATTCTGGCTTTGGGTTTGATGATACCCATTTTGCCTCTGGTGTTCATTGGATGAGCATTAGTAACTGCAGAAGGAATAGGTTGTGGAATTGAAGTAGTGGTTGATTCTTGTAGAGGAACAATGGCAATGTTGGATGAGTCATCTACCTCATTTGAAATAGCAGGAACGCTGGACAATTCAGATGTAGGTGGAGGTGATGATGTAACTGACACTGTAGGTAAAGTAGCTCCAACTGTCTCATTAGTAAAGAAAGAAGCATATGTAAATTTCCCTTCATCAAATCTTACATCTCTTGAAATTATAATCTTGTTGGTATTTGGATTGAAGCATTTGTATCCCTTGTGCATTGCACTGTAGCCTAGAAAAATGCATTGTACTGATCTAGGTTCTAATTTATGATGATTAAAATGTCTTAAACAGGGATAACAAGCACAACCAAATGTGTGTAAAAAAGAGTAATCAGGTTTGAGTTGAAACAAGCATTCTAGAGGAGATAACTGATTAAGTTTAGAAGGTGGCAATCTGTTAATCAAGAAATTAGCCGTTTCAAAAGCATATGACCAGAAAGATAATGGCAGTGAAGCATGATGGAGTAAAGCCAAGCCTGTTTCAACTATATGTCTATGTTTTCTTTCTGCTGTGCCATTTTGAGCATGAGCATGAGGACAAGATACTCTATGTCCTATGCCACAAGAATCAAGAAAGGTAGAAACATTCCTATATTCACCTCCCCAATCTGACTGGATAAATTTAATCTTTCTATTAAGCTGGTTTTCAACAAGATTCTTAAACTTTATAAAAGTGGGAAGCACTTCAGATTTATAAGCAAGAGGATACAACCATGTGAATTTGCTGAAGGAATCAATGAATGACACATAATACTTGTATCCATTCACAGAACACAGTGGTGAAACCCATACATCAGAAAAGACTAAATCCAGAGGTCCATACATATGATTATTAGATGAACTAGAGGGATAAGGAAGTGCATGACTTTTAGCTGACTGACAAGAAGAACATATTGTTGCATTTAAATGAAAATCAATAACCTCATTTACTGACGACAGAACATGCTTCAAAGTTTTGTAAGCTGGATGTCCAAGTTTATTATGCCAACTAGTTGAAGAAGATATGCCAGAAGAGAAAGCTTGCTTCAGTTGCTCATTAGTAAACTCCATGTGATACAGCCCATCTTTAACAGGACCAGTAAGAAGAATCTTGTTGGTGACCAAATCCTTAATAATAAATTTGTCAGAGTAGAACTCAAAATAACAATTATTCTCCTTAGTAAATTGAAGCACAAAGATTAAGTTCTTGGTAATAGATGGTACATGAAGAACATTGGAAATGGTAAATTTAACAGAGTCATTATGTAATGTAGAAGATCCAACATGAGTTATGGTCAAACCTGAGCCATTTCCAACTTTCACTTGATCAGAACCTTGATACTCAGAATGTAGATTAAGATTAGACAAATCAGAAGTGATGTGATGATAGCTCCAGAGTCAGGTACCCAACCAGATGAAGAAGAAGAAGAAGGAGAACTAGAATCATCATGGTAAGTAGCAAAGGCCTCAGGTTCAGGATACCAATAATCATCAAATGCATCACCATAAGAATCAGAAGAAGTATAGTAAGCCTGCATCATGGAGTTGTTACTGGGTACATAGCGGTACCTACATTCAGGAGCCTCATGACCAGGTTTCTTACAAAGTTGGCACTCAATGTAGTTAGTGTATCGTGATGGAGGAAAGAAATTATTGGAATTGTTTTGATGACCAAATCTGGCACCATTCCTGCCACCTCGAAATCCTCCTCTGAATCGACCAGTATTTCTATTACCTCCTCTAAAACCATAATTACCACCTCTACCATAGTTGGTAGGAGAAGAATGAGACCAGGATTGGTGGGGATAAGCATTATATGCAGGAGTATGTGAGGAATAATTAGGGGACCCTGAATATTGGTGCTCAAATTGATGGGAATTGGGTTGTGGTTTTTGTGGTAGTGTCACATTAGCAGAAGCAGTGGTAAGGTCAAGTTTGGACTCAGCAGTAACTCGAGCTTCTTCGGACAACAATAAGCCTAGTAGTTCTGAGGAAGTGATAAGATTGTCATTCTTGAGTTGTTGAGTACAGATAGAGGTTTTAAAAGCATTAAACTCAGAAGGCAAACCCTGAAGAATATGAATTACTAGATCTTCATCAGAAACTGCTCTATCAATTTGAGCTAATTGATGTGAAAGTGAACGTGCCTTATTAAAATAGACTAACATTGAGTCTGAGCTCTTTTTTAAACCAATCAAATCTGTTTTAAGCTGTAATAGACGAGATTTAGTAGTGGAATTATAGTTGTGCTCTAATCTATTCCAGATCTCATGAGAAAAAGTGCAATCAATAACCTGAGAGTGAATTTCTTCTGTGCAAGCAGAAAACAACCATGATAAAAGAGCAGAGTCTTGATTTACCCAATATTCATATGCCGGATTGAAGACAAATTCATTCTCAGGATCATTATCAACAAAATCGATGCACTTACAATGAGAATACCAAAGAGAAGTTCGGCGCACATACTTCACTGGACAATGAAAGGAGCCATCAACAAAGCGAAGAAGATTGTAAATCGCGTAGTAACGGAGCAATTTGAGATTTCCATAGAGGATAATTTGTTGCAGATAATTTTGAAGGGGGTTTGAATGTTAATGAGATGTGTTTATCAGATTTTGCCATTGATGATGATTGTAGAGGATTGTGAATTGAAAAAGAGAAGAAAAATTAGGTTAAGAAGTGAGTGTCTGATACCATGTTAGAAGAAATTATGTCGTTAGACAATCTTCATTAATGGTTTTTCACAGATTCAACTTTAGACTAGTTTTTCCTTACAGACTCGATCTGGTTTATTGACTATTTAAAAACACTTGAACTTAAGACTGGTACAGCAGGTTACTAACTGAATATAACTGTCACCTGCCGGTTAACCAGTTCTCACACACAACACATGATTTGAAGGGCACACGTACAGTTCACACAGATGATTCCTTAACAGAACAAAATCATAAATTGACACCATAAAATTGAACTAAAATCTGATATAAACCCATTAGAAACGACAAATAGTAGAATCAGAAGCACATAATTGATAGAACAATTACAAGAAATCAACAAAATTAATTTAGAAAAATACAGGGTTTCAATTCTGCAATTTCATATGAACACACTCAAATTTCAAATCATCTTATTTGTTTGTTGATTCACACCATATTATCGGTCATCAATTTCTTAAACTCTTCAAATTAACCACCAACATCAAAGTGATGTAACTGCAGAAGATTAAGAAAAAAAAAAAAAATAGAAAGAAGAAGAAGAAGGTGTTGATGGGTTAGCACTCACTGCTTTTTTTTTTTTTTTTAGTACTAACCCTTCAAATTGATGTGATTTCTTTATCAACTCATAGAAATGAAAAAGGGAACATAGTTAATAGAGAAGGAGACGGGGAGATTGATAACCCTAGTTCTCTCTTTTAATTTTATTCCATGGTTTGTAAATAATGTTGACTTGAAAATTCATGTGCTAGCTTAGAAGTTAGAACACCAGACACGTGTATGTTCATTGAAAAATACGAACAACACTACACTGCACACGTGTAAAACATGAAACATGATACATGAGTGGAGTTTTAGTATGACCCAGTGAACTTGGGTTAAACCACATTTTGAACCACTGACCATCCGCTAATTTTTCGACCGGATTGGTTTTTAAAACGATGGTTATGAAATCAGAGGAGATTTTCTCTAGTCGACCCACATTGCTTATCGTAGTGCAAGTTGTGCGAGGATCGGACAGGCCGGCGTAAAACTCATGTTCAACTCTTAGGAGATTTTCTCTAGTCGACCCGGTACTTGCTACTGGAAAATACTTTGGACTTCGGATTTCGGTTATGAAATCAGAGGTGTTCACTTTTCGGTCGGCCTTTCCACCGTGGCAGCGGTATTCTAGTAGGATGTATAGGTAATTCCTACTTTCTAAAAATCTTTTTTCTCTCTCCTAAAAACACTGCAAATATATTTTATCACTTGGTAGTTATCTTCATCCAAAAGTCAGTTATCTTCATCTTCTAAATTCATTTTTTTCCTAGATTTACTTTCTCAAATCTACCCGGATCTTGATTTTGTTAAGGTTTGGGTAGATTAGTTTAGTTTTCAATATATTTATATTATATCTTTTAATTCTCATCAGTATGGCAAGTGTATGCCATTACGATTTCGCATACCTCCTGGAGGGCCTTCGATTTGGTTTAATCTTTCATCCAAACCAGTTACGACCGTGATGATCAGAGATTACAGAATTCGATGTGGAATTTGGGCATATTACTTCTTTTATGGAGGCATCATATCTTTCCAGAGAGTATCCAACAAAATGGTGATAAACCATTAGAAGATTTCAATTACACTATCGTTTTACATATATTTGGTGCAGAATATTCTTTTCGATTTTTTTCGGGTCAAGATTATTGTACTAATCATGTAATTCGATTTATGAATATAATTGAATATTATGTAATTATATCTAATTATCAATAAAACTTGGGGCTTTCATTCTCCTTATTCCTTCAAAAAAAAATTTACAAGACTAGAAATACTGCTTTAGGTCGGGCATACGGTGCGTGGTACTATGATGAAAAAAAACTAGTACAACCGTTGCCACGGTGGAAGGGCCGACCGAATAACATGACGAAACGACATCACTACGTGATTGCATGGATTCAAATTTTTAAAGGAAATTTTTTTTGTAAAAGAGATGCACATATACATCCTACATGCTGAGAGGCCCATATTCTCAAATCTCCGCGCTTCATTTCTGGGAGTTTAGGTAAAGATGCACGAACACTTTCGACATAGTCCTCCGCGAAAAACCACTTCTGGAAGGTCTGGTTCAGGGAAATATCGATAGTCCGCACGTCCTTTTTTCCTCATGGTCGCCGTTTTCTAAACAGCCGACACAAGGTCAGTCAAAAAAAGTTGTAAGCATTTATGCAATTCAATTTGATCAGCCAGGCATATTTCCCTTTTGAGAGGAATAAAATTAATATCTAAATGATTGAAGAATGAATGAATGAATGAACCAAGTTTATCTTTCATATAAGAACTCCAATTCTGTATGACTATCATAAAAGAAAAGGAAAATAACGTCTCTGCAATGATATGGACTAGAATTGGAAATTGATCTTCATGAATCATGATACAATGTTGTCAGAAAACCAAGAAATAACACCACACCAATGCCAAAGAACATATCTAAATTACTAGACATACGGCAGGCAACACTTCATTCTTTTATTCCATTAGAAACAGCCAAGCACTAAGTATTTATACATAACATTTCATTCTACTTCTCTTCACTCTTTCTAACTTTTTTCATTCTAAAGCAAACGTTGGGACTACCTACCTAGGTCATTTGTCGAGGGACATGACGCGGATTCCTCGCAGCAAGACACAAATCCTCAATTGCTTGGTGTACCTCCTTCCTTAGAGGGTCCTAAAGTTCAAAAATAAAACATACAACATCAGTTCTCCAATATCTAGCCAAGGCCATTTAAGATGTAATTAACCATTTATAAACATGAAATGATGTAGTGCACTAACTCACCCTCAGTCCAACTAAGCCGACAAAAATGAGATTACTCTCGATTGAGGAATAATTTGATGGGTGAAGTAAAAGCTCATGAGCTGGATGGTCTTCATCACCGTTATAAGTTATGAATTCCGCAAGCTCATCCTCGTAGGAAAAACCCAAACAACGTAGCGCAGTTGAAGACATCTTATAAATAGATTCTAAAATAAGGGTAGTACACTGTGATCCAATTTTACAATAGAACCATCGAGAAGCTGAATGTAATTACTTCTCTCCAGAGATTCTCTACCGCACTCTAGAAAAGAACATGATTTATGTAAGTCCAAAATACGTACGAGCCAAAAGATTTTAAGATCATCAAGAAGTGAGAACACATAATAGGTCTTGTTATACAGTTCGAAACCAAAATGAACATATATAATGATCTTGCTATACAGTTTAAAACCAAAATCTAAGAAACTGGAAATTAAGCAAGATAATCCAAAGAACTTAAAGAATTTATTTTTGGATGCATGTGCAAATCTACACCAAGATGAGCATGAGTTTAATTTCACCTCTTTCATACACTTACAAAATCCTACTAACCGAGTCCCACTTTTAAATGTTTCCTTAAAAACTTCATGCATCTTTGCTTTAAAGAAGGCTCCTGTTTTCTTAGCTAGAAAATTTCTTAAGAGTCTAAATACAGGATCGAAAGAACATACCTTAACTAGTAGTGTATTTTTCCTAGATGATGAGTTCAAGATAACTCCCATAGACTTTCTATCGCAATCAAACTCAAGGGTTGCAATCCGACGTTCAACAACTCCCCCAACACTTGCAACCTTGAACAATGGAAAAATTCAAAAGCAGATTGAGTTAACATATAACAAGATGTTATTTATGAAAATATCATTATCCATATGAAAATGATAGAAGCGCACCACATATCATTTCACTCACATGACAAAACATCTGAAACCGATGACGAGCGATCAAGCCCTTCAGAAGCCCCAATTTCTCAACTAGAACCCGAAAAACAGGAACAGACAAAGGTCAACAATTTTCTTTTTTGAAATCAAGCCACACATTTGTTATAAAACAATGTCGCACATTATATTCAACAAATATAATAACCCATGATATATTATATATTATTAATGGTCATGTTTCACTTTTCACTGATTTCTAGATTCACCAACAGTAGACTAGGAACCATGATCCACATCATCTGCCTCTATATTATGGTTCTTAATTGAGTGTTAAGACATCAAATTAAATTAAAAGAAATAACCATTATGAAACTATAGAACACGCAGAACAAAGCCTTAATAAAAACAAAATTACCTTGAGCGCCGCCTTAGTAGGCATTCCATTGGCAATGTCTCGTGACCTTGATTGTGTCACGATGCATCATTGCAGACGGCAGCTATTTTAACAATTGTTTGCGATTTGAATCTAAACGACCAGTGGCCAATCATGAATTTTTCGTCCAAGGGACTATGTGGTTCCATCAACGATGAAAGTGCGAACCCTTTCGATCGCCTTCCACCGCCACTAGCTTTGAAAGCGCCATCGATTGGTGGTGAGTATACCCGTTTTGTCGAACAAATCACGAGTAGTACAACCCGAGTCTCAACACCGGGCAACTTCCAAACTAGTGCATTCTTTCGAGCCATTTTACGAGTTCCCAACGCCAAACAAGTTGTAATGATTGCTTTGGAAGACCTTCCTCGGGATTAAAGCAACAGCCAAGGCCACAACAATCTCAAAGTAATACGTGCATTTCTCGATAGAGAATTTGAAATTAGTAGGCTAACTGTTCACGTACTCCCAAGCAAAGAATTACTTAACGTTAATCAACCATACAAACACACATATAACTCCAATAAACTTAGACCCGAATATATACAACTTTACTCGATTGACCAAGAAAACCATTACCTCAAATTAGTTCCACTCAAGCAACTAATATCAATTGCTCCTTTCGTTTGATTCGATTCAACTACCCATCTCGGGACCATCAACAATTTCCCATTTCAATTCAACCAACACCTAATAAATTCTTCATCACCATCACTGATTCTCGAAACCTTAAAATACAACCCTAAATCCTCTTTTCCCTTGCTCGAGTTCAAATCTCAATTCAGTCTTCAAATCATGCAAACCCATCCTTTAATTTCTCAATATCCATCCCTAATTGAATGTTTAATTAATTTTGAAAACCTAATTCACCGATTCATAATCATCATTTGAAAATGGAGAATGCCACCTCTTTTCCCTTGATCGCTACACAACATAACCCTCCTTCCTTGCTTGTGTTCAACTTTAATTCCACTCAATTTCGTAATCAAATCAAGAAACCCTAACCTTTATTTCTCACCGACTTGCTCTTCTTCAATCGACGAGAAATCAACCCAATCAAAATCTCAATTTTACCAACACCTTCCCGATTCAATTAATTCACTCAATTTTTCCTTGATTGACATGAACGGTCACTCGGTTCCTTGATCTCAATCACCAACTCGAATCCTTCCCCGTAAACCCTAATTGGTTTTGATTCGTATCTATAAATTGTTCAAGCATTTATGTGAATCAATCAATTTATCTTCTCTATTCGAAATGGAGGTAATCGAGATGATTTTAATGGAGAAGAGATTGAGGTTTAGAGTTTCTCTGTTTGAGTTTGGGGACGAAGAAGAATAAACAACAAAGGAGAAGGAAGAAGAAGGAAAAAGATAAAGGAAGGAAAAAAAAGGAGGAGTTGCCGGGATTCGATCCTGCAACCTTTGGGTCACTTTACCTAGGATTTTACTAAACTACCCCAAAACAATTAAAATATTTCCAACCTCCGTGTCCTTTTTTCTGCCCACGAAATTTACGAGATAACCCTTCATTTTGTGTTATATTTACGCTAGTTTTAGTGAGAAATAAATGCATGGAGGGGCTCTTTAGTCCTTTCATTGTTGATTGAAAATTGTTTGGGACACCAAAATCCAATCTTTTTTTGTCAATTGATGACTTACAATTTACAAAAAAAGTGGTCATATAAAGGTCCTCCCTCGCTTCGCTCGGTCGGCCCAATAAAATGGATCTGGGCCGGTTCTGCTCAAGATAGAGGTCCGGTGGGAGCAGGCCCACTATTCGACTGTCTTGTTATATAAACAAGTATCTTTATTTGCCAGACACAATACTTGTACTTGATATTAGCCGCATAAGGGTTAGGACTGAAATCCCCAACCGAAAATATGGGAACCCAAACAGTAAACGGACAAGGTGAGATTCAATGTCCGAGGTAAAATCTTTGAAACTACTGCTACAACTCTTGCTAGTGTGAGCCGAGATTCAATCTTTGGAGCTATGCTTGATGAATGGAACCTTCAACCACCAGAAGTTAACAAAGAATACTTCATCGACCGCAACCCGGATTGCTTTTCTGTTTTACTTGATCTTTTGGGAACAGGTGAGCTTTATGTAACTCCTCACATACCTGAAAAGTTACTTTACAGGGAAGCTCACTATTATGGTATTCTCGATAACGTAAGAAGAGCAAAGTGGGGTAGTTTTGATGGTAACCGATTAAGTTTAGCGTGTAGGGTTAGTGGTCAGCCTCCTGGGAATTGTAGTGCAATCAGAGAAAGTCGTGATGGAAGTTGTGTTGTTGCTCACGGAGGCATTGTTCGCGTATACGACTGGATGCTTCAAGAGCATCCGCCATTAAACCTTGATTACCAAGTAGTTAACGATATTGGGTGGATTGATTCAGATAATATAGTGATGAGTGTTAGCCAAAACTTAAGTAATGGAGTTGGAGGAATGGGTCTTTTTAATTCATCGACAGGGGAATTGAGACACAGATTTCAGTTAAAAGATGAAAAAGATGAGGTCCAAGGCTTTACTGCTTGAGCTTTATGTTTTAACTCTGATAGTAAGACATTTGCTTGGTGTAATGGTGTATTAAAACAAGTAATGACGGAATTGGGTTGTGGGATCAAGTTACCGGAAAACAAATTGATTTTTTTGAGTCGTTGAATGGTTTGCGTCTCGGTAATGCTGCTAAGATACAATGGTTGAATGATAGTAACTTTTTATTTGTTTATACTTCTGACCAAATTAATAGTTGCATATATCTTTTGGATTTCAGAGACAAAAGTATAGTTTTGTCTAGGAGCATGGGTAATAAAACTTCCGGTAGTTATTTTTATGTTGTTGATGCAGTGCCAATGGAAGAACGGAATCGTTTTTGTGTGGTTCTTAACAATGAAGATTTGGGATTTTTACATATGAGTGTTGGAGAAAATGAGTTTTAATTAAAAGGTTTTATGGTCTTGGTGTGGTTTGATCTAATGACCTAAGGGTCTACGGATACTCACTCATTTTCGGGTGAATGAAGTGGAACCTTTAGTCCCACATTGTGGAAAACTAAAGAGGAGCTCCACTATATAATCATACACTTATGTATGTATTGGAAACGTGGGTGGACCGGGTTGCCAAAAATACATGTTTGGACCCATGCGATATGCGCGTATGACATGCACCAAGTCCCTTTTCTACACGGATTTATTTTTGACGAGTATTTCATCCTATAAATACAACTCGAAAACCAAAACCTAATTTGATTTGCAAGTATTTCATCCTATAAATACAACTCGAAATTCTGTTTCAAAACACACAAAAAGTAATTCTTTTAGTCATCTCGTTCTTTTGTTTGTGCGGCGTTTCACTTCCATTCCCGTTGCTGAGTTCAAGAGTGGGAAACTTGCGTTGTGCTAAGTCAAGTTATATCGGGCAGTCTTATCCTGGACACATCTTCACTGTGAGGGGTTTAGCATTACTCAACTCGAGTATACCCGCGAACTAATGTGTTAAGGGAAACTTGTTGAACTTGTGATTCTGCCCTCATCAAGGTGTTTCGATAGAATTTTTTCACATTAGTTCTTTACATATTATTTTTGATACATCTAACGTGTTTTTCATTGTTACAAGATCCCAACAATGAGAAGTACCACAAAACACAATAGATGGAATTCCTCCAACGGAATCAAAGATGTCGAAAATTCTCATCCTAAGTTAACATTCCATGGAGGGCAAGTTTTTTGTTCCATGAATGATAAGATATTTGTGTATTGTGGTGGTATTGATCAATGGGTTTTAACTTCTAGTCTTGGAAGAAGTCAAGGTGGTTCAATTCGGAATTTTTCAATTGGTGGTGATCGACTCTTTGCCCTTCACAGTGAGGAGAATGTGTTTGACGTGTGGGAAACTTCATCAGTCCCCAGTTATTGATGAAACAGTTGTTAGTAACAAGATACAGAAGTGAAGACATTGTTTTGTATATATAATTTGAGTAGAAATTGCTGGTCTCACATTGAAAGTTAGGCCAAAAGCTTGAATTCTAGAGCTCCTGGCCCCCAACCAATAAGAATGGAGAGTTATATTTTGTTTTTGATACACACGGATTTTGTGAAGGTACCGACTACCTTCCCACCAAAATGAAAAACCCTAATCTTCACTCGCCGCTTCCCTTCTCCTTCGCTCTCTTTCTTTTTCATGAAACCTACCTACACAGCCAAAAATATCCTCTTTTTCCCGGTTGTCTGACGTAGTGAGAATGGAGAACGAAGATTATGATGTAGCTCTTGATGATTGATTTTGGAATCACTTTTTAAGGTTGACGATCAATGATCACATTCAGGTTTTTTTATACCCAATTGATCAGCAGGCTTTAGTGAATCAATCACTTGAAGACTTGAAGAAGATAAATATTTTCTTCCGTACTGCATCAACGACAACGGTGACCAATTCTTGGTGTCGAGTTCATTGTTACAATTTTGACTAATTTTGGTTTTTTCATTGAATATGTACCAGGGATATTCATGACGCGTTAAAACCATTGGTATAGGAGAAGTTACGGTTGCTCGAAGATTATTGCCGTGTTTCCTTAATATGTGTAAAGTATTTAGATCGTTTGCTTCTTTTTTTTTCTTCAAGATAATAGGCAACTTCTGTTGTAGATTAAATCACCTTTTTTTTTCCTACTGATTGTTCTGTTTAGAGTTGGTTGTAGATGATGTATGCGATTTAGTGTCCATCATCCGGAGTCTGTTGTCGTATCTGAGTGGAGCCATGCTAAAATGAAGGCAAACGCAAAACATAATCATGTGAGTTATCGATTCTTCTTCTTATATATGATTTCGTAAATTATTATTGTGAATACTAATGCTCAGAATTTATCTAAATGCAACCTGGTAATACAGCAGTTCACGCTGACGACATAGATTTTTCTTATAACCATAGTGACGGACAAAAAAATGCTACAAAATAATTAGCAAGTACTCAAAGAGATGAAGAAAACCTTTGTAGGGGTTGGAGGACTTTCATGTAGTTGCAGATGATTGTTCTACTAGGAGGTCAAAATTCTTCTCAACTACATATGGACGGATATTGAGCATGGTCATCTTCCGTGTATGTAACACAAGGATTTGTCCTTCTTCAGATATTATATTTTACATTAAATTTTGTGTTACTTCATATTTGCAATAAGTTAGCTTTGTGATTGTTGATAGGCTATTTAGAAAAACATTGAGGCCAAACATCAATTTTTTTGCTTCTTTAGGGACGTTGTTCTAAAAATATCAGTTACATAAGTTAGAAGGGTAAAACTCTAACACGATGCTTTCCTTAGAGATAGTGAACCTTACTTATAACACGTAACTATATTACCTGATGCCAAATAGGGCATAGAACCACTACTAAAAGAATTACATGTTCGGGCAGTAAAACAGGGAATAGAACCACTTAAGGCCCATAAGTGTTATTCAAAAGAATCAAAGGATGATATGTAAAATGATTCAATACCGGGGTTCCTTATACAAGTTGATTTAGCCCATCGATCGAGACTTTGAAAGCTTGGGTAAAATGGGATTAATTTCAAAATGAATTCCCTTAGAGAAAAGCTTAATGTTTGGTGCACATCTTGATTGGTTCTCATAATGAATCATCTTAATTTTACTAGAACATTATGCTGATGTTTTATATTTAATTAGACATGGTTGATGTTGCTGATTGGTTCTCTTGCATTATAGGTGGATTTGATACTGCACATGTTGCAGATCAGTGGGTTATATATATAACGGAAGACATTAGTTGTTTCTGGAAATATGATTCTCCCAATGCAGATGCGTCCGTCAAAATTGATTCACCGTACATTAGTTGCTAGCACGTAACATGATAGGTGGACATGCGAGAAGACAAACCAGGTTACACATTATGTTATAATTTATTACTACGGGTCTCAGTCATTAAAAAAATTAAGGTCATTGCGATGTTTGGTTCTCCCTCTGTAGGTATTCATCTAAACGATTCACATAAACATTAGTTTATGCGTTATTTTTTTAATACTATTGCTAAGCCTAATTATGCTCATTTTGTCACATTTATCCACCCTATAATTTTGACAATTTTTTTCCCGTCTGGTTTCCTACCTTCGCCCTTGCTATTGCAGGTTAAGAACATACTAAATTATGGAGTTCTTTAAGCATATTGAGTGAGCTTACTGAACGAACTAATGCATATGAGGATTCTGAGCTTGTCCGTAGATATCTTACTGAACTTCAACAGGTAAGAACTCTTTAAATCTATGTGGTCAATGTATACCATAAAAAGTAGAAATCATATGTATCTTTCTACTTAGGTGCATTGTACCAGACAGTTGACCAAGAGAAGAGAACAAGAAATTAGATTAAACAAATAACATCCGTAGGAGAATTCAAATAAATAAGACCTCTTCAACATCAACCAATGTCTGAGTATGGTTCCTCGGTGTCTGGCCAGTAACTTGGTTGCAGTCTAGGCTATCAACTGGTGATTGGACCCGTACGTTTATTCATTATGCTTGGAGTTTTGGATGAAAAATTAAATTGGAGTCTTTATGGAGCGTTGGGTAGATTTTAGCCTGTTCGATTGTACTTTATTTAGGTCAAATCTATTTGTGGTGTATATACTTAATGGGATTCTAAATTGTGTCAGTATGTAATTTCTAGGTTGGTTACTTTGATTACTGGTACGCCTTACAATCGTGTTTTGGTACGTTCATCAACTTTATTTTCAATGGTAGCGATCCAATTTGCATGCTTTGATAGTTTTAGAGTTGATATGTATATCATTCGCTATCATATTGCTCTGTTTGATGTCAGTTGATTGTGGTCTGTTTGATGTCAGTTGATTACTTAGATTTCTTTCTTTCTTTTGGCACCTAATGGAGCGGTTGTCCGAAACTCAGGCAATTTTTCTTCTATTAGCAAATTATTGCGACCTTCATCTACATAAGGATGTAGGATAACTTGAATGCTTATAAAAGGTGCTATAATTTTGCCCCATCCTTTTTAGATCTTCTTAAAATGGATTTCATAAGTTATGATCCTTCAAAAAAAAAAAAATTGAGATATTGATTCTTAATAGATTAAATGTGTCATACCAGTTAAGACCACAGCGAACCAGACTACATTTTCTCCAAACACTTGACAAGCAAGCTTGGTCTTACTACACTTAAATTGCATATCAAACTAGACTATGGTAAAACAGAACTATTGACATAATTAGGGTATTGAGAATAAATATCATGTTTTTAATTTTGATCATCGGGTGAAGTTAATGTGTGTTTTGTGTTTTTTTTTCTAGGTGAGGGTTCATTTCAAGTGTACTTCTTACGGGTTCCATTAAAGGATGAGTATGATTAATGAGGATGGTCATGATATAGCAACTCTCTCCTCTCTATTTTCTTTTATTGATTTTTCGTAGTTTGTGAATGAACGTTTCTAATTTTATGTGGTTTTGAGTTCATAAAAGATATGTTCAGTGTACTTTCCTTTCAGGTATTGGTTAATGAGTTTGTTAGATAATTTCTGGAAGTCACTCGGTAACTTATACAATCATCATCACTTTTAGAGAGAGTGGATGTTATGGTTGAAGAAAGAAGATTCTATAAGTTAATGGGTAATTGTAAGTACATCGGATGTAAATTGTGATTACTGAAACTTTTTTTTAAAAATGGAGTGAACAGTGGTCGAGTTCAGCTTGCCAAAGAAAAGGTGCAACGGCATGATAGAATCTGGAATTGCAATCAAAAGGTATTATTGCTTCTTATGATTTTATTGTAATAATGGTCATGACTTAATTATACAATGACAATACTGGTTGGTGAGAATTTCAGTTGCTTAATCACTTTCTAATTAGTAGAGTTTCTTATCAATCTCTTCCTTCACATTTTATAAAAACTTTATTTTAACTGGAATTACAAATTAGGGTTCCATGTTTTCTACGAGTAATTACTAACTAGGTAATGTACACGACATATACACTATAACAGGTCGGTAGAGTATGAAAGATATGTACTTCCTATAATCTGGATGATTAATAAAGTGGTGGTCGTAATTAAGTGGGGGTTAATGTTTGGAGGTCTTAACAGTAAAAAAAGTATTTCGGGGAATTCTATTTACCGAGTGTCGCAATACCAACTCATTATGATTTGCATGTTTTAGTGGGAAAACAAAACATCCTAGAGAAAACGCTTGGTTACCAAATTTTGCGTGCTGATCTGATAATGTTTTTGTTCAACGCAACTCATAAGTATTGACGTATAGATTTTCCTTATTGTGTTAAACTCTAGACTCATCTTGCTACGGGTATATTACTTTGATTACTTTATTTCGGCTCCATTTGTTCTTACAGGTGTGGCACCTTCGTATAACTAAGGACAAGAAAAACCATTTATTCAATGGTGGTTCGATGATAATGGTTAAGATGTTGACATTGTATTTAACACTAAATTGATGCCGCAACTGTAATTTTGTTTCTGTAATTTTATTTAAATGTGTTCTTTGTTAATCAACTCACGCATCATTTTCAGTATTCCAAGAATTTCAGCTTGGGTAGTCAATAGCCCGATTTATTTTGCTCCACTATTCAGCCGCAGCGTTAATAAGAGTTAACGGTATAGAACATTACTTGAATGGAATCTTCCCAGTTTTTTTTTTTGCAGGCAATTCACATTCATCTTATATTTTTCGGGTCGAGAAGCAAAGCAATATGATATTGTTAATGTAGCAAGTCCTAAAGGCAAAAAAGTCCCGCCTAACTAACAACTCGATAAGTTTTTGTATGATTGTATCTCATTTTTTAAGTTATGTTTCATACAAATATCAGTTTTCTGGACCATGGCTATTTATTATTCATTAGTAAGCTATTTTGAGCAACATTAAAATTGAGGTTGTTGGAAATGGAATACACATAAGAATGGAAATGTTATTCCATCTATCTGTTACATTGTTTCCCATTGCAAAATGATAAATTGTGCGCATTGGATTTCAACTCTTTGTTGTTTGGCCAAATGTAGCTGCTTTTAATCATTTTTTGCTTCTAGTATATATGCAGTTGATTTGGAATTTTTAATACGTTTTTGGTTAACAAATTAGGGTCATCTAATTGTGAAAATTTTGACCTTTTTCTTCTTAATTTATTGTTACAGCTTACGAGACAACACTATAGGGCTTATAATACAGTACTCATGTTTAAGTTTCCGAAATAAACATAACAAAACACCAGATCCCGTGCAAAGCACGGGCAAGACACTAGTACATATAGTCGTACATCCATTTCGTTAATTCAATGAACGGATTGACCTTGAAACCGTGTGTCTAGCTTTGTGAAAGTAATTTAGATACGTTTGGTTTTGCAATATGTTTTTGATGTTTTAGCAACATGCACACAAGAGTAGGTTCACTACTAGTCCTACATCTCTTAAAATTTTGTACGTATGATGATTTTAACGTAATCCAACTGAACTGATAGGCATCATCTACATATTAATCCAAGTGCAAAATAGTGACTCGTTCATGCAAAATTTTCCCAAATGCAGAACGTTTTATGTCATTAGATCCTGTAGATGTAGAAAATCCTACTACTACATCCGAAGAACTATACTAAGAAAGTAATACGCAAAAACATAGAAGAACACGAGGTTAACGTGGTTCGGCATGATTACCTACGTCCACGGGGTTTAAAGATGATCTTATTACTTGGTTCAAGGTTACAAGACGAGTATTTCTCTCTCAATGCTCTAGGTGTGTATTCCTCTCTCACTTGTTACTTGACCTTTGCCTCTCTACATGGTCTCTATTTATAGTTACATGTGATGATACATCCAGTACTACGGTGTTGAGCCCGACGCATCCTCCTTGATGTTCTTCTCGGGTGATCGGTTGATGCCTCATCCGATGTTCTTACTTGCTCAGGTCGGGACGCCCATCTGAGCCGAGTGATGTCCCCTTTGTTATCCTGTCACTCGACGTCGCCACCGGATGGGGATGACCGATGTCGCCCTTCGGGTCCTTGGCCGAGTCTTCCTTGACCGAGCTCGTCTTATCTCTTCACTAACTCTGCCAACGCATTTATTGCTCCAGTACTCGATGACCGTCACATCACAACTTTTCCTCCTTTATGTCGACTTCTCGAGCTGTCTCTTCCCCTCTTTCCTCGCGCTCGTATCTGGTGAGGCGATCCCAGCATTTCCGGCGCATAGTTTCTTTGGTGGGTCGTGGCCTAGGGTTGCTCTACCTGCCCCTGTGGGTTATTTGCATCTACATTTATGCCCCTTCTTCCGCTCGTGTGGTCGACACGTGGGGAAGAAAACCGCCTCGTCTTTCCACGTTCCTAGTCATGCCGGATTTTGCGCTATGCTGTTCCCCACTCGCTTCAGTTGCTGCAACCGGTTCACCTTCTCTTCCGGTTACCACGGCAGGGGTTTATAAGTCTGGCGTCTGAACCTTGTCTCTCTTTTATTTCCTTCTCCACAACCTCACCTCTTCTCTGCATCCTCACTTCTTCTCTGCATCCTCACTCCTTCTCTGCATCCTCACTCCTTCTCTATCTTCTTTGCAACCTCGCTCCTTTGCGGTCTTCTCTCCGTCGCTGTTTGTTCTCTCGGCGGGTTTCCTTCCTCTCTTTCCCACTATCCGGCGTCTTCTCCGTCTCTGTTACCGCTGCAATTTCCGATTCCGGTCGTGTTTTGCTCCTCCCGTCGTTTCTCTCGTTGGCTTTTATGGCGTCTTCAACTCCTCAGATGACAGAAAGAAGGTGTGAGTTATGTGTTTTCTGATGAAGATAGCGTATCACTTGACTCCCTGTTTGTCGTAGAGAGTCCTTCCAAGTATGATTACCGCGCCCTAGATTCTATCTTTCCTGATAACTCATCTTCGTTTTCTTGTAGGGCTGACAAGAGGGCTACTAAGGACTTGTCGGATGAGCAATACGTTCAGCAGCTGAAAGACGAGTTTGGTCTCCATGGATACGACGTCAGGCTCTTGTCAGGCCAGAGGGGTGTTTTGAAAAAAAAATGATGTTCTGAGATTTCCTCATTCGGCCGAGGCGACCATTGTCACTAGGGGCCAGCTGGAGCTTGGGCTACGTTTCCCTCTATACGATCCTAGTCGTCCGTTCTGGTACGAGGCCCTTTCTAAGATTCGCCCATGTCGTGCCTTGGCTCAGTGGAATGGCAATACCTTCCGCATCTTGTCCGAGTGGGAGAAGCGTAGCCGAGGCGAGTGCTCTCCTACTACTTGGTCTACCTACAATCCTTCCTGCAAGGAAAAGTGACTATACTCCTGCCAGCTTCGCCGACAATTATCGGAGCGGGACCACTACTAATGGTGATCTCGCCGGGTTTGCTGCCAGCCCTCATCGCCATAAAACTCTTCCCGAAGGTGTTAGGAGGCTTCTTTTGGATGAGGATCCCGAGAGGAAGAGTTCCAACAAGCATGCCCGTCATACTAATGACTCGGCTTGGGATCGGGTTCCACTGGTTATTTCTGGTCCCCTCTTAAGTGGCAAGTTTCCTCCTCCGGCTGAATTCTATCCTTTCTGGGTAGTCAATGTCGATCGGGTGAGTGTGTTACCCTGTCTTTCTAGCTTGATTGATCGGCTCGGGCGGCTCGTGGGGTGATATTTTTGTTTTGGTGTTTTTCAGACTAAGTCCCAGGGTATTTCTTCTGATGTTCTTGTTCATCGGAAGAGAGATAGAATCGCAGGAGCCGAGGAGGATACAGGGAAGGTAACAAATATACTTATTCGTTTTTATTTGACGTACATGTACGTGCCCCTATTTGTTGCCTTGCATGGTTCTGACATCGGCTCATGCGCAGAAGCTGAAGGTTGACAAGGCTGCTGGTACCCCGGCGAAGGATGGTGAGGATCCCGATGATCGTCTACCTTTGTCGCATTTCCTGAGGAAGTCGCCTCAGATGCCTTCTGACGTTTCGTCTACCCTTGTAGGTGAGAAGTCCAAGGGTGGGGTTAAGGAACCCAAGGAGGGTGTGCCTGCCCCGGAGAGGATTTTGCCCCGGGAAGTAGCTGATGAAGGGATTGTTCTCGCCGATGGCGTTGTGTATGTTGTTTCTGAAGGTGATGATGATGAAGGTCTTTTTGATGATGAGGATGATACCCTCGGCAATGAGGAGGAGTCGGGTCAGGTGGAGAAATCGGGTGGTAGTGGGAACCTTGTGATCGACCGTGATGTGGAGGGTGTTGCTGTCGAGGCTCAGCCGCTGAAGGCTGTTCCTTCCGTGGTTCCTAATTCAGGCAGCAGTACCTCTTTCACCATCTCGGGCCCTATGTGCAACTCGCTTGGTGTACTTATCTCTCCCGATTTTGCCTCTCTGTCTGATGAGGAGAAGATCAATGCTGTCTCGTTGTATGAGGCTGGTCTGAAGAGTACCTTTGATCTGCTGGTGAGTTGAGTGGTTTGAGTGTTGCCTTCATGTTTTTGTTAAGTGCTGACTATGTTGGTGTTGTTTGTTAGGATATCAACCGGTCGCTGTTGAATGCTGCCATCCAACGCCGGGAGGTCGCCGAGAGGGAGGGTCTTCGTCTCCTGTTACAGCAGGAGCGCGAACGATCTCGAAGGTTGGAGAAGGAGTTGGCCGAGACCCAAGGTATTCCTTTTACTCTCAACTAGTTATGATTGCCCTTGTAGTGCCAATGTCCTAAGCTTAATGCTCCCTGCCTAGCCGAATCTTCTAGTGCGGAGGCCGACGCTGCCACGAGGTGTCGTTTGTTGAAGAGGGAAATGAACATTGAACGAGATCATGTTTCGAACTTACAACAGAGAATAGTTAATAAGGATGCTAAGATCGATCGTTTAGAAACCGATATTGAGGATCTCCAGTCCAAACTCCATCGCTACGAGACCTTTGAGTATGTCCCCGAGGAAATTGATAATCTTAGGGCGAACTTAGCTCGGTTCCAAGGTATAGCGGCCGATAAAACATTGTTGGCCGACAACTTGGAGAGCCAATGTGGTCGGCTGAGACTTCAGGTCCGAGATCTGCACGCAGATCGTCTCCGGATCTTGGGGGAGAGGGATGCTGCCGAGAAGTGTAGCCGAGAGTCCCTTGAGAAGCTTAAAGAGTCCATAAAGGTTTCTGAGGAGTTGGACTGGGTTCGTGCTCAATTATCAGGTTTTCAAATAGCCCACTCTCGGCAGAGGGACGAGTGGAGTGATCACAAGAAGTATTGTCCCGCTAATGAGTTTAACGAACAGCGATATCTAGAACTTTCTTCAAAGGTGTCTTCTATCGAATGCAGCCTATCTGAGTCCGAGGAGACTATTAGAGTGATTGCCCCTTTGTTAGAAGGTGGTTGTGCTTCGTATCGTGCTTTCCATGTTGTTGTCTTGTGCTGTTGTTGTGTGACTGAACGTTCTTGTTGCTTTGGCAGCCGAGCAAAAGAAAGCGGCATCATTGGAAGAGGAGAACGTTCGATTGAAAGGGAGGGAGGTGCAATTGCTCGATCAGGTGGCCACTGCTGAAGCGGCGTCGGTGCAGCTAGCACAGAGTCTTGCTGCTGAAAAGGCGAAGTTCAATGATGAGCTCGTCTCGAAGGTTAAGGCCGGTGTGAAGGCAGTGCTTGATAAAAAACGAGCCGATGCTGCTGCTAAGAAGGCGGTTCCGGGTTCCGCTTCCTCCAAAGAGTGATCATGTCTTTTGCAGCGCGTGTCGCTTTCTTACCCTTTCTCTTGGGTTGTAATTCGTTCGAACACCTTTATTTTTCCATAAACTTTGATGGGGGTGCTGCGTCACCGATTTGGCTGCGTTTCTCGCTACTAACATTGTTATGCACCTTCGGTTTTTATTTGTGTTAAGTTGTTGGCGTGTGGTTTGTTTTCACGATCTTGTTGCGTATGCCTGCACAGATAAGTAAGTTAAGCCATAAATGTCGTTTCTGTCGAACGCGCTCAATAAGGAGGGTCATCGGGCCCAATGCCATGTCCTGATTGAGGCATCTCATCACCGTCTTTTGAGATCTAGTGGAAAGGTAATTGGTCTTTCCTAATTTCTATGGGATCGATACCCCAAGAAGTTATCGGTTAACTTTCTTGGGCAAGTGATTCGGCCACTTGCGCGGGGAGCAATGTTGTCCTGCTTCGATCGTCGAGTACTCATGCCTCGACAATCGGCCACTGGCTTCCAACCACCAGGGCCCTAGGACTACCTCGGCACTTGCACACTGCCATCGCCCCGAGTTCGAATAGTCCGTCTTAGTGTAAGTCGCCCCGGCACTTGCACAATGCCATCGCCCCGGGTTCGAATAGTCCGTCTTTGTAATACCGGTAGGCTTGCCAGATGTTGCTTGATTTTCTGGAATGCTTCTTCACACTTCTCGGTCCATTTAAACTTCTCTCCCTTTTTAACGTCCCAAAGAAGTCCTTGCATTTGTCAGACGATCGTGAGATGAATCGTCCTAAGGCCGCCAAGTTCCCGTTTAGCCGTTGTACGTCCCTAACCGTTACGGGCGAAGGCATTTCTACTACGGCTTTGATTTTATCTGGATCTGCCTCGATCCCTTTGTCGGTGATTATGTATCCCAAAAACTTGCTCGAGGTAACCCAGAAGGTGCACTTGGACGGGTTCACCCTCATCTTGTACCTCTTCATGGTTTGGAAGATGCCTCGGAGGTCGTCGATATGATTATTGGCCACCTTGCTCTTGACTAGCATGTCGTCTACATATACTTCGATGGTGTCGTGTATTTTATCTTCAAACATATCTTCCACCAACCTTTGATAGGTAGCACCCGCGTTCCGCAGCCCGAATGGCATTTTGGTGTAGCAACACAATCCTCTTGGTGTGAAGAAAGATGTATGCTCCTGATCTTCGGGGGCCATGGGTATTTGGTTATATCCCGAGTACCCGTCCATGAGTGTGATCGCCTTATACCCGACAATGGATTCCACTAGTTGGTCGATGCTGGGGAGAGGGAAGCTGTCTTTTGGGCATGCCTTGTTCAAGTCGCTATAGTCGACACAAATTCGAACTCCCCCATTCTTTTTGGGGACTATCACCATATTAGATATCCATTGTGGGTATTGGGCCTTTCGAATAATTCCTGCCGCGTATAATTTCTTTAGCTCGGCATCCACTGCCGGTTGTAGCTCGGGTGCGATTCTTCTCATCTTTTGCCTGACGGGTTTGTGCTTGGGGTCTATTCATAGGTGGTGCGAGCAGACCTCCGGGTCGATCCCTTCCATATCATGCATTTGCCAAGCGAATATATCCATGTGTTCCTTTAAAAGAGTTATCAGCCGTTGGGATTGGTTGTTTGTTAAAAGAGACCCTATCCTTACTATCCTTGGCTCCTCCTCGGTGCCCAAATTGACTTGTCGGGTTGGTTCAAGGGCCGAGAAGTTTTGCTTCGGTTCGCCGAGTGGGATCGGCTCCTGTGATTGCTATAGGATCTCCTTCTCGCCTGCCTCATAGGTAGCAATGGCTTGTGACATCACCTTCTCCAATTCCTCCCCCGCTTTCATTTCCTTGGATTTATTTTTTTCTTGGCTCTTCCTGGATCGCCTTTCCTCGTTCTGCTGGATATCTATTTGCACGCACTGCCTCGCCGCTTGTGGATCGCCCAGCACCTCTACCACTCCTCGGTAGGAAGGGAAACGCAATCGTTGGTGGTAGGCCGAGGCAACTCCCTTGATTCCCGCAATCCAGGGTCGCCCCAGGATTGCTTCGTATGGAGATACGACATCGACTACGCAGAAGGTAGTTAGTGTGTCTAGGAACCCCTCCCCGTCCGAGACTCTGAGAGTGACTTCTCCCTTTGGCACTGTCACCGTGCCGTTGAAGCCGTAAATCCGGTAAGTCGACGGGATCGTGGATGTCGCCGACAATTCCATCCTTTGAAAGTGTCATAGAATAGCACTTCTCGAGCTACCATCGTCCATTAATATCCTGCGGACGCCCCATTCCTCGATCATCAGAGTTATTACCAAGGGATCCCCATGGGCTTGCCCGTTCAACGGAACATCTTTCGCCGAGAAAGTAATCGGCTGCATCATCCATGGCTCCATAGGTAGGGTCTTGGCCACACTAAAGATTTCTTTGCCCGACCGATCCCTCTTGTGTATCCTTGAGGTAATACCGGTCCCCAAATCGTACCCCTGTGTTGCCGAGTGTGATATGGTATTGCAGGTGAACTGGGCGCCGCGATTGATTCTTATTTGGTGCACTGGGACCTCGGGTTGAACTGGCGTCGACGGTGCTTTGACGAAATGTCGCAAGTACCCATCTCGGATCAACTGCTGAACGATATCCTTCACTTCCCATCAATCATTAGTAGAGTGGCCTCGAAACTGGTGGTAGCTGCAGAACTCTGGGTGGTTTCTTGTTCCGTCAAACTGGACTCCCCGAGTCTTAGGATACCGAATATCGTTTCTCTTTTCGACCTCTTTGAATATCTCCTCCAAGGGAGCGTTTAGCGGAGTGTACGATCTGGGTTCGTGACGGGGTTTCTTCCCCTTCTCGGTCCAAACCTTCCTATTCTCCCCACGGTGCTGCGTGCTGGGCCTCTTTTCAGATCGTTTCGAGGCTTCATGTGGGCTCGCCTCTAAGGTGGTGCTTGCCTCCTGTACTCCTCTATCTTGTGCTCCTTCCTGAATTTCCTCCAAGGCGATGTAATGCTCTTGCATCTTCCGGATCTCTTAATGTTTTAGGCTTTTCCGTGTACATCGCCACCCAAATGGGATCTGATTTCCCCAGCGAGTTCTCGAAGCCAAATATCTGCTGATCGACTGGGAACTTTCCGATATCCGTACACAACTTCCTCCATCTGTCTGTTAACGAGCGGAGCGGTTCCCTGAATCTTCGTGCAAGTGTGAATAGTTTGTTAACTCTGGGCCGAGCTATGTTGTTATGCATGTAGGTCTCGAGGAAGGTTTCTACCAGGGCTGCATAGCTCCCAATGGATTCGTCGGGCAAGGTATAGAACCAGCTTTTTGCCTCGCCTTCCAAGCTTGCCGGGAAGAATTTACACATAACTACATCATAATTCTTCCATTGTAACAGGGACATGCCGTACATCTTGATGTGTTCCCCTGCATCTCCCGTGCCATCAAACCGAGATGGAAAGGTTGGCAGCGTGCACTTTGGTGGGAAGGGAATCCGATCCAATGCTCCGGTAAATGGCGTCTTCTGGGCTTCACTGATTACTTCTGCCAGCTTGTCGTCCTCACTATTCCCTGTCAGTTTTTTGACCATTTGCTCGAGTTGTTCGATCTTTTGCTTGGTTGTTGCGTCCGTACCCTCGCTGGTTGCTTCTTCCTCGGTCGAACAATCTTCGGTCGGCCCGTACCTTCCTCTTGGCCGGTTAGGATCAGGCATGCGTTCTCGGCCCGGGGAAGGGGGTAGGGTGTTCCTTGACGAAGTATGGTTGCTGGAGGCGCCTCGACTAGATGATCCTCTCGGCCCCGCTCCCCGTTACGGAGTGGTAGTTTTCGTGCTCTAAAGCCGAGTTTCTCCTTTGTAGTTCTCTCATTAGGTCTTCCTGCCTTCTCTGGCTCGCTAATATAGCGAGCAACATCGGGTCGGTGCTTTCGTGGCTAGAGTGGCCGTTTACTTGGTGTCCTGCTACGTTGGGATGTGCTGCTGAAGGTCTTGTTGGGAAGATGACTGGGGGGACGATTGAAGCTACGGGATGATCGGCCACTGTTGGGGGGATGTCTCGGGTGTGATTGTCCCTAGCCAAGTTTACTCGCCGAAGCCTTTCTGCTTCTCGTTCTAGTTCTCGCTGGTGCTCCGTCGGGTGCCTTTCTCGCCCTTGCCCCTCCTGTATCATCTGCACTTCCTCCTCCTCCTCGGTATCTGATGCGGTTCTCCCGTCTACCATGTCATCCTCGTTCCCTTGCCTCATCTGGGTTGGGTTAATCCTTAACATTCCGGGCGGGAGGTCATCGTCTCGGCCTAAATCGACTTCTTCCTCAACAGTTGTCATGCCTCCGTTTGGTGCCAGGATCTCGCCTTGATGATTCTGTCGGATGTTCTGCTGGCGGGAGTCCGTAAGCCCTTCCTGCATGCTTGATCCTGCTACGGCACGGTTCCTAAGAATCCTACTCGTCCGGGAAGTGCTCGCCATCGCCTTTAGTGCAGCTCTTGCTCTTCGGCTCGTCCGTTCCTCACCTACGTCAGCAAAGTAAACAGCACTTACTTCGAACTGCTTTCGAAAAGGTTAAGGATGGAGTTCAGCGGTTCTGCAGTGCAAGATGGGAAAAGTTCTTATAGTACACTTCCATTTACGCTCGTGTGTCGGTCTCAGCAGTCAAATTGTTTTGGCCGCAAAGGAAAAATTTTGAAAAGCTGCCACGACATGTTGTTGTCGGTACTTTCCCTATGCATTAATCATTATTTGTCCTAACATTCCTAACGCCAGAAGTCATCAATCATCCGTATGTTAGGTCGGAGGATTTCCTTCATGGTGATGGGTCGTAACGACGATCCTCAGCCGCTGTCGCGTCGCCGGCCATCGGATTCCTACAGTTTTCTACTGATGCTGTGAGGCTCTTAGTGCAGAGTCAAAGTGAGATGTGGACTGCTCACTATAACCCTGTTAGCCATGGTTTCCGAAAACTAAACCCAATGATTTTGAGCCAGTTTTGCTTCTGCCATTACTGTTCCCCGTTTATCTTGCTAAGATGAAGACAAGTGTGACACAGAAGTAAATGCGAAAATCTCAGTGGTGATCTCCAGGCGACAAATCTAGCAGCCTATGCATTGCGATTGTTAGAGTTTTTCACTTAGCATCATCTACCCTTGTCAGAGGTTGATGAGATCTGGCGGATCTCTCTTTCTACATGGCTTGAGGGGGTAGATCACGGTCAGTGAGATGGGGTCATATTTTAGCTCCTTCCAACATCAGAAAATGTTATTTCGGGAGCCCTCGGATCTTCCAGTAACTCACTGAGGTGTCTTAAAACAATCTCGACGACTCTGTTTAGGCGGGAAACATGCTTTGCCAAGGGTGCAAAGATAATTATCAAAGGCAAAGTTATATTAACTCGAAAATATTTTGACAAGAAAACGAAGATAGCGAGCACAAACTCAAAGTTAATCCTAGAGTAACTTGGCAAGACTTTGCTAGAAAAAACGGGGAGATATCAGTAAGAACTCAAAGCTAGCTCACGTTATTTCGACAAGACCCTTACTAAGAAAGTGAAGATAACAGACCAAAAGAGTTCCATCCTTAGCATCAACTAACACATGAGGTGGTTTAGGAGCTAGGATTTTCCTCGATGACGTTTTGCTGAGAAAATAAGGATAAATAGCGAAAACATAAGGCGAACTTATACCGAACTCTGCAAGGTTTTGCTAGGGAAACAAAGATAAAGAACCAAAAGAGTTTCTCTCTTAGCATCAACTAGCACTCAAGGTGGCTTAGGAGTTTGGATTTTTCTCTTTTGGTAACCGTTTTCAAGGTATCCAGGATATTAGTCGGCGCTTTAATGTAGATGTAGAAAATCCTACTACTACATCCGAAGAACTATACTAAGAAAGTAATACGCAAAAACATAGAAGAACACGAGGTTAACGTGGTTCGGCATGATTACCTACGTCCACGGGGTTTAAAGATGATCTTATTACTTGATTCAAGGTTACAAGACGAGTATTTCTCTCTCAATGCTCTAGGTGTGTATTCCTCTCTCACTTGTTACTTGACCTTTGCCTCTCTACATGGTCTCTATTTATAGTTACATGTGATGATACATCCAGTACTACGGTGTTGAGCCCGACGCATCCTCCTTGATGTTCTTCTCGGGTGATCGGTTGATGCCTCATCCGATGTTCTTACTTGCTCAGGTCGGGACGCCCATCCGAGCCGAGTGATGTCCCCTTTTGTTATCCTGTCACTCAACGTCGCTCACTGGATGGGGATGACCGATGTCGCCCTTCGGGTCCTTGGCCGAGTCTTCCTTGACGGAGCTCGTCTTATCTCTTCACTAACTCTGCCAACGCATTTATTGCTCCAGTACTCGATGACCGTCACATCACAACTTTTCCTCCTTTATGTCGACTTCTCGAGCTGTCTCTTCCCCTCTTTCCTCGCGCTCAGATCTGGCGAGGCGATCCGGTACTTCGGGCGCATAGTTTCTTTGGTGGGTCGTGGCCTAGGGTTGCTCTACCTGCCCCTGTGGGTTATTTGCATCTACAGATCCATTAGACACAACCCTTTCATTGCTGACAAGGAACCTTACGTAGTATTGATGGATAGAAGAAAAGAAAAATGAAAAGACAAGATTCATGAGATATTAATGGTTCATTCATGGAAAACGAAGAGTTTAATGTATTAATTGACAATTGGTCATCTTATTGGAAATATACATTCAACACCAATTCTCCATACTGATGGCACTAATTTTTTAAAGGATTTATTCAAACTTGAGATGCACCTTGACGTAGAGATTGCAGAATTTGGGATGGTGCAGTGCATTTGGGCAGTGATGGTTCATTTTCAATTTCTCATTAAATAGACATTAAATAGATTGACCCGATATAGTGACTGAATGAATGGATTACGTTAGATGAAGAGTTTATAATTAAATTTGAGGGTCCTTCAATGTAACCCTATCTGTAGTATTTAAGTAGAAGTAGCAGCAACCTTAAACTCATTATTCTTCAACAGAAGTTTAAGTGTGCAGTAGTGATGGCGGGATCATCAGGAAAACTTACACCAGTAGAGCTTCGAAATTCCTACGTTTACAATGTCCGTGATTGCGCCAGATATGGAGACCCAACCATTAGGGTTGAGTATGCGAAAGTTCTTTTGGTACGTAACGGACGCGTTGGAGACTTAACAAGGATCGAGGTTCCAGCGGATGCAAACCCTGATGACATATCAGCTGTTCGTCATAATGGTGTGCTCACTATTACCATTAAGAAGCGCTTAGGCTCAAGACACCTGAGCACCAAGGAAACTGAATATCTCAAGATTGAGAAAGTTGGTAATTAGATGAACTTAGAGTTACAGTTCCTTAGTTTTTATTTGTGTAGCTCCTCTATGAACGCAACTTTTAAGTTCGTATGGTACGCATTAATTAGTTTACTTATTTCTTAGTCACTATGTGTTCTTCTTTTTCTGTCCTCATCTATGCAACTCTTAACAGTTTAAGAGCTACGGTTGTTGATCTTCTATGTTTAATTAGTTTCGGCCATGTTTCTTCAAATCGTATTTTCATTTATATTGTCTTTATCAAAGTCTTGCTTTGAAATTCCATTAAACTTATGTCTATGCGTGCATGTTGAATCCATTAATATTATTAATCCCCTATTCTTGCCAAGATGTCATTCAGTTCAGCTTCATTAAAAATTATTAGGTTCTAGTGTTGACTTGCCAATGTCAACCAAAGAGATCGTTGTTCGTGGTTCGTGGACATGACCATATAGTTCATGGCGCTTGTCCATGCCTGTTCGGTTTGGTTAGTGTCATCGACTGGTCTAAATAGAGAATTACGAATATGGATGGTTGGTCGAATTTCCGTACTAGGGATTAAATGAATCGGGTAGTATTGAAACGTTTTGGATCCAACGCTAAGTCTTCCTTTATTGACCACTAAAACACTAACTGTGCTCGTTTATTTCCGTACCCATGAAACTCATCTTTCTACCCCAATCAAACCTTATCAAAGCAGTTTTTTGGTTAAATAGGCCCTAGATTTGAATTCCTGGGTCTAAAAGACAAGCAAACTATGCCCACCTTTCAAATATCCTAAAATCTAAGAGATACTGTTTTAATATCCCAAGCTGGCTATTTAACCCAAAATTTTCTTTTCCAAATAAGTTTAACCGACTATACTACCCTTTTTACTTATCGTACTATAAAAATAAAATTCAATCCTCGTCTTCTTCTTCTTCGTTACCACGGCCATCCTCATCTTCGTCAGAATCCTTGTACCGACCATCAGACACACAACCATGAAAGTTACAATCACCCATCTCTGTCCTAAAGCAACAAATTTGATACTAGATATTGAACGTTTAAAATAATAAAAAATCAAAATCGCTTGAAACATAAACAAATTTGATTGAGGCGTCAATTTAGTGATACTGCCTTCATTAAGTGGACCTAACTAACTGATGGAGAATAGAAGGAACGATAATGGAGCGGTGTTGGTATGATCTTGTCAATTGTGATTTTCGATAATGTAAGCAGTTAAACGCATCAAGTTTTGAAGTCTGTACATAAGTATGATCTTGTCACTTGTACGTGACGAGCGGTGCTGATTTTCCTAATGGTGATCTTATTTTGCTTGTGCGTCCGATTACGATCGTATTAATTTCATGATTAAAATTAATTTCCAGGTAAGTGTTTCATTTCGATTCAATGAATCCACATTCGTCTTTTTATTAGTCTATTCATATCATCTATGTAGGGGTAATCTCTGAATTGATTGGTTTTGTCTATTCTATTTAATTTAATAATTCATAAATTATTTGCACATAATTTATGAAGTGTTTATGGCTTAATGATAATTAGAAATGGTGTCCTCTGATTTCTCGCACACGAAGTGCTTGTGTAAAGGCCTGAATGAGAATAAGTGTGAAAAGGCAGTGTAATTGCGAATTGCTATTACTAGTTTCGGATGATCGAAGTCATAAAATAGAGTAGGAACGCTAAAGTTTCACTACATCATGAAGGGGTACTTGTTGGATGTGAAATATGCCAACAGGGTGTGTGTGTTTTGAGTCGCAAATTGGATGGAGTTTTGGACAGAGTTTGGATGTACAAAATGTACATGAGTGCATAATGTATATTCTGACAGGAAATAAATTTTGGCCTAGTTGCACCCAAAAGCATAATGTATATATTTTAATTTTATTATTTTGTTGTTTTTGTTATTTTTCTTCTTTGATATTTGTTTTGGTTGACGTTTTAATGGTGAATGTGATGATAATGGTAGTGGACTTATTGCTCGTGACCATGAACTAGTGATTTTAGTTGTGTATAATATTGTAAGTGATTTTTAGGATAAACCTATATTTATCCATGAAATACACAAGATGCACCTAGGTGCATAATGCATATTCTTTGAAAAGTTGTCAGATGCACCCTAGTGCATAATGCATATTTTATTAATTCTTATAGGAAAAATGTTCTGGTCAGGTTGCACCTGGGTGCATAATGCATATTCTTATTGAAAATAAATTTTGGCCAGGTTGCACCTGAGTGCATAATGCATAGTTTTATATGAAATAAATTTTGGCCAAGTTGCACTTGGGTGCATAACGCATATTTTTATTAGAAATAAATTTTGTCCAGATGCACCTGGGTGCATAATGTATCCTCGGCGCGGTGAAAAATATTTTTTTTTCTTTTTCGAATTTCATAGCAACAATGGATCTTGTTTTGTAGAGAATTTTGAGCCCATTCCAAAAATATAAATTTTGTTAAATTCCGACTTATATTTCGAAAGTTATGACATTTCTAGGCAACTAATTTTAAATTAGAGACATAAAATAAATAGGAGAGAGAAAAGGATAAAATAAAGAATAAAGTTTAAAATAAAGGGTATATATGACTAATATATCTTATGTCTTTTCACCTGTGCCTACATTTTACAAGTCCATTACACCCGCACTTTATGGGTTTTGGTCATATGACCCGTTTTCCGCTTATCAAAGTCCATGTACGGGAGAAGAGATTTTAGAGAGCATTGTTTAGTTATTGTATAATACACCCCGGTAGAAGAAAAAAAAGAATCTTATTTCTTCCATTCTTCTACGAAACCTTCTTTGGAATGTTTTTTTTTTTTAATTTTTTAATTATCTTTTATATTTTGATAGTTTCAGCATAATATAGGAATTATGTGGACTTCAAGAACATCAAAATCAAAGATCAAAATACAATTAAAAGGTATTATAATAAACAGTAATTTCTGAAGAGAAGTAACGAACTACCAACAAGAGTATAAAGCAATCTGAAGATTGAAAAAAATGTTTTGGGATTATAATCCAACCATAAAAATATGAGAGTAATATGCCCGAAATCTTGGATCTTGATCAACACACTTGAGCTTCCACCTGAAATCTCCAATGAAATCACAAAGAAATGCAATGAGAGGGCATAGAGAATTTCCATAAAGGAGATGACATAAACAAAAAGGGTAAAACACCCACAAGAACACCGTAAAAATCTCCTAAAACCAATGGAGATTGAAACAAAAATTTAAAACAATCAAACATAAAATACTAGTTATCTTAGAAAACAAGAAAAATGAAAGAAACCTGCTCAGATCTAGCCAAAACTAAACTAGATCCAAATAGACTAGCCCAAGATATTATTTTATTTTTTGGATTGGTGAAGAACATTTCTAACTCAGGTCACTTGAATGTTTATTATATTGTTTAATTTTGATCCTTTAGTTTCCTTCTCAATAAAACTATGCTTTCAATTTCAATTTCCATTTCCATCAAAAAAAAAAAAAAAAATTCAATTTCCTTTACTTGTGATATTGTCTTACGCATGAAACGCATATTTAGTTTTATCTAGTGATGAAATTGGTTGATCAGTAAAAAAAGAATGATTAATTGGGGATATGAAAACTAATTGGGGATATAACTACACGACAAAATAGGAGTCCCAATAGCAATTCTGGGTCACCCCTTATGTAATTATTTTTTTAATTCCTAATTTACCCCTCACTAATTAGGTTTAGTGGTTAATAATAATTAGTAGAAATCTTAAGTATTTGGAGGATAGATTAGTGTGTATTTTTATTTGGGTGAGAGTAGAAGGAGGGAAAAAAATATTTGAGAGGAATTTCTTTTTTTGAAAATGGAAGATGATTGTGATGAGAGAATTACCGCTAATAAGAGGTTGAAAATTTGATTTTTTTTTTTTTTGAATCCACCATTGTTGCAGCTGAAAAAGCTTGGTGCCGGCATGGTATTCAACCAAAAACCCATCCGGGCAATTGTTGGAAATGTTCATAAATTGTTGGAAATGTTCATAAATTGTTTGAACATGTACCGGCATGGTAATCTAGTTTTCGAGCATGCCGATACATGCTCCGGCATAGTATTTTGCTTAAATTTCTATGCCGGAACAGGATGAAAAGTAGCCAGAATGTTGATTTTTTTTTTCACTTGACTACCGGCATTGATAGGAAATTCTCGAGCATGCGATATCATGTTCCAAAGATATGGTCTTCATCAATTCCGGCATGGTCTTCATCACTCCCGTTTTGAATTTTTTCTGGTATTAATCAGTCCACTGCCGGCATGGTCAGTTGATATGAAGACCATGCCGGTATTGGACTGATTAAAACCAGAAAAATTCAAAACGTAAGTGATGATGACCATTCCGGAATTGATGACGACCATACGCCGGAACATGGTACCGGCATGGTCTTCATCAATTCCGGCATGGTCATCATCACTTTCAGCATGATCTTCATCACTTCCGAATAAAAAAAAAATTGGTTTCCAAAGTGAGGAGAAGAGAACTTGATATAGAGTGGGGAGAGTTTAGAATTTGAAAGGGAATGAGAAATATTTGGGTTTCAAAGCTCCACCCCTAAATAAGATTAATAAGAAGTGGAGATGAAAATGAGGGATATGATTTTGTTTTTTGATTTTAAGTTTTTGATTTTTATTTTGTGGGAAGGGTATTTTAGTATTTTCATAACAATAGTCACCCCTTAGCCGAAATCATGGGTTGGGGGAAGTAATCAAATGCCTCGTGATGAAAATCAAGAGTTTTGGGAATAATGAGAAGATATTCTTAGAAGTCAATTTTACATTTTTTGGTTGTTTTCCATCATTTTACCTACAAACATGTACGTAAAAAAGAATACGAACAATAGGGTGAAATCACCATTAAATATGGTTGAAATAGTGGCTGATTTAATGTAGCAAATAATTTGTGAATTCGTATAGTTCGCGAACTATCCGGGTATGCTAAAATATTGTAATATACAGTAATCTGAGGTTGTAAAAATGCGTCTAAAACACCCGTATTAGTGGATGTTCAAATAGTACGCGAACTTACTAGCTATTTCAACCATACGACATTAAAATCAAATAAAAGGATTACATAGTAAAATGATTCTAATAATTAGTTTACAGGGCTATCCATAATTTTACTAGATATTTTAGGTGGAAATTTCTGAGGAACCCAATTTGGTTTATCTCTCTTCCAAAAACCCATCATTAAGATTGTATATATCTGTAGCCCAATATACAAAATTTACGGTTGAGATTCGTAGTTTAGATTGAATTTAAATTTTATATATTTTGTATAGGACTGAATTAACCTTAATTAGTTACCAATTATTACATAAATATTTTAAGGAAAAAAATCCGGTCAAAATTATTTGTTACCATATTTTCGCAACAAAGATTATTTCCTTAATTTTCGGGAAATTTATTCCCACTAATTGGGAAATTTAAAGATTGTGCTACCTTTCTTTTCTCACGCGAGATTAGTGTTTAGGGCATATCGGCCTCTTTTTACTCTCGCCAATCACTTTCTCTCCTTCGTTATTTGGTATACTCTTAATTAAGAAAAAAATTACACCTCTTTTAATTCGTTCTTCGCTTTTAGGGAGCTATTGATTGTGGCTCAGTGGATTCATCACATCCACGACACTAGCATAGTAATCCTAGTGACAAATGAAAATCATGTCATTATTTGATTCATTACCATTGATTGTGGTTTATAGATGAATTAATTAAACTGATCATTAGGAATTTCGTTTAGCACAACTACACACAAAACATATTGATGAAAATTACAATTATCACTAAGTTGTGAAAATTGATATTTTCAACATCCCATGATAATCACGAGTTATCACTAAAGATTGAAATTTTCATCTCCAGTGAAAACTAGAAGTTTCCTTAATTTTCCATGGTGATAATTGATTTTTTCCCTAATTTTTTTTTAGTGATAATTGACTTTTTTTTCCTTATGAACTTACTCATGGTGATAATTGAGTTTTTGTGTGTCGATTACTAAGAATTTTTTTTAGAGAGGGAGAGAATAACACGTAATAATAGTTTAAAAAAATCAAAAGATTTATTTTAGAGAGTTTTTTTAGGAATTAAAATTCGTTGGGATTTTCCTAAATTCAAGATATTTTTGATTGTATTCACTTTTCACAGATGACTAAAAACGGATAGTTATTATAATTAAAACAAGATAATTAATACAATTAAAGGTTAGTATAGTAAAACTAGTAACCTTAAAACTAATTATGGGTTTCAAATATAGAGTATCTAAATGATGGATTTGTCATAAAGAAAATTAAGAAAAAGGACAAGAGATATTCCCCCCTAAGGGTGCACACGGTACAGTTCGGCTCGGTTCTTGCCGAGGCCGAGTACCTGTACCTCCCTAGCCTCGGTTCCAAAATTTTGGACCGGTACCTGTACCTTGTACCTCGGTTCCGGTACCATTCGGTACACGTACGGTACCAGGTACGGTTCCGGTACCAATCGGTACCAGGTAAAGGTCTTCTTTCCCTGTTGGTGGTGCTGTGACAACGCTCTGTATAAAGAACTTGTCTTTGCATTTCATATCCTCCTGAGTCTTTGGTGCTTTCCTTGTTACTGTGACTTGGCATGTTGTTCCGGGAAATACAGTTCCTATTTTTGGACAACACAGTAGTTTTGATCTTGAAAGCAACACATTCATTGGTTTTGTTGGTTAATTGCAGACAACATGAACTCCGTTTTTTCAATTTGAATGGAAATTTAAGATTTCAATTTGAATGGAAATTTAAGATCTGTGGGTTCAATGTTAAGAGATTATATTCATACTCATAATTCGCTTTTGTACGTAGAAACCTCTTGCAACCAGTAACTAAAAAGGAGTAAACTAAATGCAATCAAGAATTATCTTAAGAATTCAATTAACCAACAGATCTATCTATAGCAATATACCGTTGATCTTTCTTCAAGTTTGGAGATGTTGTCTTGAAGTTGTGGTTGTGATAGAAAATCAAGTGAAGAGTAAACAATTAGGTATGCTGTGAACTAAATTTCGAGAAGCTTCTGTAAATAGATCTAATGGCTATCAGTAGGTTATGATTCTTCGGTACATACGGTCCGGGACGGTACGGGATTAGGGCTGGACCGTGTACCTGTACCTGCTTAGCCCCGGTTCCTATTTTTTGGACCGGTACCTGTACCCCCTTCCTCGGTTCGGTACAAAACCAGGTACGGTTCCACCGGTTCCGGGACGGTCCGTCGGTCCGGCTCGGTTCCTCTGCACCCTTATTTCCCCCCGATATTTTAGTGTTTGTTTCAATATTTTTAACAAAAAAAATATTAAAAGATGGGAATCTATTAGTATTGTCCAAATATTTTTAAAACCTAGTTCAAATGGACAAGTAAAAATTAATATGGGTGAAATGGACAAAAAAAAAATAGTAAAGATGAAACTGGATTCATCATGACTTAACTTAAAAAATAGCAAGGATGAAACTGGACGCATCCTGATGTAAATTAAAAAAAAAATGTATTTGAAAATGGGTAGGATGAAATGTTTACATCTTGGCTATTTTTGTATTTTTGTCCATTTAAAAAGTATCAAAATCTAGATGTCTTTTTCACCCAGGATTTGTTAATTTCGATCTTTTTAACTAGTTTTGTGTATATATTATGACTTTAAAATCCTTCGAATAAGTCGCAAAATCAGCTTTGGGTCGTTGATCTTTAATCTCCTCAAATAAGTTTTAATATGTTTCGTATACAAGAGAAATTTCAAAAAATCCAATTGATTCTTAAATACAAACTGATCGGATCAATCAAGTCACAAATCGAATTGAATGTTTATCAAGCGCTAAATTTTAATGGGATATAGTCTTTATAGGGTATATTAGCTTTTCACTGTTGTTTTCCCTCAATCCCTTCCGATCAACAATGCAAACCAAACTAGGCTTTCAGAGGTATCCTACTCCTAAAGAATCGGATTTTGAGATTTTACAGGGTGTTTATTTGAGAGAATTGGTCTGATTACATTGTAATTGGATTACTAGATTTCTTCAAAGCTATTAGGGATTTTGTGTTTATCCAAACTCACCTAATGATCTGTTTAGGTGCTCGCTGATTATCTGTGCCAGGAAACAAGTTACTAGTTACTACTCCCTCCAACTCTAGAGAAGTGACACTATTATCTTTTCATTTTTGCCTAAAAATAAGAGAAATTGAGAAAGTAAAAGTATCTATTTCCGAAAATGGAGGGTATATTTTTTTGTGACTTTATTTTTAGAGGAGTCGGGTGTCTAAAGTTTTTTACTTTAGGGGCCCCGAAATTCAGCCGCCAACCGCATATAAGTTGCATCATGCAGTTGAAATAAAGACGTGAGCGACTTAATCTCTGCCCCTCCAGTTTAGGTAGCTCCTCCAACGACTGTATTTGCATTCCTTATCAATGCTCCATATTTCATCTAATTCAACTCGCAGCTTCTCCAAAACTTTTCTAATCTCTCCCAAATTTTTCCTAGAATCCTAATTTCCAGGTGAAATCGCAAGCTGATCACAACAAAAATCCAATAAAAATTGGTGGTATGAAGCTTACAATTGTATGCGATCATAATGCATTTACTTAGTTCGGAGATACGTTTGAGTTGTAACTTGTATGCCTAAAACCTTCGAGGGCAAATGCACGGCACGATTAGGGTGCCCATACACCTTTGAGGGCAAATGCATGACTTAGCAGTTTCCAATCTAAATGCGATCTCCAAAATGGACGGGTCAGAATAAAACCCCCAAATTCCTCTCCTATTACATATACAGATCAGAGCCCCTGGTTAGAAATTTCTTCATTTCTCTTCACACTGGAAAGTGGCTCCCTCAGCAGATCAAGGGTACTTCAATTTTCTTCAAAACCCAAACTAGAAAATATGGGAATCCAAACAGACAAGGTTAGATTCAATGTCAGAGGCAAGATCTTTGAAACAACTGCAACTATTCTTGCAAGTGCACCCCGAAATTCAGTGTTTGGAGCTATGTTTGATGATGAATGGAATCTTCAAGCTAACAAAGAAGAATATTTCAACGATCGGAACCCGGATTGTTTTTCTGCACTTCTTGATCTTTTGGGAACAGGTGAGCTTCATCTCCCTCCTAATGTATCTGAAAAATTACTTTATAGGGAAGCTCACTATTATGGTCTTCTTGAACATGTTAGAACTGCAAAGTTTTTTAAATTTGATTGTAATCGGTTAAGACTAGCGAGTTCGGTTAAGGGTCAAGCCTCTGGCAATGGTACTGCAATTAGTGCAAGTCCTAGTGGAGGTTGTGCTGTTGCTCATGGCAGGATTTTCCGTCTATATGATTGGACGCTTGAAGAACATCCACCAATAAATTTCAATTATCAAATAATTAACAATATTGACTGGATTGATTCAGAGAATATATTGATCAGTGCTTGCGAAAGATCTGGACGAGAAGATTCTGGACTTGCTCTTTTTAATTCGTCAACATGTTGTTTAAGGCATAGTTTTCAGCTAAACCATGAAAATCAAGTGAAGAGTTTTACTGCTAATGCTTTATGTTTTAATTCTGATGGTATAATAGCTGCTAGTTGTATAGGAGCAGATATTTGCGGAACTGGTGTTTGGGATCAAGTTACAGGAAAACAGACTGATTTTTTCCATGAAAATTTTCATGTCTCTTTTTAATTATCCAGATAAGAGGGTTCAGTGGTTAAATGGAAGCAAATGTTTATTAGTTTCCAAGTTAGTCCGTCCAAATGGAAATGGTAGTTGGATTCGTCTTGTGGATATGAGGGATAATTTTTATTTTTTTTTTCTCTAAAAGACTTTATTCATCATCATCAACAGAAAGAAGTTTACAAGCATTGGATGGAAGCCTGGCAACAAGCTGGGCTCCAATCCCTTTTTGGATAACAACACCTATCCAATGAAAAAGGAAATTTCCAACAATAACGTTCTCATCATGACTAGACATGTAATTCCGCAGTCTTTTCAAGAACTCCACCATATCACTCCCTAGCCCGCCTATGGTAGAAAAGGCAAGAACACCAAACTCCAGCCTCTGACTAGTACATTTATCAAGGTATTTGGCTTTTTTTAGCAACCGCGCTATCAATTGCCCGACCAAGAACAAAATTACGCTCCCAGTCACCCGTGAAGGGGGAGACACCTGTAACATCTAGAAACACGTCGTGGACACTGTCCCCACCGTACACAAGGATACTCCATTATCTGCAAGGATCCCCAAATCCACGTCCTTTCTAGCTGAAACACCTGCTCGATAACAACTGCCCGCAAAGGTATCACGGGAAAGATCATACCTGTATTTGAGACCAACGCCTTTATTGCAATGTAAGGCGTGATCCCCAAGAATATCTATACCTTTACCACAGCTAGAACACAAGTCTCCATCCTTAAAGAAGGGGATCCCCAGCCTATATCACACCACTGCATAAAACTATCTGGCCCCAATTGTTTGATTAAGCCCATCGATCGGAATTTCCAACAAATAATCTTGAGCGTGTTTGAATCCATTACTCTGCCAAAGAGCTGAATCACGTGCAGTCATAACAAAACGAGTGGGTATATTCTTCTTCACCGCATCAAAATATTTAATTGCCAAGGAGCTCATAGAGTGGGGGCAATCTCATCAATGCGTAAAGAAGAATCATTAATACCACATACCTTTTTGTAGAGGACTAGGGCATGCTCAAAACTGGGGCTAGGGACGGACACCTCTGCAAGCCTCAGAATGTTAACTTGTTGAGAAACAGTCTGAAATCAAGAAGCCAAGTAGCAATACTACATCGTGTCCTCCATAGTGTACATACCCAGACCTCCATCTTTAGGGGGAAACATGGCTAACATCTGCTGTAAAATACCAAAATCGGGCCCATTTCCAGTAACCAACAACCTGAGGAACTGCTTGAGGTAACTGTCAAAGACCACCTGCGCCTCATCCAAAAACTCAAGCTTAGTGGTACGCATGTGTTGATGGTGGTTTTTAGCTTAGGGTTAAAATCGTAAAACACTAAACCCTAGCAGACGGTAATGTCACATCATTTAAAGTAACAAGCATTTACTAGGCACTTTTACTGAAACCTTTAATGTGTCCCTAAATAATTATCGGGGTATCTTTTTCAAATTAGGGTTATGACAAGCCAAACCCTAATTCCCACGTATGCCAATAACAAATCATGCCAACCACACCGAACGCGCCAAAGCATGCCAACCATGCTAGCCGCACCTCTATGCCAATGAAAAATCATGCCAGCCACACCGACCGCGCCAAAGCATGCCAACCATGCTAGCCGCACCTTTGTGCCAATGGAAAATCATGCCAGCCACACCGACCGCTCCAAAGCATGCCAACCATGCTAGGCGCACCTCTTTGCCAATGGCAATTCATGCCAACCATGCTAGCCGCACCTCTGTGCAAATGGAAATCATGCCACCACACCGACCGCGCCAAAGCATGCCAACCATGTTAGCCGCACCTCTGTGCCAATGGAAAGTCATGCCAGCCACACCGACTGCGCCAAAGCATTCCAACCATGCTAGACGCACCTCTGTGCCAATGGAAATTCATGCCAGCCACATCAACCGTGCCAAAGCATGCCAGCCAGGCTAGCCGCACCTCCATGCCAATGGCAAATCATGCCAGCCACGCTTACTGCGCCATGCCAAACGTACCTCGCCATGGCCCCATGCCGCGCCACCATACTGGCCTTCACTACGCGGCTATCAAAAAGAAGGCGTGCAACAATCAACGGTTGCCCTTCAATCCCAGGAGCAAATCCTGGCCGTCTAAGGTTACCAAACGACCTTTGCCCCAAAAGCCTAGCTTGGTCACGCACCTAGCCCAAGCTAGTCACGCCATGCACCTATGGCAAACCCTTGGCCCCACGTGCCAAGCCAAAACTGCACCTAGCCATGCTAGTCACATCATGCCAAGCCAAACGCCCTTGCCTAGGCCCTAGCCAGGCCATATGCCCATGGCAAACCCTTGGCCCCACATGCCAAGCCAAACCAAACCTAGCCACTCCATGGCAAACGCACTTTGCCTTGGCCTTAGCCATGCTAGTCACATCATGCCAAGCTAAACGCCATACGCCCATGGAAAACCCTTGGCCCCACATGCCAAGCCAAAATCGTACCTATCCAAAGCTAGCCACGCCATGTGCTCATGTCAAACCCTTGGCCCCACATGCCAATCCAAACCAAACCTATCCAAGCTAGCCGCGCCATGCCAAATGCACTTTGCCTTGGCACTAGCCATGCTAGTCACATCATGCCAACCCAAACGCCCTTGCCTTGGCCCTAGCCATGCCATACGCCCATGGAAAACCCTTGGCCCTACATGCCAAGCCAAAATCGCACCTAGCCAAAGCTAGCCACGCCCAAGGTGAACTCTTGGCCCCACATGCCAAGCCTAACCACACCCTAGCCGCGCCACTCTATTGGCCTTCCCTAAACGGCCACCAAAACGAAGGCATGCAACAATCAACAGTTTCCCTTCAATCCCAAGAGAAAATACTATCCATCTAAGGTTATCAGACGACACATGGTAACCTTTGGCCCGAAAACCTAAGTTTGGCCGCGCCAAACCTTGCCATGCCAACGACATTCCAACCTAGCCGTACCACCACGTTGGCCCTCACTACGCGGCTACCAAAACGAAGGAGTGCAACGATCAACGGTTGTCCTTCAATCCCAGGAGCAGATCCTAGCCATCCAATGTTATCAGACGACACATGGTAACCTTTGGCCGAAAACCTAAGTTTGTCCACGCTTAAACCTTGCCATGCCAACGGCATGCCAACCTAGCCGCACCACCACGTTGGCCCTCAATACGCGGCTACCAAAATGAAGGCGTGCAACGATCAACGATTGCCCCTCCTCTCAAGATGCAAAATCTCGACCGTCGAAGGTCACTAGGCTAGCAAGTTTCCCGAGCTTGACTTGCCAAGCCACAACAATGTGCTACATGTTTTCCAAAAGCATTCGAGACATCAACACAAGCTGGGGGATCCTCTTTGGGTATTGGTTTGGCGGTTTACAACGTGCGGCGTACACTACGCCCGTCATAAGGAAGTGTCATAAGGGTGAGGAGGTTAGTAAATACGGGAAGTTATGTGTGAAACATTCATGGGACATAAAGCACATGCGTTAACAATGTTATGGGACATTAATTCCATAACGTTAGCAGTTTCATTAAAACCAGTTTCATGCGTTAACCACTTTATGGAACATCAATTACATGCATACGGTTACCACCTCCTCCCATTTACTCCCCCACTCCTTAATGAGACCAGGGTACGTTTTTAATCATACTTGTATAAATAGGTCTTACCTATTTCCATTGAACAACAGGTTCATACGGGAGATATATAGAACACTCAGAAATACTTGCTTGCTAGCTCACCTTCTTAGCTCTCTCACTTTTCTGATAACAAGTCGTAGTAACCCAACTACTCTTCCAGAATCAACTATTCTGGTCTCGCCACTTTCCTTGCTTCCCTCCCCAAAACCAACCCATTCTCCTCCACTTTGTGACCGAAGCAAGTCTGGAATGGTCATTTCTTGGTTTAGGCCGGATTTCTACAAATTGATCTCTCGAATCTAAAGTACTCCCTTGTAGTACATTGTTTAGGGTTTAAATTGTTTCTCACCTACATACCCTCAATTACCAAAATCAGCAGAAACCATTTTCACCTACAAACAATTAGCGACCACAGCGGGAGGTTCGATCTTTCGGTTACAATGTTAATTTTCAACCAGCGATCTCATTCTTCAACCCAGACATCAAGATGGTAGAGGAAGGCGATCCACTCCGACTCATTTACTCGACGGCTGGATTATCGGTCATGACACGACAAGGGATGAGGGGGACTTCTCATAGGCTAGAAGCAAAACGATCCGCCCAGGGATTAACGATGCAGTTATCAGACAACTCATCAACGACTCGGAAGACTGGGGACTTCCCATGACCATTTTTCTCGGAAAAAAAAAAACTTGGTCCTACACCCGGAAAGTTTATTCTCATCAGAATACCTTTGGAAACTGAGTAAATACGTGGTTTGCTTTTTCAAGTTCTGATAAAACCTATAGCCATGTTTCATCCCATGTCATCTACCAACACACGCTTCCATGGGTTTCCTGGGATGTCTGCGTCACTTTCATTCATATCCAAAGACAATTTAATTCTAAACATTTATTCAAAAAAAAAAGAAATATATATTCCAAAACCATCAAGATAGCATTTATCTATTAACCCGAGAAAAACAGAAAATCAAAAACCAAAACCAGACGTCTCATTTGCCTTTCAAAAAAAAAAAAACGTTAAGATAAGGGGTCCAGAAGACAGATATATATTCAAGGGAAGTTTTCCAACAACGGTTTGCTCCTTTTGGCAATGGCCTCCCTCGTGCTTTGGAGAGCCGCCCTCTTAAGTTTCAGCATCCTGTATAACTTCTTGAATTCCGCTTTCTGCTTCTTCATCATGTCTGCGAAGGACCTTCAACTACTCCAGCCAACGACCTTTCAACATCAGAGAGACCTTCAACGAACCAAGGAACGTTGAATTCCGAAGCCCACGCACATGTCACGATGGAACTTCCAGCAGATTACATCCTCGAAATTGTATGACCAAATACACGTTGCACATCTCATCAATCGAAGACAAGGCTTACTCCACACGCTTGACCAACGCATGTCGACTAGTAATCTTCTTCGTCGTGGCAATGTGACCATAGATTTCCCAAATCTTGGTGTACAATGTCGCATGTTTAACTTCCATGCTAAATCCACCAATCAACACATGACCTGGGAAAGGGGCCCAAATACGGAGGATTGATGGTGGCACTGCTTGAATGAATCAAAGAATCGGGCAGAGATCCCTAACTACGATTTCACCCCCGAAGTGATCTCCTCCACTCGAGTCACGGCAGCGCACTCGGGACGATGAATCTCCATGTCCAAGTCGCTAGTCGGGCACGCTTTCGCGGTGGGAAGTACGGCTACGTCTTTACTATTGTGGTCTTCCACTTCAAGATCCTCCCCATGAACGGTTTCCTCCTAAAAATCAAGATTTAGTTTTACTGCAAAAAGAAAAAAAAAGAGGGGAAAGAAGAAAAACATGGAGGGGACTCACCGATTCAGTTTCAGACTGACTAGACGAAGATTCAACACTGCTATCGGAAGAATTGCTCTCGCCACCGCTAGACCCTAAACTCTCATCCTTTTCGAGTTCCGTGTCATCATGGGGAGGCTCTGCAACGCCACTCTCTGTCTCGAAAAATGATGTTTTCTGACTGCTCACAAGTTTGGCAAAGGCGTTCGTACTACTGAGACCCTGAGCAGAATACAAGGGTGCATTCTCATAAAAGGAACAAGGAAATAAATGATCCAGGCCAAGTTCAAGAGAGAGACGACGTACTCGCATATTGGATGAACTAAAAGTCGAGTAGACCGTGGAGTCTCGATCGAAGCGCCACACGATCTTTAGATCTTCATTCCTTCACCTGGGGACTATCTGCATTTGGACTAACGGATTTTCGCTTGGGATCCCCCAGCAATGGATGTTCCGCTAAAATCGCAGGAGAAGGCTTATCCTGACGATTCTCTACCAAATCATTCACGAATCCATGAATAGCAAGAAACTCATCCTGCCAAAATATATTGTATTTGGAGGCCGTTGATGGATTCCGTTCCGCGAGGAAAGGTAGACTTTTAAACGACACAAGAGCACTAGCATCGAGAACAGTTGATAACGAGATTTCTTGGACAACCCGTGACGAACAAGTGGGACCCCTTGGTCAAAACCCATATGTCGAGCAGACCTATCAACATTGTAAGAGATCGCTTTGCAAGCTCCTCGAAAAAAAGATGGCACGTGGCCAGGCGTGCAGCTACACATGAACACCATCTCTCCAACGCTCAAGCCCTCCTCATCAGAAGACAAAGACATATTTGAAGCAGGAGCAAAGGTACTAATCGAGTTATGGACGCATGCACCAGATCCCATGGACGAAAATTAACCGCATACGAGTTTTCAAGAAACTTAATCAGTTCCGGACCAGTTTTTCGGCGCCTGTTCGACCAACGCAGTACTCTGGAGCCACCTCAAGACTCAGGAAGTATAGCCAACGGTTTCGGGGCATACTTCTCGAAATGCTCCCACAACCATGCCTGGAGAAAAGCGGCATGAAAATACGAATCCACTTTCATATGGCTGTTCGAGGCGCGCATGTCTGAAACCAGCTGATCCAGGTGTGCATACAGAGAACCAAGAAACAAACCACCGAGGGGGAGAGCGACACCCTTTGCTAATTTTATAGCAAATGTGATAAGTTCCTATCTTATCTCTTTCTTGCCCGAGTCGTCGTCAAAAATATCCCTGGATAGCCAAAGAGCCAAGAACGCCGCGACATGAAGTACGCTATTCTTCTGGTTCGACTCCAACTCGTCAGGAAACCACTGAAACACCCACTAGTCATAAAAGCACTTCTTCTCATTTTCCTTCTGAACGAATCCATTTGACTTCGCAACCAGGGTAGCGCGAATTTCTTCTTCTTCTGCAGACAGCCTGACATCGAGGTTTCCAATTACAGGAAGATTTAGCAGCACAACCACGCTCTCCAAGGAAATGATCATTTCGCCCCACCTGCATATGGCCGTACGGGTGTCTGGACACCATCTGGAAACAAAAGCAACCAACCCTAGAATGTCTTTCCTAATCTGAAGCACTGCGGAAGCCGCAACAGCGTAGACAATCCACGCCCTGGTCAAATTGGTCTTTGGAAACATATATTTCAACACCAATTCTACATATTGATGGCACTAATTTTTGTAAGGGTTTATTCAAACTTGAGATGCCCCATCACATCGAAATTGCAGGATTTGGGATGGTGCAATGCATCTGGGTTCACAACTTGTCCTACATCTCTTAAAATTTTGTCTTCTGGTGATTTTAGTGCACATAGCCACATACATAGCTGTCATATTCTTATATTGGTCAAATTCCTTTAACATAATCCATCTGAACTTCTGATAGGCATCATTTAATTATCAATCCAGTGCACAATTTTCCCAAATGCAGAACGTTTTATGTCATTAAGATCCATCAGATAAGACACAAACCTTTTATTGCTGACATGGAACCTTACCTTTTAGTATTGATGGGTAGAAGAAAAGTTAGTATTCTGAATCAAACAGCCACTTACAGAAAAGGAAAAAAAAAAAAGATTCGTGAGATATATTAACGGTTCATTCATGGAAAATGAAGAGTTTAATGTATCAATTGGTCATCTTATTGGAAACATAAATTCAACACCAATTCTCCATACTGATGGCACTAATTTTTGTAAGGGTTTATTCAAACTTGAGATGCACCTTCACGTAGAGATTGCAGAATTTTGGATGGTGCAATGCATCTGGGCTGGTTAATTTCAGTCATGTTTCATTTTCAATTTCTCATTAACTAGACATTAAATATAGTGACTGAATGAATGAATGAATTACGTTAGATGAAGACTTTAAAATTAAATTTGAGGAACGCTTATAAATGAGTCCTTTCATGTAACCCTATGTGTAGTATTTAAGTAGAAGTAGCAGCAACCTTAAACTCATTATTCTTCAACAGAAGTTAAAGTGTGCATTAGTGATGGCGGGATCATCAGGAAAACTTACACCAGTAGAGCTTCCAAATTCATACGTTTACAATGTCCGTGATTGCCCCAGATATAGATACCCAACCATTTACAATGTCCTTGATAGCGCCAGTTATGTAGACACAACCATTCGGGTTGAGTATGTGAAAGTTCTTTTGGTACGTAACGGACGCTTTGGAGACTCAACAAGGATCGAGGTTCCAGCGGATGCAAACCCTGATGACATATCAGCTGTTCGTCATAATGGTGTACTCACTATTACTATTAAGAAGCGCTTAGGCTCAAGACACCTGAGCACCAAGGAAACAGAATATCTCAAGATTGAGACAGTTGGTAATTAGATGAACTCAGAGTTACAATTCCTTAGTTTTCATTTGTGCAACTCCTATATGAACGCAACTTTTAAGTTCTGTGGTATGCATTAATTAGTTAACTTATTTTCTTCTTAGTCACTATGTGTTCTTCTTTGTTTGTCCTCATCTATATGCAACTCTTAACCGCGCAACTCTTTTTTAGAGCTACGGTGGTTGATCTTCTTTGTTTGCTCTACATAATTATTTTCGGCCTTGTTTCTTCAAATCGTATTTTCATTTATGTTCTCTTTATCAATGTCTATGAAATTCCATTAAAATTATGTCTATGCGTGCATGTTGAATCCATTAATATTATTAATCGCCTATTCTGGCTAAGATGTCATTCAGTTCAGCTGCATTAAAAATTATTAGGTTCTAGTGTTGATTGCTTTTTTTTTTTGCTCGGCAAAGAAAGGAAATAGAATAAAAGAATGAAAGAATTACAAAACCCAGTAGCCAAAAAAGCTAGACAAGGTCAGACAAACATGCCGACGGGAAAAACAGAAAAAACCCAAAGCTCACAGGCTCAGCAAAAAACAAAGAATTAATGAGGGGTTACAAAGAAATTTTCCCACTCAACAAGAACAAGTGAAGTATTGACTCCTTTGAAACAATGCAGACCCTTTACCCAGTTGAAAGTATCGATCTTGATGTCCCTAATCACCTCAATTAGCTTAAAAATTTGTCCATCAAAGACGATTGCATTTCGAGCTTTCCATAACCCCCACATTATAGCAGCTGGGAGTCTCTTCCACAATTGCCTCCCCCTTTCAGAGAAATTAATCTCTTTCCAGTCACTAATCACATCCTTAACAGTTTGATGAACGACCCTATTTCTGTTAGCACAATCAAGGAAATAATTCCAAACGCGAAGAGCTTGAGCGCAACTAATTAATAAGTGGTCTGTCGTTTCCTCAATGTTGTTGCAGAGTTTACAGAGAATAGAGGTGCTAAGGTTAGATCGTCTAAGATGCAAGTTTTTCATGGTTGGTAATTTTCCTAAACAAGCCTGCCAAAGGAAAAAGCCAACTCTAGTGTTGATTGCTAGAACTTCAATGTTAGGTATTCAATGGCAAGTTAAGGGACAAATTATCTTTAAGAGGCCTTCACTGCTATAAGGCAATTTCAATGTTTCATAAGAAGGCTGTAAGTATTAAAGAGCAGTAGCTTAAACGAAAAACTTTTTCTTTCACTAAGCAGAGTTGCAGGTTTATTGCCATGATCAAACAAAGAGATCGTTGTTGGTGGCTCGTTGACATGACCATATAGTTCATGGCCCTTGTCCATGCCTGTTCGGTAGGGAGTACTGTGAACAAAATAAGTTTGGTTAGCCGCAATGACTGGTCTAAATAGAGAATTGCGAATATGGATGGTTGAACGAATTTCCGTACTAGGGATTAAATGAATCGGGTAGTATTGAAACGTTTTGGATCCAACGCCAAGTCTTCCTTTATTGACCACTAAAACACTAACTGTGCTCGTTTATTTCCGTACCCATGAAACTCATCTTTCTACCCCAATCAAACCCCCATGAAACTCATCTTTCTACCCCAATCAAACCTTATCAAAGTCTATGTACGGGAGAAGAGATTTTAGAGAGCATTGTTTAGTTATTGTATAATACACCCCGGTAGAAAAAAAAAAGAATCTTATTTCTTCCATTCTTCTAAGAAACCTTCATTGGAATGTTTATTTTTTTAATTTTTTAATTATCTTTTATATTTTGATAGTTTCAGCATAAAATTTCATTCATGATAATATGGGAATTATGTGGACTTCAAGAACATCAAAATCAAAGATCAAAATACAATTAAAAGGTATTATAACAAACAGTAATTCCTGATGAGAAGTAACGAACTACCAACATGATTACAAAGCAATCTGAAGATTGAAAGAAAGGTTTTGAGATTGTAATCCAACCATTTTGATAGACTTTTGAGATTTTCTCATAAAAATATGAGAGTAATATGCCCGAAGTCTTGGATCTTGATCAACACACTTGAGCTTCCACCTGAAATCTCCAATGAAATCACAAAGAAATGTCATGAGAGTGCATAGAGAATTTCCATACAGTATTTCATTATAACTATCAATTATTTTTAATCCTAGTACATACAGTATTTCATTATAACTATCAATTATTTTTAATCCTAGTACATACAATATTTCATTATAACTATCAAGGAGATGACATAAACAAAAAGGGTAAAACACCCACAAGAACACCGTAAAAATCTCCTAAAATCAATGGAGATTGAAACAAAAATTTAAAACAATCAAACATAAAATACTAGTTATCTAAGAAAACAAGAAAAATGAAAGAAACCTGCTCAGATCTAGCCAAAACTAAACTAGATCCAAATAGACTAGCCCAAGATATTATTTTATTTTTTGGATCGGTGAAGAAATATTTCGAACTCAGGTCACTTGAATGTTTATTATATTGTTTAATTTTGATCCTTTAGTTTCCTTCTCAATAAACCTATGCTTTCAATTTCAATTTCCATTTCCATCAAAAAAAAAAAAATCAATTTCCTTTACTTGTGATATTGTCTTACGCATAAAACACATATTTAGTTTTATCTAGTGATCAAATTGATTGATCAGTAAAAAAAAAGATCAAATGCCTCATGATGAAAATCAAGAGTTTTGGGAATAATGCGATGATATTCTTAGAAGTCAATTTTACTTTTTTGGTTGTTTTCATCATTTTACCTACAAACATGTACGTAAAAAAGAATACGACGAATAGGGTGAAATCACCATTAAATATGGTTGAAATAGTGGCGGAATTAATGTAGCAAATAATTTGTGAATTCGTATAGTTCGCGAACTATCCGGGCATGCTAAAATATTGTAATATACAATAATCTGAGGTTGTAAAACTGCGTCTAAAACACCCGTATTAGTGGATGTTCAAATAGTTCGCATATAATTCGGCGAACTTACTTACTAGCTATTTCAACTATACGACATTAAAATCAAATAAAACGATTACATAGTAAAATGATTCTAATGATTAGTTTACAGGGCTATCCATAATTTTACTAGATATTTTAGTGTTTGTTTCAATATTTTTAACAAAGAAAATATTAAAAGATGGGAATCTATTAGTATATATATTACGGAAAATGGGTCAATTGTCCAAATATTTTTAAAACTTGATTCAAATGGACGAGTAAAAATTAATATTGGTGAAATGAAGAAAAAAAATAGCAAGGATGAAACTGGATTCATCCCGACTTAAACTTAAAAAATAGCAAGGATGAAACTGGATGCATCCTGATGTAAATTAAAAAAAAAAAAGTATTTGAAAATGGGTAGGATGAAACTGTTTACATCCCGGCTATTTTTGTATTTTTGTCCATTTAAACAGTATCAAAATCTAAAAGTCTTTTTCACCCAGGATTTGTTGATTTTGGTCTTTTTAACCAATTTTGTGTATATATTATGACTTTAAAATCCTTCGAATAAGTTGCAAAATCAGCTTTGGGTCGTTGATCTTTAATCTCCTCAAATAAGTTTTAATATGTTTCTTATACAAGAGAAAATTTCAAAAAATCCAATTGATTCTTAAATACAAACTGATCGGATCAATCTGTGAAAGTTTGTTGATAATTAATGTATATTGTTTTCCTTGGTCTCCAAATAATTAAGTCTTGGCAACCAAGTATACCACGGTTAGGAAATCAGTAGTATTCCATATTTAGGAAACTAGTTGAACTTGGTCACCAAGTATTATACTTGACCTCCAAGTATTAATCGTGTATATATAGACGTGGGCTGATTTGGAGAAGTTATGGAATCGACAATGGATTTGTGAGGGATTCCATCCCACCTCTTGGGGTGGTTATCTTGTGAAGAGTTTTCATGGTGAGTCTAAGGTTTCTTCTTGAGCGATCGTTGGTGAAGGTCAAGAGAAAAAGAGGAGGCTATCAAGAGTGTTTCTTATATCTAGCGTGAGGTTACAACGAGGACAATGTTCTTCAAGGGTTGTATGTAATCGCATCAATGGGGCTGCGATGCTAGATAACAAGATATGGGTTGAGTCAAGGTTGTCTTCTAGATATGGGTTGTAATGCTAGAGAGACAAAGGTGGCTGACATACAAAGTGTTCTTGTATTTGTTCTTCGGAGGTTTTCATAATAGTGAAAAGGATCATCATCGCAAGTGGATGTAGGCACATTTCCGAACCACTATAAATCTCGTGTCGTGGTATGCTTTTATTGTTTACTCGTTAATCGTTTTATGCTTGTTTGCTTTGCTATATATATATATGTGGGCTATTTATGTTTGCGACTGTTAGAGCACCAGATGCAAGTAGTCCTACCGTTATCAGAGGTTAACCCCAACAATTGGTATCAGAGCCATGGTTGGCTCGGTACGGTCGACTTGAAAGGATATTCGATGGTGTATGTGTTCAGGAAGTTAGGGCTGCCATCGGAACAAACAAAGATTAACGGGAATAATATTATTTGGACTCTAAGTTCAAGTGAAGTATCGTGATTCAATGAGGTTTTTCGACAAAGCATTGGAAGGGTGTTGATCGGGAAGAATGTGATTTGCAAGAGTGTTATTTCTTTTGAAGCAACAGTGTTCATTGTTTCCGATTCAGAGAAGGTAGCATGTTAACGTACTTCTTAAAATTTCCAGTAAGTTAGTGAGTGACTTAAATGGATGCGGGAGAAGTTTTTAAAGGAAAAGAGCAAGTTGTTACTACTGTGTTGTTTCTGGATATATATATATATATATATATATGATATGCCGGTAAAAGTGAATATTTATCGGGTTGAAGGGTTGTATATCTAAACAATGGGAAATCTAGATAAATAATCCGGATGTGAGGGTTATCCAAAGTGAAGTCTGAATATGTTATTAGTGTCACATGGAAAGACACAAGAAGAAATATTCTCTGAAGTTTGAAGCCGATGAGAATTGTGAGTCAAGTACGGTGATAATTGTAGACGTTTCTGATTCAGGAGAGGTGTGGGAGATCACATGTGGTGATCATTGCGAAGTGTAGTTCTTTGATTTAATTTTTTCTTTTCATGAGTCCCAGTTGGGGATGTGTTACTTCTTACTAGTCGGTAGGAGGTGGAACTATATTACTCGGTAGTATAGTTTGGGATTAGAAAAAATTCAAAATCAAGAATCATGGGGTAAAGAAATCCTGGTGACACATTCCTGAGTAGAAGAAGTATTTGACATGACTTGGAAATTTGGAATCCAAAGGTTACAGAAACGTAACAGAAGGTGGATTCGCAAAGGTTACAGTAATGTAGCGGAAGTCAGACTCGAAGTTGGTGATCAAGATAATAGACAAAGAAATTTGTGTTTCTTATGCTGTAGTACAGTAGTAGGTGGAGCTTGTGTGTGAATCAGTAATGATGTTGATTCTAGTTCTTCAAGACCTTAATATATATGTGTCTGGGGCATGTAAGTGAGAAGAAGCTAGACATGGAGTTTGCGAAACTTGAAGTCTATGAACGTTGAGTTTATGGAAAGGAGTTTGACAAGGTTCTCACTATACGGTAAGTATGGTGTAGGTGCTCGGAAGGACATATGGTGAATTCATTCGCGTGTGTGGGAATAATTTTTCAAAATTATTCATGGAGATTCTTTATTGTACAGTATGACAACTTATCAAGGAGAGTGTGGTTGTACGCATGATGATTGGTAGAGTTGTGAAAAGATAGTGCAAGAGACTATGGTGATAAAGACCCGGACTGACAATAAGGTCGCACGAGTTAGATTGATTAACTGTGAGATTCAACTTTTGAATCTATGAAGAAGTATTGTCAGGTTCATGCATAGTAATGCATTTTGTAGTAATAAAGAAATCTCAAGGTGGGAGAAGACACGGTGCATGTTGCCTAGAAGTTTTTTAGGTAATTAAGGTTTTGTGAGTTGGTGTAAAATGGCGTGTCATCTCAATTATGGTTTACCAATAATGTTATCGTCAATTTGAAGAAATCTATAAGAGGTGAAGAGAGGTCTTTGTTTATCAAGTAACGAAGAAATTTTAACTTGGGTGGAGGATTGGTAAAACGGGTATGTGGGAATTTATTCCAAAAGTGATTTATATCGTAATTATATATAGATCAGGTGGAGGTTCAAATTGGTGAATCTTGGCAACGACGAAAGGAAGATTTCTTGATGAACAAAGGATGCCAAATGACGTAAAATCTCCATTATAGTTGGAAAAGTCTGCAGCGAAAAGAAAGTCGATAGGTGGTCAAATGTTCATGTGAAAGGAAGAAACTCCGACTACAAAAGGCGTACGGCGTAGTTAAGAAGATTGATAGTCAAGGGTTTGCACAAGGAAGGTATTTCTTACAAAGATTCTCTCCGGTGGTAAGAATACATAAATCCATACCTTGTTGACTATGGTGGTGGTCTGTGGCTTTGCACAAGTCGTAGACAACTTCTTATATGGTACTCAGTTATGGAGTAGGAAAAATTCAGCTCAAAGGTGTTGTTCTTGTCGCATAAATGAAGGAAGTATGTATGCAAAGTAACGGTATCGAATAGGCGAATATTCACGAAATGATGAGCTTTAAGAGGAGTAAGACTCAAGAGAAGATATGATCGTAGATCAAGCTTCAAGGTGAGATGGACTCCGCTAAAGAAAGACTCATGGTAGAGATGGCTCAAGATTTTTTGCACAATTACAATGATCCATAGAGTGATTGTGTTTTGTGCGTAATAGGAGTCATGCTCAAGATACTTTGATATATACATGATGGTTAGATTTTTTAAAATCTTACACGAGGGGTTAGCTTAATATAAACTAACAAGTGGTGATTCTTCTATACGTGGATTACATGCTGCGAAGGGCATGGTGGATATTGAGAAATTAAGTCTCAGTTTGGTATAGAGTTTGGTGAGGTACCTGAAGGGTACAATAGAACGATTTGGTGTACAAACGGTATGGTGGTGAAGAACTTTCATAATTTTGTGGGTAAGTAGATTCCGATGATAGGGTGATGTGGATTGTTTTGGATCTACAAAACGGATATGTCTTTACAGTGGCTTGTCATCCAATAAGATGGAGGTCGTCTTTACAATCAGTTGCAGCTCAATTAAAAATGGAGTCTGAATTGATATGTGTAAATGAGGTTGTGAAGGAAGCAACTTGGCTTCAATGCTTGATTGGATACGTTGGAGTCAAACAAGAATGCATGGATATGCATTGTGGTTATCTAAGTGTTGTAGATGTTTTCTAAGCATGAAGATTTTCACGGAAGGGTAAAACATATTAGTATTCAATATCATTTTGTGCGGGATACTATTGGTTGGTGGAGAGTTTTCATTATCGAAGACTTAGTGGAAGGACATTTCACAAACATGCTTACAAACGTGGCACCAAGGATTAAAGTTCAAACATGGTTTGCACTTGATCAATTTTCTACAGGAAGGTACCGAAAGGTGCAAGGTGGCAGCGATGATGCACGTGAAAGGAAGAACGAAGAAGGGAGGAAGGATTATCAACAAAGGTGGAGATTTGTGAAAGTTTGTTGATAATTAATGTATATTGTTTTCCTTGGTCTCCAAATAATTTAGTCTTGGCAACCAAGTACACCACGGTTAGGAAATCAGTAGTTTTCCATATTTAGGAAACTAGTTAAACTTAGTCACCAAGTATTATACTTGACCTCCAAGTATTAATCGTGTATATATAGACGTGAGCTGATTTGGAGAATTTATGGAATCGATAATGGATTTGTGAGGGATTCCATCCCACCTCTTGGGGTGGTTATCTTGTGAAGAGTTTTCATGGTGAGTCTAAGGTTTTTTCTTGAGCGATCGTTGGTGAAGGTCAAGAGAGAAAGAGGAGGCTATCATGAGTGTTTCTTATATCTGACGTGAGGTTACAACGAGGAGAATGTTCTTCAAGGGTTGTATGTAATCGCATCAATGGGGCTGCGATGCTAGATAACAAGATATGGGTTGAGTCAAGGTTGTCTTCTAGATATGGGTTGTAATGATAGAGAGACAAAGGTGGCCGACACACAAAGTGTTCTTGTATTTGTTCTTCGGAGGTTTTCATAATAGTGAAAAGGATCATCATCGCAAGTGGATGTAGGCACATTGCCGAACCACTATAAATCTCGTGTCGGGGTATGCTTTTGTTGTTTACTCGTTAATCGTTTTATGCTTGTTTGCTTTGCTATATCTATATGTGGGCTGTTTATGTTTGCGACTGTTAGAGCACCAGATGCAAGTAGTCCGACCGTTATCAGAGGGTAACCCCAACACAATCAAGTCACAAATCGAATTGAATGTATCAAGCGCTAAATTTTAATCGGATATAGTCTTTATAGGGTATATTAGCTTTTCACTGTTGTTTTCCCTCAATCCCTTCCGATCAACAATGCAAACCAAACTAGGCTTTCGGAGGTATCCTACTCCTAAAGAATCGGATTTTGAGATTTTACAGGGTGTTTATTTGAGAGAATTGGTCTGATTACATTGTAATTGGATTACTAGATTTCTTCAAAGCTATTAGGGATTTTGTGTTTATCCAAACTCACCTAATGATCTGTTTAGGTGCTCGCTGATTATCTGTGCCAGGAAACAAGTTACTAGTTACTACTCCCTCCAACTCTAGAGAAGTGACACTATTATCTTTTCATTTTTGCCTAAAAATAAGAGAAATTGAGAAAGTAAAAGTATCTATTTCCGAAAATGGAGGGTATATTTTTTTGTGACTTTATTTTTAGAGGAGTCGGGTGTCTAAAGTTTTTACTTTAGGGGCCCTGAAATTCAGCCGCCAACCGCATATAAGTTGCATCATGCAGTTGAAATAAAGACGTGAGCGACTTAATCTCTGCCCCTCCAGTTTAGGTAGCTCCTCCAACGACTGTATTTGCATTCCTTATCAATGCTCCATATTTCATCTAATTCAACTCGCAGCTTCTCCAAAACTTTTCTAATCTCTCCCAAATTTTTCCTAGAATCCTAATTTCCAGGTGAAATCGCAAGCTGATCACAACAAAAATCCAATAAAAATTGGTGGTATGAAGCTTACAATTGTATGCGATCATAATGCATTTACTTAGTTCGGAGATACGTTTGAGTTGTAACTTGTATGCCTAAAACCTTCGAGGGCAAATGCACGGCACGATTAGGGTGCCCATACACCTTTGAGGGCAAATGCATGACTTAGCAGTTTCCAATCTAAATGCGATCTCCAAAATGGACGGGTCAGAATAAAACCCCCAAATTCCTCTCCTATTACATATACAGATCAGAGCCCCTGGTTAGAAATTTCTTCATTTCTCTTCACACTGGAAAGTGGCTCCCTCAGCAGATCAAGGGTACTTCAATTTTCTTCAAAACCCAAACTAGAAAATATGGGAATCCAAACAGACAAGGTTAGATTCAATGTCAGAGGCAAGATCTTTGAAACAACTGCAACTATTCTTGCAAGTGCACCCTGAAATTCAGTGTTTGGAGCTATGTTTGATGATGAATGGAATCTTCAAGCTAACAAAGAAGAATATTTCAACGATCGGAACCCGGATTGTTTTTCTGCACTTCTTGATCTTTTGGGAACAGGTGAGCTTCATCTCCCTCCTAATGTATCTGAAAAATTACTTTATAGGGAAGCTCACTATTATGGTCTTCTTGAACATGTTAGAACTGCAAAGTTTTTTAAATTTGATTGTAATCGGTTAAGACTAGCGAGTTCGGTTAAGGGTCAAGCCTCTGGCAATGGTACTGCAATTAGTGCAAGTCCTAGTGGAGGTTGTGCTGTTGCTCATGGCAGGATTTTCCGTCTATATGATTGGACGCTTGAAGAACATCCACCAATAAATTTCAATTATCAAATAATTAACAATATTGACTGGATTGATTCAGAGAATATATTGATCAGTGCTTGCGAAAGATCTGGACGAGAAGATTCTGGACTTGCTCTTTTTAATTCGTCAACAGGTTGTTTAAGGCATAGTTTTCAGCTAAACCATGAAAATCAAGTGAAGAGTTTTACTGCTAATGCTTTATGTTTTAATTCTGATGGTATAATAGCTGCTAGTTGTATAGGTGTTTGTGTCTGGGATCAAGTTTCCAAAAATATAAAAGAAGTGTAATTTTGGAAGAAAAATTGTTTTCTTAATTGGTATTGGTATTTTCGGAAACATAATTCATTAATATCATACGCACGTGTCAACATATCATTTGTCCCCCATGCCCCCTTCAGAAAATGCCCCCATCAAATATTTTCTCGGTTTTTAACATCTAGTCTTGGAAAAAGTTCCGGCGGTGGTGCAATTCGTGACTTCTCAATTGGTGGTGATCGACTTTTTGCTCTTCATAGCGAGGAAAATGTATTTGATGTGTGGGAGACTCCATTTCCTCCAAATTGGACTGTGACATAAAACGCTTTTGGTACATCGGAGAATGCGTGGATTACAAGCTAATGTATGCATGCAGTATGTACTCTACAACTCCTTAATCTCTATTTATCTTGTTTTTATGGTTTTTCTATAGATTTTGTTCATGAGGTACTGTTGTTCGTAATCCTACATTGACTTTTTTTTTTTTTTTTTTTTTTTGAATTTAACCATGCATGTGTTTCTGCTCGTGATTAGAAGGACCAGAGGTCACAATCTATTATTCTTTTATTTTTACTATTTTTAATCTTTCGGTCTGCATCAGTTAATCATGCCATTAGACTAACTGCTGCTAAATTAGGATAACTAGTATGTAACCCGTGCTACGCACCAGGTACAATGGGAGTTGCTCCCATTTGGAGAGGCGGGGTTTCGCCCCGCACCCGTCCCAGAATGGGTCGCAATTAGCATCTGCAATATATATTGAAAACAACAATTATCATTTAGTAAATTGACAATTAGAACCTTATTCACGATTGATAATTAGAACTAGATTTAACAATTATGTACTATGTAAACTGAGAAATTTTTAAAATATGTTAGGTTGCATAATTTTTTGGTAAAAAGGAAATTGATTTGAACGATTAAACAAACATCAATTATGTACTTTTTAAAATTTTGGATTAAGAAATCTTCCTAAGGAAAATAATTTTGGAAAATTATACCAACATTTTAAATTAGTAAGTTGTTCATAATATTGCCTAAATTAGTACTCTTACGATAATTGGTAGGGTATATTTGAAGTCATAATAATTTTCTACCTCAAAAACACTACAAGAAAAATGGCTTTTGACAACGGACATTCGACAATGTTTCGCGAAACGTTGCAGAAAATAGAGTTTTCAACAACACTTCGTTTTAATAAACATTGTTGAATGTTAATAGCCACACACGTGAGAAAGACACTAATTTAAAATCACGACCCTTGGATCTAGTTTACTTTCTCTAGAGATTCCAACTCACATTAACTTATTAACCTATCTATGCTCGAGAGAGAAACCTTTACTTATTTCTCTTCGCCTCTCACTCTCTTTTCATCTTCTCCCTTTTTTGCTTCAATTGAGTCCCTGATTTGGTTTCGATTTCAAACCCACATCTTCTTGTAGATCGTCATTTCAACACACATACTCTTCCATCTCTATACTAACTCCAAGCAAAACCATATCTAAATCGATTTTCCATTTTGATTTTGGTATTAGGGTTTTTGAATTGATTTTAGTTGATGTAATTGAATCTGTTTTTCATTGAGGAAAAGCATTTGGTACTTGATTTCTTCATTCTCGTTTTTGTATTTCTGGTGATATTGAGGTGAAAAAGAAAATCTGAGTTTGGATAGATCGGGTTTGATTTTCATCTGAAACTTTACTTATTCATATGTTGATTTGCTTTTCGTTGTAGAAAAATATGATGATGAGGAGTTTCTGATTTTTGGAATCTTTCTAGTAAGTATGAAACTCGGGTTTTAGGAATTTTTTTGAGTTAGTATTAAACTTTTATTATGTTTTTTTTGGTGTTAATAGAGTGATAATTTCAGCAGCAAATTTCTTATAGTTCATTAGCTTAGATTTCAATTTCAATTACAAACCCTAATTTTCTTTAAATTTCAGTTGTAAACCCTAACTTGTTTTTTTTTTTTTTTCTTGATTTTAATCTCAGACGCCTCCAATTTTAGCTAGGGCTTCTGTTTAAGATAGTCAGGTAAACTGATAACTGGTTGTGTTTTATTTTAATTTCAATCAAATCTGAATATCAATTCCAATCTTCTCTCAATTCTATCACTATTTTCTTTTATTTTGAATCTGTTTGTTTTTAATCTAATAAATGTTTGATTGTGATTTTGTTGCAGAAAGGTTTACGGATTTTTAGCTCATGGTGAAAAAGTTGCAGGACAAAATTTTAAGGTAGCTAAACAAGACAAGAAGAAGGAAGTCTGGAGGTAGATCTCACAAGAGGATGAAATACAACAGAAGTTTCTTTGCTGCTGGTAACATTTCTTCCCATACCTTAATTATTCAAATCATTTATGTGTTTGATAAAATAGCTCATCAAATGCCTATATTTATTAACTTAACCGAAAGAGTTTTGTTTGCCTGGAGAGGGAACTGAAAGAGCTAGAGAAAGCGCTGGTGATGATGGTAACTAGCTCGCTAGCTAGTGGTGGAGTTTGCATGGACTGAACTAGTGGAGGTGAATTAGTGTTTGGAGAGGGAGCTGGTGCTGAACTTCTCAGTGTGCTGTTGAGCTAATATTAAACTCGAGAATTTTAATGGTTTGTTTCTTCAGCTCCTTATCCATATGAATTGAATTTTGATTTTAGTTATACTCCTTTGATGAAAATTCATAAGGAAAAGAAAATTAAGTACCATCTTTACACTTCTTTTGTCGAAATAAATTGAGCTTGTTTATATAATTTTAGTCCTGTGAATGGTCTAACTGAATGATGTGTTGCTGAATAGGTAGGTATGTCAAACTGTTGGATATGAAAGTGAGAAAATGGTTGTTGTAATACAGGTAATTAATTAACTAGTCTGGTCTTTATTCTTTTGTAAGATTAAATTCGTGTTGGTTATCCTCAATTGATGACTCGCTTCAATCAAGTTCTAATATTCTTGCAGGAAATGGGAATTACTGCTGGTAAACTTGCCATCGACACTGTGAGGTCTTTGTTCTTCTGCAGTAGGTGTTTCTTAATTAAACTGAATATCTTCCTCTTCATGCACTATTGAGAAATCAATAAGATGAACTATGGTGATGGGCATCTCATAGAACTGGTTTTGTTTCTCACTGCTCATCAAGAATTTCGTGTTATTGTTTTCCAGTGCTTGCCTATAACTATTAATGTGGGAAGAAAGAACCAGAAGTTGCAGGACAATGAGTTCTATGTTGGGCTCAAGCAAAATAGGGTAAATGGACAGGTTAGATAGTTGATTAGAGCCTTGTTTCATATTTAATTTTGTTGTCTTTCACTTAACTTCATGTTGATTTTCATGGTTTTTGTTATAATGAGACTTAGCTATGAGTAATTGGTTCATATTAGTAATAAATGATAGGTATAGAATCAAGTGTTATCACCTGAATACCATCCAAATTCTTGAAGAAATGACTTTGAGTATCTCTTCCGGCTCACCACATTAATAGATCAAAAGGTTACTTACTGGTTTTATACTCTATTTTCCCATTGCGTGGTGAATTGGTATATATTAGACTTGTCTCTAGTGAGCTTGTTGATCACGTTTTGATTGCTTGACTTCGTTTTTTATCTCAAAATCTTGACATTTAATCTCAGCAATCCATGTCAAAATCGTTATAAAAACATTAATTTCGGTATATCTAGTTCGGTAACCTTGAGTCATGCAACCTACTGTTCTTAATGGATCTTTTTTAGCTTATGGTTGTGAAGCACTCTGAAACTTGATGACTTAAAAGCATATCCATCTTTCAAACCAGCTGCTGAATGCCGGGCCGATATATTAAAAGATCCTAGTAGTGGTTTAAAGATTGCTGGCAGCACTCACTGTGGAATGTAGAAGTATTCTGAATCTCTTAACATAGACCCTCACTATGTTGTATTATCTCTTTCCTCTATCGCACGTGTTCTCTTTCTATTGGTCTGTACTTACGCCTCTTTCCTCTGTACTTACGCCTATTGGTATGTATAGCTCTCTCAAATGTGTATGTTCACATGTAGCTGTGTATTATAACCTTGGAGTTGTATATTCTAAGATGATGCAATATGATATGGCTCTTAGCTGTCACGACAATGCTGCAAAGCAGCGGCCTATGTATATTGAAGTGCATTGTAACATGGGTGTAATTTATAAGAACCGTGGAATCTGGAGCTGGCTATTCCTTGCTATGAAAGGTAGTTTATGTATATCTAAGTGTGTGCACCTGCTAGTATGTTACGTGTAACATGTATCGCGTAAGATGCGACTCACTTTTTGTGTTATGTGATTAGGTGTTTGGCTGTGTCTCTGAACTTTGATATCGCTAAGAAAACATGGCAATCGCCTTGACAGATTAGGAACAGAGGTATGCATTTATTTTTAAACACTTTTTTTCGGGACTTTCTGTATTTGTGCTTTCAAATGTAGGAGTCTACTCAAACTTTACAACGCCCCTATCTTTTTCTGTGGAGTTGAAGTTTGTTGGTATTTTAATTTTAGCTCTTGGGCTTTTTTCCTATGTTTCTGAATTATCCGATAAATATTATGTAATCCTATTTTGCTTGTTCTTGCCAGGCATTATTCAGTGAGCTTTGCAAATTGTTCGATACAGAAGCCAGAACTTGTTGTGTTTGTTCTGGATAGAAGTATTGGGGAAGCTGTTTCCTTTCCAGCTCAAGCCTTTGCTGAAGTTGCAGAAGCTCATGCTGTCATTGTTAAGGGTGCAACCAAGGGGGCTAGTGCGCTTAGTGACTAAGTGCCACTGTAAGAGCCGTGTCAGTTTTTGTTTCAAATTTAAGCTACGGATGGTATGATGCATGCTACATATCTAACAAGAACACGATATTGATCCATCAGTTTTGGTTAGGGTCTATATGAAATTTGACAAAATTTCTGGGAATTAGTAGTGAACTTAGGTGGTAGTTTGTTTATGGAGTTGTATAATTTCTAGTGCATGCTGTGTTAGGCACTTGGACTCACATTGGCTAGAATTACAAATTTCCTTTCAGTATTAAGATCTGAATTGAATATTCTTGTTTGCAGACTTGCAACTACCAAGCATCCTGTAATATTCCTTGGAACTGGAGACTACATGGATTAGTTTGAAGTCTTCGAGCTTAAGCCTTTTATCAGCCGTCTCTTAGGTATGGTGAAATCTTCGTTGTTGTGGCAACACTTTCGTATGGTATAATAGAACTCAGTTATTATCAACTATTTCGTGTTAGTTATAGAATGATAGGTTTATAAAATGTTAGATTTCAAAAACCATCTACGTTTCTGACTTGAGTATTTCATGTCACCAGTACGTACTTATCTTTCCATGTGGTGGAATTTGTTATTCATCCCATTATAGTGTGCTTTCTCATGTGGAAGTTAAGTTATGGCTTCTAACTTTTGGTATTGCTGTTGTTTCAGGACAACCTGTTGGGAAGATAGATTTAACCAGGTTCGACCAGCTTCTCCTAAGTGTCCAGTTGCTAGCACCAGTTCGGACAAGTCGAAACCCTTCGGGAGGTCTTGTAATTGTGTTATGTTTTCTTTCCACAGTTCATTTAGAAATTACATGATCTTTGTATTATGAGAAATTAATTTAATAAAATTAAACATTGAGGCAAAATAATATATTAATTATAATTTCAGAATATGAAAATTGATATATTTTTTTTTCTAATTTTAAAAATATTTCAACAACGTTTTAGAAAAATTGCAAGTCACTAACTTACAACACAACTATACTATTGTCATTACATAGTTGACAACGGTTTAAGTTTGATGTGGTTGGTACATCATCTTTTTGTTCAAAAAACAACAATGAAAAAGTACCGTTGTGGTCAAATAACTCACAATGCAAAAGAACTGTTGTTGTTAGCTGACGTATGACAACGTTGCTTGCAATGGTGAATAACCATTGTGGAAGCTATGACCCTTTTCACAAACCGTTGTCATACCAGTTTGACAACGTTTCTACCGTGTTGTTGTTGGGCATTTTTCTTGTAGTGAAACCTTATCGCTTCGCGTTCGGTAAAATCTTATTTGTAATTTACCCTTTATACAATCTTCACATGCCTCGCGTGCCATATGATACACTTGTGTTAAGAATCTAGCGTCCAACTCAACTTCTCCTCTAAGCTCCAAATCCTTATAGTTGAATGAAAAATCACACTCAATACATAAGAGTATCAATATCTGTTATTAAAAAAACACGAAGAAGAAAATGGTATTAATATAAAATAAATTGTCAACTCCAAATAGTACAAAGCATATGAAGTATTTCCCGTCGAAGTTGATGTAATAAAAGAAATGCACCGGTATAAATTTCTTTAGGAATCATATACTTGCGTTAAGAATCAAGCGGCCAACTTAATTGCTCCCCTTGGCTCCAACCTCCTGTAGTTAAATACTAATTGAATAAATATTTGATATTAGAGACGCTAAAAGAATACTACTTCCATTTATAGAAAAAGTTATAGTATCTCTTTTCCAAAAATGGAAGGAGTATATGATATTAATAAAAAATAACTTTCCTTCTCTAAATAGTACAAAATAGATGAAGTGCCTCCCGTCAAAAAAGATGCAATCAAGGATATGCACTAATTTTCCACACTAAAAAAACCATTATTCAATTGTTCATTTATTAAAATTCAATCTTTGATAAATTTGATTTTCCATTAAAATGCTGTCTCATTTCTATAAATAACACTTATCAAATTTCCTTGTATTTACTGCATTTACTATAACATTTGCTAATTTCCGTTGCTTCCATGTTATGTACACATGTTCTCATCGACCTTTATCAGCATTCAAAGTCTTTTGCTTCCATAAAAAAAACTTTTGTAGGTCCTTGTAATAGGTAATATTGTACTCTTAACAATTAAAGTGTTACTGGCCACTTTGCGCTGCTTCCCTTCTGTTGCACATCAGCTGCACAATGTTCTTTCTCCCATATATAATGTTATTCCTTGCATCTCGAACATCCTGAAAATGGTGATTACTCGTGATTGTTGCTTTAACTGTAAGGATTTCTCCTTGTGTTACATAATTGAAATACTTTTATTGGCAAAGAGAATCTAAATTGGCTATAGATTCTTTTGCTTTTTTTTCTTTTCCTAAATGTGGTCAGAATTTTAATTTATTGTTGGTTTTGTTACGTAGGATTGTTGGTAACGTCTCTTGTAAAGTAAAATAATACCATTAATCAAAATATTTAAAATACTATGGCTTGCACATTCATATAGTTTCTGTGGTGATAGGCTTTCCGGTGTACTTACTCAGATGTACTTGCAGTCATATAAACGGTTACCTACTTTTATGAGAAACAACTAACATTCCCCAAGTCCCTAACTAATTGGCAGTAATTTACCAACGTTTCTCGTTCTCAAAAAAAAAAAAAAAAAAAAAAAAAAAAAAAAAAAAAACATATGCACCATTTAAAATATAGAAAATTACTTGGTGTTTTTTCAAACGTCCATGTAATTCTTGGTTCAAATTTTTTATTTATGTTGAAGAAGATTTATGTTATCGTATCAAATCAGTGTAATACGCAAATTTAGTAGATGTGGCAAAATATATGGCAAATCATATAACAGAACATTGTAGTAACGTCAAATGGATGTGCCATCAGAATTATGTTTTCTTTCATGTTTAAATAAAATCTACCATAAAACACACAATATGCCGTTCATTTTTTGGTGCACTTTTCTTCCATGTTCATGAATCTCTCGGAGTCACCTTTATTGAATTTGTTCAAAGTTGGAAATCAAGACATCAGACCGGAGTTTAGTCAAAGCATGTAATTCGCCATGTCCTGGGGTTTATTCAAAGCCCGTAATTCACCATTCCCTTAGCTTCTTATGGTAGTCGCAGTGCCATATCAATACAAACATGCTTCTTTTAATTATTATTTGGATTCTGTTTTGGGAGAATTTGAGGTGAAGATAGAAGATGTAGAGACAAGATATATTATTAGAATATCCAATTAGAAGTATTACATAGTTTCCTATATATACAACCCTAGGAATCTAGTTGGACCGCACACCCAACGGGTCGTAGGCTTTGTAACACTCCCCCTTGTGCGGTTTAATAACAAAACTTTATACATAGTTCTTCACATATAGTTCTTCAAATGTTGCTCTCGTTGATGACTTGTGCCGGAATCAATTGCCTTACTAAAACTTTGACAAGGAAAAACCCAGTGGGATAAAGCCTTGGTACAAATCTTCACATGTAGTACTTCACATGTTGTCTCTTACTTCACATGTAGTTCATCACATGCAATATGATCTTCAAAGATCGACAAGTCTAAGTTAATTGCCTCGTTAAAACTTCTTCAGGAAAACCCAGAGGGATAAAACCTGAACTGAAGAAAAAGAGTACAATATTAGTTAACCTTAGAACATAGTTGGACTCGAATGTGTTGCCTCATTAAAACCTTGACAAGGAAAACCCAGTGGGATAAAACCTTGACGAAGGGAAAAGAGTACAACATGACAGATGTAGGTAAATGTGATCCGTTGCAGATGATCACTTTGCTCTGTTGAAGTTGACTAGTTGCTTCACAACTCTTAAGGCAGAAAATCCTCGTGGGAAAGACAATAGCCTTAGCTGGGAAATTACATTCCCGGTGTTTGTTGTTCTCTCATTAAAAACCTTGCCGAGTAACAAAACCATGTGGGAAAAAGAAACCTCGATGAAGGAAAAGAGTTCAACACACCATTAGATGCTCCCCCTGATGTCAGACAATTATCATTAGTCTAATGCAATCAAAAGGGAGTTTATCACACTTTACTTTGGTGACTCGAATGTTTATAAGACCATGTTGTTGATTCTGGAAGTTACGTCGCTTAACAGACTATCGCATTTCATTTCTTTGATTCAGATATTTTCCCTAATATCAACGCGATTTTTATGTCTTCAACGTTCAACATACTTGATGTTTTTAGTGTTGTCTCGCTAAAAACCTTGTCGAGTAACAAAACCCTTTGGGAAAAACTATTCTCGATCGAAGGGAAAAAGAGTACAACACAACTTCAATTTCGAAGTAAAATATGTCGACATCATATCATTAGATCCTCCCCCTGATGTCGGCATCTCCCCCTGATTACTTTCAGAGTTATTCCAGACAGTTCCTTTAGTCATGTATTTTTCGAAACTGAATATTGGTAATGACTTAGAAAATAATCTACCATATCTCCCTCTGATTACTTTCATTGGAGAAGAGATTATTGTTCTTTCATAATTTGGATTGCACTTTCATTAGCATTCCTTTTAATGTCTTTGTAGGGATAAAAAAAATTTATGTCAATGGTTACCTTTAAGTACATGATTACATTCATTATACCATTCCAATGACGTTGCGTTGGCGCTGAGCTATATCTAGCTAACAAGTTACCTGAGGATGTAAAATTTAATCGAGTACATTATTATACTAAGTACAACAATGCGTCTATTGTACTTAGGTATGGGAATTTCATCTCCCAACACATCTTCGCCATATTCCTTTGGACGAAATGGTTACTTACTTACATTTGAACCTCGACTAATCATGGGAGTGCTATCAGGATGCATGTCTTTGTTAAATTGCCTGACAACTTTAGACATATACAAACTGGTGGAATAATATACCACAAGCTCAGTATTCGATCGAGCTTTCCCTAGATTTTTCATCTCAAATTCGGATTTTAAATAGCTTTTAAGTTCTCTTATTACATCAAGAGTACACATCATGTTTGTAACATCAACATAAATAGCTACAATTCCAAATCAGGAATCCTTTTTTTTTTTTTTTTTTTTTTTTTTTTTTATGAACACGCAAGGAAAAATAACTTACTTGTCTATCCCCTCCAAATCAAATAGCCACTTAGACGGGTATACCACTTCCGCCTGATTGCTTCAATCTATAAGTGAACGTTCTATCTAATTGTAAACGTACTCTGTGGTTTAGAGTCACTTGATTTGGGAAACAAAAGTTTATCAAGCATTTTTGCAAATATCTTCTACCTCTTGATTCTTTCAGAGATATGTAACAACCACATACATATGCTGCATTTCAAGTCCTTTTGAACATTACCAAGCTAACTAAGTAGCAGAAATCTATAACGTTCATTACAAGATAACAATTCCAAGGATTTGTGAGAAACCTCGCGCCACAAGGCCAGTATTTGTACTTTAAGACTACTTTCTTCTCATTATGCTTTATGACAAATTAATTATGTATGTCCAATAGGCTTTACACTTGGTTGGTTAGCACTACCACACCAAATACCCGTATATAATATATTTGCCAAAGAACTAAGTTCTACCCGGATTGTGTAGGCCAAATATGCTATTTATTTGAAATTAATCAAAATAAAGCATGGTTCGATCTCATTGTGCTCTACTTCTGGAGCAACTATTTATGGATTATATCATCATTGTGCACACATGATCCTTCCGTTGACTCATGCATTCTCATAATCCGTCAGGATTTCATTGTTCTCTAGAATCATTTAAAACTTCGGAGCGTCCTCCAGTATTGATTCATGGACTTAATCAGAGACAATCAAATGAGATGCTTTCATTAATGATACAAATTAGGTTGTGCCTTACTCATCTACTTCCTTTCTAGGTGAGCTTTGATCGAACCTGGTGGTGTCTCCATCTTCCTTTATGGAGCCACGGCCTCAACTACACTTCCACCAAGTGTAGTCGCAACACCTTAGTCTATGGTGTACCCCATATTGAGGATTTCTAACCTTGCAGGAATATTTGCAGCTGGTATGTGTGATCTTGTCACTTTAGCGACATCAGTGTACATTCTGAAAATTGATTATTCTTTGTCACTTCACATTTATATTTGTGGAGTACAAGAATCAATATGTGACACAGTGGGAACACACCACGATAATTCATGTCGTTCCCTTAGAAAATACTTTTTCTTATCTCCCCCTAAAAACGGGAAGACTGTCTCACCAAAGTGACAAACCGCAAATCTAGCGGTAAGAGATCTCCTGCCAAAGGTTTTAAAATGCGGATAATTGTTGAGAGTAAATATTCAAGAAAATTACTTAATCATTTTCGTGACCCATCATAGTACGATGTGGACTCGTAATGGCACATATATAGTGCAACCAAAAGTACGTAATAACACAAACGTCAGGCTTAAATTCAGTTACCAACTGGTACGTAGAAAAGGTTGACTAATATTGGGTTCTACAAAAATTAAGTAAAGATGCGCGTAATATTGCATATCCCCAAAGCAATAAAAGGTAGGTTGGTACGCATAACCTATTCCTTAGACACCATATGTAACCTTTGATGGTAGCCTCTGCGAGACCATTGGGTATAAGATGCTCTATATTGATCCTATTAAACATGCAATATTCATCAAGTCCTTTTGATGTAAATTCTCTAGCATTAACAAGGGTGGTTAGCCTTTAAACTTTACATTGTGTAATATGTACTAGGAGTTCTCAAACGCAAAAAATTTTGGGAACTATAACTAGTCCAAAATGTCAAAACATTCACCAGATCCATCAGTCACTTTAATGGTCCGTATTCTGCATGAATGTTTTTCTAAAGTTCACCTTGTTTTCTTTGTAATATGGAATTTTTTACCATTTGCATCTTAGGATGGTCTCAATCCTGTTTTACTGAAGACTTTGTAAAAATGAGTGATATGCTTTTTACCTAAATGCATAATGGGAAGGGGGGTTGTGCATCTAGTAATTTAGAAAACACTTATTGAGAGATATGTCGTCACTTTGCATTCTGTCAATCTTTTTCCCATTTTCGTTCACTCAAATAAAGTGACATTTGTATGAGTTCTTTCAAAACAATCACCATTTCACAACCAAAGTTTCTTTATGGTTATTCCCAAAGCCTGTATGAGTCAGTTTCCAACATTTCATCATCGCAGTCAATATGATTCAATAATCCAAATATTATATTGAATTACATTGTACTAGATTGACTCATTAGTTTCTCTAAAATATATTTCCTTCCAAATATATTAGAGACTATAAAAGATGCAATCAATTACATTTTCATCATTTAGATGTTCCACAAGATATCCATTTGCACGGGTTACTTGGGAATATAACAAGGTGTGATCATCTCTTGGTACATCTAGAGATTTTGCGACGTCTTTGTTCTATCTTGAAGAAAAAAAATGAGCAATGCTGTGCTCGATAAGATAATCAATTGGCCAGGCAAAGTTCGTGTTGCCATTAAAGTTGATGTGGAAATTGGTTGCTACTATGATACACACACATTGTATATATCAACACCTATGACCAGGTGCATTCCCAACTCTTTCATTTATGATGGGAGCTAGAATTACATCTTAGCTTCATCCCATATTCAGCTGATACCTGTACTTTGGTGTCCTTACTACTGGGGAAAAAAAATACATCTTTGTCTCATGATATATATATCCCTTTTCACATGCTTTATATGAGTCATTACGTCTAACCCTTATTACTTCGGGGTTCTTTCCATTTCCAATTTTTTCTAAATTTAGCTTAATTTGAGAAATTTCTTTATCTCAATAGGCCAAGAGAACCTCAGTACACATGTCATCCACTTACTTTAGGTTGAGTAGATTGTTAAAGATAATTCTCTTGTTGTCACACTTCAACATATACTGGTTCGTTAGTATGATAGATGAAGTAGAGAAATGGAAATTTTTTTCGACTCATATTACTTTTTGTGAGTTCTTCCACAAAAATTAGAATACATATAATTTTATTTTCAACATATCTTTTTAAAATATGGATTCGTTTATAGTCGAGCAAGTGGATCACATCCCACAGAATATTCAAATTTAGGGAGAAAAATATCAAGTATCATAATGGTGCTCAACTACTTCTAAGCCCAAAATGAATACGTTGGAATTGAGTTGGTACAACCAATTGAAAAAAAAAAATACCATTCAACAATAGCCAATATCATATTTAGGAGAACAAAATAGCATATAAGATCAAAATTCTTAATGATCGAGATAAGCAATCATAATTTAATTTAATTGTTTATGGACTTATCTTATAAGAAAAAAAATAGAACTAGACATGTTCTAAAAAATAAATAAACAAGTCCGGCAGGTATTCAACGTAAAAACGCACATAACATCAGTTAAGTTACATACCTCAAATCAATCATACATTGGTTCCCGCTCTATATAAACAGAAAACGGAATAGCCTTGATCACGCACAGTCCAGAAACAGAAATGGGACACTACCGGAACAGGACAGGACCGGGTTGACTCAAACCGGGTGGGGCATGACCGGGTTAACTCGAACTGGGTGGGGTAGTAACGGGTTGACTCGAACCCGGTGTACCGGATCGGATCGGGACTTGCATTCCCCTTCCGCAAACAGAAATTCTTTTCAGATTCCAAATTCTCAAATTCCCATCGGCGGAAGCAGGAGGCGTAGATTAAAAATATACAGAACATGTATCAGTAATAATTTATAAAAAAAAATACAGATTTAAAGAAGGGCAGTATAAGCAAGGATGGAAATCATTAATGGGGGCGCACATGATCACAAATAGACATTGGGAAGAAAACTCTTGATGTACTCATCAGTCAATCATCATAGCATAGTAACGTAAAAGGGAAGAAAAAAAAATTAGAACACCATTAATTATCAAATAACCATAAACCACAATGAAATGCAGAAGCAAATCAGACGATACCACACACTCTGCTCTAGATCTATATGAGATAATAAAAATATATATAATAATAATATAATATCATTCATGATTAAAAACAGAGGTACATGGTAGACAAAAAATGAGAGACAAAATTCAATAGAGATCGCGTAGGTATACCTCTTGATGCGCCGTACTTGCTAAGAACAAAAGATCGGATAGTTGGAACCTGGGACGGGAATTCCCTTTTCTTTTTCGTTTCCTTTCCTAGTACATCGCCCCCTGATTTGATTTCAGCGATTTCATTAGCTTGACGATAATAATCCATAAAAAAAAATCAAATTCAATCTAGCTCCGCGGTATAGCATCGGGCATGGTAACGTGTTTTGGGAGAATTTGAGGTGAAGATAGAAGATGTAGAGACAAGGAGAAGGATATATTATTAGAATATCCAATTAGAAGTATTACATAGTTTCCTATATATACAACCCTAGGAATCTAGTTGGACCGCACACCCAACGGGTCGTAGGCCCTGTAACAGATTCGTGTTTTTACCTCATTTTTTAGATTAGTTATGGTATGTAGCAACAACATCTGAACTTCAATGCTCACCACCACAAAATAATATTTAATCCGGATGACAAAGACTCATGTCCCACTGTGCTCTGACTCAACTTTGGTTTCACGGTTGGTACACCATGGATCATCTAATAAATTCATAGTTGTGTTACTACTTCTACTTTTTTAAGATAGACCTGATTCATATTTCACGGAATTTAATGGGAAAAATAAATGAAACATGAGCTGAATTATTATTAGTTCTTGTACTCGTGTCGGACGACACCAAAACAAAATTTAATGGTCTTATAAAAAGCTTAAGACCGTCTTTAAATTAAGAAAACCAGTGTACCTCGAAAGTGTTTGTAACCAATCTCCTTGTAGTAATCAGATTATAATTAAGAAAATTAAAGTAACTAATTATAGTGATTTCATGACCACCGCCAACTTGGCCAGATTCTACTGATACGATTAAATTATTTCTTATAGATGTCTTGCCTGACCAGCCTCCACGGAAAAATAAGTCACACCCTTTAATTACCTGGCCCTATCCTACCAGGGGCAACAAACACATAATTCACTGCAGATCTGACATATTCAGTCATCGCTGCATCTTGTGTAAATTTGATTTTTCCCCTCGTTAGCTACTCCATTTGATGTCTTCGTACTTTCCAATTTTGTAACTGTGAGGAAAGAAGAGGAAACATACAATAATGGAGTTGTAAGCAAAATACATTGGCAAGAAAATGTTTATTACTGAAGCAAGAAAATTTTTAATTTCCACTAATGCCAAGAAAAAGAAAAGCACCAAACTGAATTTGCACCTGTTTTTGAGTTTCATCCATACGGTTCTTTGCGGCATCAATAAGCTCTTGTTTGGACATTGCTAGAGCGTTATTAATTCATCGAATACTAGCATCACCAAAATAAAAATAAATAAATAATATCCTCTGACATTGTTAGATAATCAACAACAGTAAGTAAAAATGAAAAGAAAAACTCTCCTACTCGTCTCTACTTTTTATTAACATCAATTACAACATTCTTGTTCACTCGTTTCACTGGTTACAGATGATATAGGTTTGGCATCCATAGTACGTCTTCTTTCCCCATATAACATTGTTTTATGGTCACGAATAATGGAAATTAGCGATTCTAAGAGATACTTTGTGTTGATCACCTACCTTAAAAACAAAAGAAAAGCTTGAGTGTGGGAAAAAAAAGGCCAAAAAGTAGTCGAACCCGGTATTCTGGTTGGTTGCGTGCTTTATATAAAAAGTCACCGAGCCTAAAAATTCCATAAAAATAAATTCTATGTAGGAAACAATATCAATCAAATCAGTATCTTAAAAGATTCAGTACATTTTTGTAAGTGATTTTTATAATTTTGGATAATCACTTTATTTTTGGATATATATTTTAAAGGTTTTTTATCCTAAAATAACTCAAAAATACAATTAATTTAAAGTTCTTTTTTTTTTACTTTAAATTAATTCAAATTTTCTTTTTTTTACCTTAAATTAATTTGAAAATTTAGCCTAAACAATTTTTGTAGTTCATAGATTTCAAAGAAAAAATAATTAGTTTTTTAAAAACCAAGTGGTGATTAATTACATCGATGAAACAGGAAAACTCGCGACAAGTTGCGCCACAAACCCTTTTTGAATTGCGAATCCTAACCTATGAAAAACAAACTCTCTCGAGCCAGGAGTCATGACATTACTGTGCATGACTCTCTGGACTCTTTTGAGGAGACCAACCGCCTCTGGAGCCAAAAAAACCAAATGTATCAAAAGCGAAAGGAATAAAGGCATGCCCATTGCCATGACACGCTTTCTCATGTTTCGTTATCTTACCTCAAGCAGCCCTTAACGCCGCTTGCCCGACTGTGAAAGTGCCATGTCCGATTCCTACTAACGGAGAAACCCCAGTGAGGTCAACACATGCATGTTTTCCATTAGCCCACCGAAAAATTAAAACATCTGCTGGCCTGAGCATCGATCTCCCCTCGAGTGGATCAGTCAAAAAGTTGACATTCGCTTCTTTCTTCGCAGAAATACCAGCTCTCCAAAGTATATCATATAAAGTGTCCCTCACATGATCATGTCTATATTTAAAACCAGGTACCTTACAATGAACTGCATGTTCCCCATAAGCGTCCAAACACCCCGTGATACAAGCAGGAAAACGTATGTCTGATGGGTATAATGGGATCATCAATCTGTATTTAAGGATGGTGCAGTACTCCACAGGTGACATCTTCAGTCCAAGGCCTTCAATTGGAATAGCGAGGAGGAAGTCCTGAGCATGCCCTGCTTGTAGGCAGCCTAAAACTGCTTTCTGTCTACCCGACAACTCGTAAACTTTGTCCATGTCTTTAACTACTTTACCAAAAAGAGCAGACGCCAAATTACTTTGGGTTTTAGTGGGGGCGGTGTATTTACCGGTAAAACTGCTAAAGTCAAAATCAGGGAGAGTTGCATGTAACGTCATCAGAGCCTTGTTGAAATTTTCATCCATACCTTCTACCTCCCCACTTCTTAATATATGATCCTGCAATCCCCAAGTTTGGACACGTGATGCTAGGAAGGCATATTGAGAAGTCTCTCTAGCAGTATATATGCCCAACCCTCCGTATCTAATTGGCAGTGTAGATAACCTCCATTGTAGCTCTCCAAAGAACGAACCCCCATAAACCACTATGCCCTCAACCACCTCTCTAAAGCCTTTATCAAAAATGTCCACTGCCTCCATAATGTATTCTGGCTGGCAAATACGAAGTCCAAATAACAACTTGGAAATACCCATGTATGCACGTAGAAGTAATAATTCACTCTGAGGATCACGTAGCTTTGATAAAACCTGCATGAGTTTAACTGATTTCTCTGCTCTCTTAATGGCAAGGCCCTTCACAAACCCATCATCCAAGCTGACTGCTCCTCCCAATAATTCAACACCATTATTTGGTTTTGAAATTTCAGCAGGAAACATCCCATCTCTTGACTTTCGTCCATCACAAGAAGGCCAGAAAATTTTCGTTTTCTTAATGTTCAAAATAAGCCCTAAAGCTGGCCCTTCTGTTTGAACAATCGTGAGAGCTTTCGCTACTTCTTCCGTGTCACCAATAATAGTGCCATCGTCAAGGTACAAGCCTGTAAGGATAATGTACATTCCACGTTTATTTTTCTTACAAGCTGGTGGAGCACTAGAGCAAATAATAATGGCCCCAATGGGTCGCCCTGTTGTACCCCCGCAGATGTAATAATCCCCAACATACAATCTTGCGGGCTGCCCATATAAATATTCAACCCATGGTGATATGGAAGGGCATGACTTGCGTACCTCAAGAAGCATAGCCGTACGGTCAACAAGGTTGAAAGCATTTGTGAAGTCCACTGTTAACATAGTAAGCTTATCATTCATGTGGTGTTTATTAACAAACATGTTCACAGCATGGAGGATAGCCTCCGCACCCCCAGAAACACCTACCCCGAACTGATAGTCCTGGTATTCAGCCATGTCCTTTCCTACCCCTTTCATAACCACTTTGGACACAAGTCGGCGCCAACGAATGCTCTTGTCTGGCTTAAGAAGATGCGTTAGAGGAGCTGATGCAATGAACTCCGCAAGCTTGAGTGGACATCTCCCACAGATCCACAAATTAACAACCATTGTAATTGGCGCGACTAAATCTGCAGAAACCGACGATCCCTCCCCACAAAAGGCATCCAAAAGGTGTTGTGCCCGTAAACCGTCCCTGCCACACGACGTACCCTTAGGGAAGGATTTTATACAGCTAAGAATGGTCCCTGCCTCTGCTACTAAGGGCGTCTCATGTAGTGGGATAGAAGGTTTTTGTGGAGGAGGCATAGACGGGTGTTTATCCTCAAGAGCTTTTCTTGTATCTGCATTATTTGGCGCCACCCCTGATGAACTAATATCCTTCACAAAGAGCTGATAAAATGTCCATCTGCGACTTTACGTAAGCAAGTTGTGACATTAGTACCTAGACTGTCCCTTTTTGTTTCCGTGTCATCCTCCAAATTCACAGCACACCTTGTCACAGGCACCTTCAAAGCTTCCCTTACAAGCCTGTGTATCCTACCAGATTCCCCCCGGATTGCCAAGGCTTTAAGAATTTGTTTTTGATGCATCATTTTGTGATTGCCTGACTTACTTTCTGATATCCCTTTAGGCTGAAAAACCCTCAACGTCAATCGAGGGAGTAGCAGCAGTTTGACCCAATTCATGATAGACTTAGGTTCTACCGCCACCCTATGAAGTGTCGCCTTCAAGGTATGTGAAAAAGCTAATCTACAGCCCCTTGGTATACTTTTCACAGTGCGAATCGGAACCCTGAAGACTGCATCCAGTGTCTCCACATTGAGTTCAAAACCATCGTCTTCTAAATGGAACACACTTACCTGCTTGCAGGGGTGAGATACACCAACAATCACTTCAGCCACTTCCCCTTCACATGTTACAGGTCGCATCTCAGTGTCCCCTTCATTTTTACACGCTCTACTCCAGGCCTGGATAGTCATGCAATCAAAACATAACCATTTCTTCAAGGTCTTCAATGTATTCTCTAATCCAGCAAAAACGTCTAAATCGCATCGAATAGCTTGTTGCAGAACATCTTTCCTTTCCTTATTGCAGAGATGAAGTCTCTTCAAATGAGGGATTAAGTAAACAAAACCCTTACCTCCATTCTCCCCATCTGGACACCCATGAAAATCTTTAAAGGGACACAAAACCACACCTTTGCCAGTGGATGTCATTCAGTCAAAGCATCAAACAGTAAGCACACTTGAAGTTCAACCACAGGCTAAGAAAGCACCAGCCAGATAACAAGGGGTTCTCAGGCAGCACCAGACGTAAACAAACTGAAGGTTGGAGGAAAAACGTACAACCAAAAATCCACAGAGAATGGGAATTACGACGAGAAGAAAAAAGAAAGACAAAAAGAAAAATAAAAAAATTGTGTTTACGAGGAAGAAACCAGCGTGGAAATAAAAGGACCTAGACACCTCAACCCCACTCTAACCCATTGAGGTGATGGTGGTGGTGATGAGATAGGGAGGGGGAGGTTGTTTTCCGACTGTGGTTTTAAGGGTTAAAAACCCCACTCTAACCACAGGCTGTTTTAAGCATATAGATTTTACACCAAAAAAATGATCCAAAATATAATTTAGATCTTTTTACTCTATATTTATTGGATTTTTTTAACTCACAATAACGGGTTAAATCCTTTGAAATGATATTAATAATAATTATTAGATTTTTAGACCTTAAATATGATCCAAAAAACATAAATCAGATTTTTTTACTCTGTAATTGTTCTCGCCTCAGTTGACATGGCAATACTTCATCTAACATTAGAAAATGAGAACAGTAAGCATAATTGTATTAATGGTACAACTTCAAATGTATACTTTTTCCCTGTGAGAGACCTTGAAATATCCAGAAAAAGGATTAACATTGACTCAAATTTAAGCATTTATTCCCTGTATTATCCACTCAAACGCAACAAAACTAAAATTATCGAACATACCATTCAAATATTGAATAAAAAAAATGATTAACTTGCTGAGTATTAGGATATATGTTGCAGCAACAACAACAACAAAAACAAAAGATTAGGCAATAAAATCATAGACAAAAAACAATAGGAGTAAGAAAAATCAAAACCCCAACAACAACAAAAGAAAAAGCTAGGTGAAGACAATCAGGGCGACTACTTTATCTAGAGAGCAATAACCAAGAAATTTCACAAAATAAAAACTATTTTAGGAAACACATACTAATCAACACCATAAAAGTTATGCAGTTTTTATATTTTTTTGGTATATATGTTATGCTTTTGGATAGCCGCAATTAATAGCAGCAATATTTTTCTTGCAAAGAATATATAACATATTTTATAAGTCTAGTCTAGGCATAAAAATCTTTTTCTAGATAATTAATTTGATTTTTCCGGATACTCGAAATATAAATATTAATCTAATACATTAATTACTATAATAATTTTTAGATGTTGTTATATTTTAATTAAAAATACGCGAAATATAAATATGAATTTTATTTTTTTAGATACTCGAAATATAAATATTAATTGTTGGGTCGATTAATGTGACTTCTATGGAATTAATTCCTGTTATATGGCTGTTTATGGGTAAAAATCATTTCTGCCGATTTCGGTAAATTCGGTAGGTGAGTGAGAAACTGGTTCAAACCCTAAACAAATGTGCTGCACGTGAGCACTTAATAGATTCGAGAGATCAATCTGTACAAGTCCGGCCTAAACCAAGAAATGGCCGTTCCAGATCACAAAGTGGAGGAGAAGGGTTGATTTGGGGAGGGAAGCAAAGAAAGGTGTTGAGACCAGAATAGTGCAGGAGAGTAGTGTCTCGACTTGTATCAGAATTGAAATCTTCGGAAGCTTGCAAGAGATGAAAGCTTTTGGAGAGCTTGCAAAGTTGCCTTTTCCGAGAGAGTAGTATTTTTCTCTGGCCGAGACTTGTTGTCCGGGTGGAAATAGGTAAGACCTATTTATACAAGTCGAGATTGAAACGTACCCTGGCCTCATGAAGGAAGAGAGTAAAGGGTGAAATAATGGGAGGAGGTGGTAACCGCATGGTGTTAATGGGTGAAAACGTTTTCACCTTTATTTCCTCATTTATTTGACCGCTTTATTCCTTTTCACGCTTTCTTAATGTGAGCGTAGTGTACGCTGCATAAGCTGTGACCGCCAAACCAAAACCCTGGAAAGCATCCCCCAGTTTGTGTTGATATCTCGAGTGTTGGTTGCACCTTGAGTGCAAGTGGCGCTGCAGGTGGCGCGTGTGGCATGTGTCATTGGCATGTGCGGAATGCCTTTGTTGCGGGTTGTACCTCGAGCGTAAGTGGCAATGCCAGAGCTGCTAGTGGTGTGCGTGGCATGTGCCAATGTCATGTGCGGAATACCTTGGTGGTAGGTTGTACGTTGAGTGTAAGTGGCAATGCAGAGCTGCTAGTGGCGTGTGTGACATGTGTCAATGGCATGTGTGGAATGCCTGTGTGGTAGGTTGCATGGTTTGCAAACTAGGCTACCAGCGTGGGCTTTGGCATGTGCCAATGGCTCGTACGGTTGAATTGGCCTAGGTTGCACGTCTTGCGAGTTAGGCTCCCAGCGCATTGGGCCACGGCTAGGTAGTGAAGGCTACCAGCGAGCGTGTTGGCATGTGCCAATGGCATGAGTGGCCGTTAGGGCCGTGGCCTTGGTAGGAAAAGCTACCAGTGAGCATGTTGGCATGTGCCAAGGGCATGCGTGGCCGTTAGGGCCGTGGCCTTGGTAGGAAAAGCTATCGTGAGCATGTTGGCATGTGCCAATGGCATGCGTGGCCGTTAGGGCCGTGGACTTGGTAAGAAAAACTACCAACGAGCATGTTGGCATGTGCCAATGGCATGCGTGGCCGTTAGGGCCGTGGCCTTGGTAGGAAAAGCTACCAAATGAGCATGTTGGCATGTGCCAAGGGCATGCGTGGCCGTTAGGGCCGTGGCATTGGTAGGAAAAGCTACCGGCGAGCATGTTGGCATGTGCCAATGGCATGCGTGGCCGTTAGGGCCGTGGCCTTGGTAGGAAAAACTACCCGGCGAGCATGTTGACATGTGCCAATGGCATGCATGGCCGTTAGGGCCGTGGCCTTGGTAGGAAAAGCTACCAAGCGAGCATGTTGGCATGTGCCAATGGCATGCGTGGTCGTTAGGGCCGTGGCCTTGGTAGGAAAAGCTACCAGCGAGCATGTTGGCATGTGCCCATGGCATGCGTGGCCGACTTGGAAATATGGCTTGTGGTACGTGTTGGCATGTGCCAATGGCACATACGGCCATGTTGATCTAGTTGCACGTTTTGCAAGCCTAGGGCGCTATATTTGGCATGCGCTAATGGCATAGCGGCTTGGAAATATGGCTTGTGGTACGTGTTGGCATGTGCCAATGGCACATACGGCCATGTTGACCTAGTTGCACGTTTTGCAAGCCTAGGGCGCTATATTTGGCATGCGCTAATGGCATAGCGGCTTGGAAATATGGCTTGTGGTACGTGTTGGCATGTGCCAATGGCACATACGGCCATGTTGACCTAGTTGCACGTTTTGCAAGCCTAGGGCGCTATATTTGGCATGTGCCAATGGCATAGCGACTTAGTTTGGCATGGTTGCCAATGAGTGCGATATGAAGTTTGGTTTTGGCGTCGCTTCCATGGCGCGCAGTGTGCGCCTTGGTTTAGGCGTCATTGCCATGGTGCACAGTATGCGGCTTGGTTTTGGCATCGTTGCCATGGTGCGCAGTGTGCGGCTTGGTCTTGGCGTCGCTGCCATGGTGCGCAGTGTGCGGCTTGGTTTGGCATTGTTGCCATGATGCACAGTATGCGGCTTGGTTTGGCATCGTTGCCCTGGTGCGCAGTGTGCGGCTTGGTTTTGGCGTCGTTGCCATGGTGCGCAATATGCGGCTTGGTTTTGGCATCGTTGCCATGGTGCGCAGTGTGCGGCTTGGTCTTGGCATCGTTGCCATGGTGCGTAGTATGCGGCTTGGTTTTGGCATCGTTGCCATGGTGCGCAGTGTGCGGCTTGGTCTTGGCATCGTTGCCATGGTGCGCAGTGTGCGGCTTGGTCTTGGCGTCGCTTCCATGGTGCGCAGTGTGCGGCTTGGTTTTGGAATTAGGGTTCTGTGTCGAAAAACCCTAATCTGTCATTTTGAAAAAAAATACCCCTATTAATTATTTACACCTGAGTTAAATGCTCTTAGTTAGTGTGTTGCGAGTAACACTAGGTCTCGGGGTTTTACGATTTTACCCCTTGTTTAGAAACCACCATCAACATTAAGTCCCTTGCTTAGCGCGGAACAGGAGCTTTGTTGCGAGGTAAGCATAAGATGGTGACAAACTATCAACAATAAATCGTAAAGAGAATTGTGGAGGCTTGTCGACCTTTTTTATAAGTAGGATTTGGAATCCTTGCCTCTGCGATTTTGCGCAAATCGGGGAGGCTGCCACAATTGGGAAGCTAGCGTCGTGAGAGACGGGAAGGCGGGTGGCGTTGAGAAGTTGTTGCGAGTTGGGAAACTGAGCGTGCTTAGCTGGTGGGACCGGCGCACGGTAAGGAAGCTGAGCGTGCTTGCTGGCGGGACCGGCGCAACTTGGGCGGCATTGGGAAGTTGGTGCGAGTTAGGAAACTGAGCGTGCTAGCTGGTGGGACCGGCGCAAGGTAGGGAAGCTGAGCGTGCTTGCTGGCGGGACCGGTGGAAACAAGGAGGGAGTAGCTGTTTCTACAGATAGCAAAGTTTCCTTGTTTTTCCTTCCTTCACGCGCGCGACTTCAATCAGGGCATTATCCATGCTAAAATCTGGAAGCGTTATGTCCCTTATTGTTTCTTTTCCTTTTTTAAGGTTCCGTATTCATACCCAACGTAATTGCATAATCTCCTTCGTTTTAGAAAGGGTTCTTCTTGTTGAGTTTCTCTCTTTGTCATGTCGCACAGAGACGAATCATCTTCTAACCAGCCAGGTTCTCCAGGTGAAGGCGCGAGGTCTGACTCTGGCAGGAGCATCCCAACAAAGGTTATTCGGGTTAAGAAAATCATACCGGTATGTTTTCTTCTTCGTTGGTGGGCCGACGTACGCTTTACCGCTTGTTTGATGAATGGAAAATTTTCCTTTTGTGCAGAGATATCCCGTTGGAGCATGCGTTACTGTTATCGACGAGGATGACCTAGTCGTTCCCCTCCCTTCAAATCCAACCTTGTTGACTGCCGCAGACTTGGAGAATGCTGATTTAGGGCTCTCTTGTCATGAGTACCCCTATGCAGGTTCGTCGTTTGGGACTCGTATGAGGTGTCCCTCCTCCAATTATCGGAATATTGGCGGTCTCCTGGTGCAGAAAGAATTCGTGGTCCTTTATACGAAGATATGGAAGACACGCGGCCATGTTGCTACCAGGAGCGCAGTGAAGTGTTGTTCGTCCGCCTTGGTTTCCGTAGTGAACTGTCTTTTGCCAATGATTGCTGAGATGGAGAATATGTCCATCCGTGCTGCTGCAGAGTTAGCCATTCAAAGGTGGGAGAACATGCTGTCCACCTGTGAATCCTTGGAGTTTAATATCACTGGTTGGTTGCGGCATCGTCTCAATATTGTGAAAGTCGTGAGCCGGTATTCTTCTTTGGTGTGATTCGCCACGAAACCATCTTTGGAAGAGGCAAAAGCTTTGGCGTTGGAGTCTCGAGAGGATTGAAGATTTAACTCAAGACTTGAAGAGTAGGAATATTTGATGTAGCATGTTGCATGGGAGTGATTAGGCGTAGTATGCCTTAAGCCACTTTCCGTTGATGAATGTCTCTAGCTTTCCCCATCTTCTTTGATAATCTTGTAGTAACCACTGTCATACTCTTTAGTGATTATGTATGGCCCTTCCCATTTGGGAGAAAACTTCGGTGCCGATGCATCTTCTTTGGATGTGTTTGGCGGTTTTTAGCACTGAGATCTCCTTCCTTAAAAACCCTGGATTTTACATGCCATTTGTTGTACGCCATGGAAATCCTATTTCGTATCTTGTGCATGTTCCTCCGCCCGGGATCTTCTGGAGTCTATAGTATCTAGTTCTGCGATTCTGGTTGAGGGGAGTGAAAGCATCTCACGCTGGTAGTCCCCATGCATAACCTACTTTCATTACATCGCCTTGAATCCCCCCTCCACGGGATTTGATATAAGCCTATCATACTCTTCTAGATGTGACACTGGGATGCTCATAAATTACATGATGACATATTCTGGATAGTGCAGGCTCAGGATCCTCCACGGCCTCGTAAAGTGTTGAAGGCGTCTTCTAGACAGAGAGGTGATGATATTCTTGCGTTGCACCCTTGAAGAGTAGAAGACCTCGTTGTGGGTACGACTTTTTGGTGGACTGTGTCTTCGGAGCTTTGACAGTGAAGGGATCTCGTGTATATCTTCCGTCCTCAAGTATGGTTTACGTGTTTCCATATTTGTAGTAATTGCTGCTGCGGTGAGGCTCTGGATGGTATCAACGAGTGGGGGGAAAACAGTTCTTGGTTGGAGATGTAATCAGGAGAGACTATATTGTCGTGGTAGCAAAGTAGGTTGGATGATATTCTATGGGCTTCCGTGGAAGTAAAAGGATAGGCTGAATGCGTAAGCGAGCAAACTTTGCAGGAAGGAGTGGCGTTGAATCGAACGTTGAAGCGAAGCCACTGCTGGAGAACGTTGATGCGTAGCTACTTCTGGAGAGAACGTTGCGGAGCTACTTCTGGAGAGAATGTTGGAATGACGTCTTGCAACTTTCAGAGCCTTGACAGTTACCATTTTGAAGTCGGGGCCGCGTCACGTTCTGTCAAACTCGACATCCCTCAAGAGAACAGAGGTTAGGAGTCCCCAGTTCCATCTATCGATCGTGCTTTCTATGAGAGGTTGGGGTTTGGGAACGACTTCCCTGGATGGAAGCGCCTTCTTTCCTGATGCAGTGCGTTTGAGGGGTGCAAATATGTCTTGACGCTACGCCTTGGAGAAACATAGAATCTCACATAACTGTTTCATCATAGACTGTACGACTTTGTGGGCGAATTTCCCATTGTGTGGGTCCTGACGGGAGAAGGGTCTCCGTGAACTCAGGAGAGTTGTTGATTTCCCTTGCTTTCGATTTTGGAGAAGTCTTTCCTGATCTTCATGTGTGACGAAATTGGATTGCTTATCCCCTTCTACTGGGCGTCCAAGAGCAAAGCGAGCCTCTTCATCTATAAACGCACGTCCTGCTGAAATATCTTTTGTCTTTTCATCAAATCAACAACGCTAAAAGGAGGTCGGCTTCTTCCGGATCTTCCAGTATCTTGTCCTAATGGTGGAGCAGCGTCTCTGGTGACGGTTGGAGCTGCCGTGCTTGAAGAACCGTTGGGGTGGCGGAAGCGGCTCTGGTTCTGGTGATCGTAAGTGTATCGTGCAGAGATGACACGGTTTTGATCACGAAGTGCTGGAGCCATGGCGCTGTTTCGAAGGGCAAGGATGGTGCTGGAAGGGCGCAAGATGTTAGCGCTAGAAGGATGCAAGCTGTTAGCACAGAGTGTGGTACTGCGGCTGGCATGCGCGTGCGGCATGTGTGCCTGGTAAGCGTGTCTGGTAAGCGCGTATCGCAAGCTCTTCTGGCATGTGCGTCTGGCAAGCGCATCAGGTAAGTGCATCTGGGAAGCGCTCCTGGTAGGCGCTGGATCGTCTTGGAATGGGCGCTGACTTGGTGTGGACGCTGGTTAGGCATGGACGCTGGCTTGGATTTCGTTATGGTGTGGACCATTGGCTTGGAACGGTGCTGGCTTGGTGTGGCTCGGACTTGTTCCTGTGGGCCCAGTTGCCCCTTCCCATACGTAGCTCAAACAGGAAATCCTTTCCTTATTCAAATTCCAAAAAGTGTTATGCTTGTGAAACGGATTGGCTCCGCTTTTTACCTCGTATCTTTGTTATCACGTCACGGTGTTAGAGGTAGCGCGGTAGTGATAAAGTTGGCAAGCATATTCCAGTTATGTACTCCAGCGTTTCTCTTTCAATTTGTTTTATTGTTTTCTTGTGCTGCTGCAAACCATATATAGCCATAGGTATTCCTTTCATAAACTTGTGGAAATACTTCATCATAAATAATTCTTCAAATGTCACTGTAGTAACGTCTGCTAATAGTGACAGGTAATATTATTGTGCAAAGTAGGTATGTACGGGTAGGTGACTTTTTTTTTTTGAAAGGCAAACAAAGCGCCTAGTTTATGGTTTTGTCTTCCTGGATTTCTTGGGTTGATAGATAAATGTTACCTTGACAGTTTGGGTTATTCTTTTTGGAATGAATTGTTTAGGAGTTGATTGTTTTAGTTATGATTGAAAGTGATGCAAACGTCCCAGGAAAACCATGGAACCATGTGTTGGTAGATTACATGGGATGAAACATAACATGGCTATCGGTTTTATCAGAACTTGAAAAAGCAAACCACGTATTTTTGTCTAGATAAGACTTACTCGGTTTCTTAGGTCTTTTGATGAGGATAAACTTTCCGGGTGCAAGACCAAGTTTTTTCTTTTTGAGAAACATGGTCATGGGAAGTCCCCAGTCTTCCGAATCGTTGCTGAGTTATCGGATAACTGTTCCGTTAATCCCTGGGCGGATCGTTTTGCTTCTAGCCTGTGAGAAGTCCCCAGTCGTCCCTTGTCATGTCATGACTGATAATCGAGCCGTCGAGTAACTGAGTCGGAGTGGATCGCCTTCCTCTACCATCTTGACGTCTGGGTCGAAAAATGAGATCGCTGGTTGAAAATTGACATTGTAACCGAAAGATCGAACTTACCGCTGTGGTCGCCAATTGTTTATGGGTAAAAATCTTTTCTGCCGATTTTGGTAAATTCGGTAGGTGAGTGAGAAACTGGTTCAAACCCTAAACAAATGTGCTGCACGTGAGCACTTTATAGATTCGAGAGATCAATCACAAGTCTGGCCTAAACCAAGAAATCGCCGTTCCGGACTTGCTTCGGTCAAAAAGTGGAGGAGAAGGGTTGATTTGGGGAGGAAGCAAAGAAAGGTGTTGAGACCAGAATAGTGCAGGGGAGAGTAGTGTCTCGACTTAAATCAGAAATTGAAAGCTTCGGAAGCTTGCAAGAGATGAAAGCTTTTGGAGAGCTTGCAAAGTTGCCTTTTCTGAGAGTGTAGTATTTTTCTCCTGATCGAGACTTGTTGTCTGGTGGAAATAGGTAAGACCTATTTATACAAGTCGAGATTGAAACGTATACTGGCCTCATGAAGGAAGAGAGTAAAGGGTGAAATAATGGGAGGAGGTGGTAACCGCATGGTGTTAATGGGTGAAAACGTTTTCACCTTTATTTCCTCATTTATTTGACCGCTTTATTCCTTTTCACGCTTTCTTAATGTGAGCGTAGTGTACGCTCCAAGCTGTGACCGCCAAACCAAAACCCTGGAAAGCATCCCCCAGTTTGTGTTGATATCTCGAGTGTTGGTTGCACCTTGAGTGCAAGTGGCGCTGCAGGTGGCGCGTGTGGCATGTGCCATTGTCATGTGCGGATTGCCTTTGTTGCGGGTTGTACCTCGAGCGTAAGTGGCAATGCCAGAGCTGCTAGTGGCGTGCGTGACATGTGCCAATGGCATGTGCGGAATGCCTTGGTGGTAGGTTGTACGTTGAGTGTAAGTGGCAATGCAGAGCTGCTAGTGGCGTGTGTGACATGTGTCAATGGCATGTGCGGAATGCCTTGGTGGTAGGTTGCATGGTTTGCAAACTAGGCTACCAGCGTGGGCTTTGGCATGTGCCAATGGCGCATACGGTTGAATTGGCCTAGGTTGCACGTCTTGCGAGTTAGGCTACCAGCGCATTGGGCCACGGCTAGGTAATGAAGGCTACCAGCAAGCGTGTTGGCATGTGCCAATGGCATGCGTGGCCGTTAGGGCCGTGGCCTTGGTAGGAAAAGATACGAGTGAGCATGTTGGCATGGGCCAAGGGCATGCGTGGCCGTTAGGGCCGTGGCCTTGGTAGGAAAAGCTACCAGCGAGCATGTTGGCATGTGCCAATGGCATGCGTGGCCGTTAGGGCCGTGGCCTTGGTAGGAAAAACTACCAACGAGCATGTTGGCATGTGTCAATGGCATGCGTGGCTGTTAGGGTTGTGGCCTTGGTAGGAAAAGCTACCAGCGAGCATGTTGGCATGTGCCAAGGGCATGCGTGGCCGTTAGGGCCGTGGCATTGGTAGGAAAAGCTACCAGCGAGCATGTTGGCATGTGCCAATGGCATGCGTAGCCGTTAGGGCTGTGGCCTTGGTAGGAAAAACTACCAGCGAGCATGTTGGCATGTGCCAATGGCATGCGTGGCCGTTAGGGCCGTGGCCTTGGTAGGAAAAGCTACCAGCGAGCATGTTGGCATGTGCCAATGGCATGCGTGGACGTTAGGGCCGTGGCCTTGGTAGGAAAAGCTACCAGCGAGCATGTTGGCATGTGCCAATGGCATGCGTAGCCGACTTGGAAATATGGCTTGTGGTACGTGTTGGCATGTGCCAATGGCACATACGGCCATGTTGACCTAGTTGCACGTTTTGCAAGCCTAGGGCGCTATATTTGGGATGCGCTAGTGGCATAGCGGCTTGGAAATATGGCTTGTGGTACGTGTTGGCATGTGCCAATGGCACATACGGCCATGTTGACCTAGTTGCACGTTTTGCAAGCCTAGGGCGCTATATTTGGCATGCGCTAATGGCATAGCGGCTTGGAAATATGGCTTGTGGCACGTGTTGGCATGTGCCAATGGAACATACGGCCATGTTGACCTAGTTGCACATTTTGCAAGCCTATGGCGCTATATTTGGCATGTGCCAATGGCATAGCGGCTTAGTTTGGCATGGTTGCCAATGAGTGCGATATGTAGTTTGGTTTTGGCGTCGCTGCCAAGGTGTGTAGTGTGCAGCTTGGTTTTGGCGTCGTTGCCATGGTGCGCAATATGCGGCTTGGTTTTGGCATCGTTTCCATGGTGCGCAGTATGCGGCTTGGTCTTGGCATCGTTGCCATGGTGCGCAGTGTGCGGCTTGGTCTTGGCGTCGCTGCCATGGTGCGCAGTATGCGGCTTGGTTTGGCATGGTTGCCATGATGCGCAGTATGCGGCTTGGTTAGGCATCGTTGCCATGGTTCGCAGTGTGCGGCTTGGTTTTGGCGTCGTTGCCATGGTGCGCATGGTGCGCAGTGTGCGGCTTGGTCTTGGCATCATTGCCATGGTGCGCAGTATGCGGCTTGGTTTTGGCATCGTTGCCATGGTGCGCAGTGTGCGGCTTGGTCTTGGCATCGTTGCCATGGTGCGCAGTGTGCGGCTTGGTCTTGGCGTCGCTGCCATGGTGCGCAGTGTGCGGCTTGGTTTTGGAATTAGGGTTCTGTGTCGAAAAACCCTAATCTGGTATTTTGAAAAAAAAAAATACCCCTATTAATTATTTACACCTGAGTTAAATGCTCTTAGTTAGTGTGTTGCGAGTAACACTATGTCACGGGGTTTTACGATTTTACCCCTTGTTTAGAATCCACCATCAACAATGGCAATATAAATAAATATAATACATAAATATGGTTTTAATTAATGTGGCTTGAACAATGGTTACAAACTTTACCATATTAACCACTGGCTTTGTTTATATTAGTAAATAAACTGCATTATTGGAACCCGTAAGATTGTGTTCAGGTAAATAATTAGATTTTTTCAGATACTCAAAATATAAATGTTAATTTAACTTTACCATATTAACCATTGGCTTTGGTAATATTAGTAAACTAAATGTATTAATGGACCCCGTAAGATTGTGTTAATTAATATAGTAATTTTTAGATGTTGTTAGTAAATTTTTTTTTGATGTTTATCATCAATATTAAAAATTAATATAGTCATTTCTAGATTATTTTCCTTATAAAAGATTCAAAAAATACAAATTTTATTATTTTATTACATAAATATGTTGAATTAATTTTTTTTATTTTAATCATAAATGGAAAAATTAATATATGGTTGGTTTGTTTGCAGAAATCACCGTTTCCAGGAATTTATAATCCCGTAGGATTAAAAATTCTGGGAATCATGTAAATTCCTTGTGTGTTTGATAACTCAATATAAATTCCTAGGATTTATAGAGTTTTCTTGTATTAAAGTCTTTGTACCTTTTGAAATTACACGCAAATCATAAAATTGCATATATATGGGATTTAGAGTTAAAAAAAGTGGGTCCATAAATCCCTTGATAAGTTTCCCAGCAAATCTTAGGAGGAGGGGTCGGACTCCATATGGGGGATTTGCTGGAAAATTGAATCCCGTAGGAAACGTGATTCCAAGGATTCTGGTAACCAAACATACAGAGGGAAACGTAATTCTACCAAATTCCCTAGACCCATGAATTCCACCTTTAAAATTCTACATCCAAACCCACCAATAGTAGTTTTCTTTACGATTTCCAGAATTTTTTTCCCTTACAAAAGATTTTACAAATTTAAAACTTATTATTTCATTCCAAAAATATGTTGAGTTGATTTTTCTATTTCAGTCATAAATGTACGAAATTAATATAGTATTTTTTATTATTTTCTGGATTTTTTATAATAAATATATGAAATTATAAAAGATTAATATAGTAATTTGTTGTCATTTTTATATTTTTTTCTTTTTTTCCTTAGAAAAGATTTTAAAAATATAAATCTCATTAATTTATCCATAAATACGTTGAATTGATTTTTTTTTATTTTATTCATAAATGTAAGAATTAATATAGTATTTTTTTATTTTTTGGATATTCTATAATAAATACATGAAATTATAAAAGATTCAAAAAATATATATTATATTATTTTATTCCATAAATATGTATTTATATATTATAGAGATAATATCTATTAAACTTTTTAAATATAATTCAATCATACAAAGTTTTTGGTTGGTAACCTAGCAACAAGCTAGGCTCCAACTCCCCTTTGAATTGCAACGCCTAATCTATAAAAAATAAAACTACCTAAGCCGCTACTAGCGTCATTCCTAATCTATAATAAATGTGCGAAATTAATATATTAGTTTTCTTTGTATTTTCTAAATTTTCACAATAAATGCACGGAATTAATATAACAATTTTTCTAAATAATGAGGGTCGGCCGTCGCGTGTTTGCCAACAATCCCGTTGGATTTGGATTACGAGCCAAATGCTCACCCCTATTTGGAGCTATGTTTGCTGACGAATGAAACCTTCAACCAAAAGAAGCTGACAAAGAAGATCAACTGAGACTAAACTACACGTACCAAATGCACTGAATCAACAACCTAAAAACTCAATACCATCCATCACTCCAGAATAAACGTAGCACTGATGGAGCTTACACTCCCTCATATTGGTTGGTGGGCGTAACCTCACGCTTTCATTGGCAATTGAGAAACCATTCTTATTCGTCAGATAAAATTTGGTTAGATATGGTGCGTTGATCTGAAAATGTGTGGTGTAGATTGGGTGGATTCTGAGATCGGACCTGGATACAACTTTGAAAAACCATTAGACATCTGTATCCGTTAAATTAAGTGCATTTATATGGTTCAAAAAAATACTATGGATCATTTAGGAATTCTTAAGGTGTTTGCTTAGTGTGTTGTACACGGAATTTTTATCTTCCTATACATATATAGGATATGTAGGTTCTATGAGGAGTCATTTGTGTTGGCTTTATTTTCTTTATTATAAATTTTAACTAAAACAAATCCATTGGATTATCCATATTCAATCCGTCCATCCGTGTATCCATTGGATGCAAATCCGTTGGATGTGGATTGGATGCGGATGCCAAATTTGAAATCCGTAATGTATTGGATTGGATGCGGATGGGGTGAAAACCAGTCTATACCGGCCCATGCTCACCCCTAGTTCCAAACATTGAATATGTAGGTGATGGGCCTGCCCCCGGTACAATTTTTGTTTTTGTTTTTGAATGGACCCGGCCCCGAAACAGGGTTCAATTTCCACTGTTTGTGCAAATTGGCTACTCTATCTGGCTACTCTATCCGTAACAAGCTTGGTAAAGGGCGGCATGAATTGGTAGAGGGGCGGCAAGTGTGATAGCAATGTCCCTCTTATTGGTTAGGGGGTGTCCTATAGGGATATAGATTGACTAGATTACCCTTTTCACCTTAAATTAACCAAAATCAAATCAATTTTTTTTAAACCTAACGAATCAGAAAAAAATCAAATCAGTTTTTTTTTTTTCATCTTCTTCTTCATCTTCTCTTCTCCTCCATCAATCCTAATCTCCATTAAAACCGAAAATTTCATCGTCTTCTATTAATCAGCGATTTGAAAAATATTTGGAAAAACCCAGTTAGGGTTTAGTTTATCGTGTTGGATTTAAGTTAATTTTGTATCAAAAATTAGGTTTTGTATGAAAATTGAAACTGAAATTTCTGGGTTTATGCTAGTTACGGTTGGTAATAACTCAAATACGAACCGTAACTGTAGATTGGGTTGATGTTACGGTTGGTTTAAACTCAAATACCAACCGTAAGTTCTTAGTTTTGAGAATATGTTCAGTTACGGTTTGTTACTCAAACAACCATACCAACCGTAAATATTCATGTGTCTTAAGAATTTATCAAATAATGATTTAATATTCATGTAGGGTAATTACGGTTGGTCTCGATTCATTAGTTACCAACCGTAACTGGTTTAACGATTGGATCTTCCCCAAATTTAACCAGTTACGGTTGGTATTTGATAACTTGTGAACCGTAACTAAGAGTTACGGTTGGTCACGAGCAAAATTGCAACCGTAAGTTCTTCTGAAAATTCAAAAGTTTTGATTTTGTTATGTAATTTAGATAATTTTGAGAGAGAAAAAGCTAATTGGAACTAATTTAGAAGTATATCGGGTCACTAGAATCACTCATTTTGGTTGAGTGAATCAAAATCTAGGGTTTCACAAATATCACATAAGTTTTCTTTTTCTTCTCCTCTAATTTTTTTTTTTATAAGTCTAAAAATCTGATTTTAGAGTTATAATAAGTGAAAATTAATTATCAACACTAATCTTAATTATCAACACTAATCTTGATTATTAACAATAAGGGCTAATTAGTCATTTCCAGATTTTTCATTGATAAGGGGTACTTGAATTTACTTGTAATGACCTTTTTTGTCTTATTAAGTTGCCGCCCCTCTACCAATTCCTACCGCCCCTTTACCAAGCTTGATCCGTAATGCATGAATGTCCCAATTTTGAGTAGTGATTTTCAAACATCTTATTGCGACTCCAAAAAAAAAAAAAACATCTTATTGTACCGTAGTACCCTTAATTTCCCCTTGTATAGATTATAACTTTGTCAAATGATCTCATACATAGTTTGATGCGGACACCATTTATAATCACGTTTATTACTTCTTCTTTAAGATTAATTAATGAACTAGCCCGTCCATTTGGACGGGCTTACGGAGCTTGTTCTATGTATAGTGAAAAAAAAATCTAAGAATTACAAACCTAGAATTGATTCATGGGATCAGTTGTGCAATTAGAATATACATACATAGGATCTACTCTCTCACTGATATTTTCCATTTGAGCAATAAGGATGTTGATCTAGTCGATATTCAGCTGGAGGATAACAAGAAACTATTGTAATTTGATACTTCTGATCTACATAGTTCTTCCCAATTTTCAGTAATATTAATAACATGTTCTCAGAATACAACAACATCTAGCACTAGAAAAAGTTCTAACCAAAAAAACTAGTACTTATACATTATTACTGTCAATTATTTTGTAATTACAACCGAGTATTCTAATGACGATGGAATCAATAATTCTCCAATACCCAAACCACCATTTTTCGTTGTAAAGAAGCAGAAAAAAGAACAAACCCAAAAATCCAACTCCAAACCCCAAAGCGATAGCACCGTAAAATAATAGTCTCTCATTTGCATCATCTTGAACATCTTCTTCGACTTCTATGGTAGGATTATTGTTACCAGCACTATTATGGTCACCCTTGCAAACTTTTTCTATTGGGAACCCACACAATAAATCATTCCCAAGGAAAGCTGAACCATCCCAACTCAAAGTCTCAAAATGACCTCCTCTTGGAATCTTGCCACCCAACTTGTTGTAAGATAAATTCAGGAACCCAAGAGAGTCTATTGACGTCAAAGATTGCAGGATATGTCCGGACAATCTATTGAAACTTAAGTCCAAAGACTCTAGACCAGACATATTTCCGAAATTCACAGGGATATTACCTGAGAAGTGATTATGGGATAAATTTAGCGTATAAAGTCCTTTCAATAAACTTAATTCTTTTGGAATGTTTCCAACAAGATTGTTGCACGATAGATCGATTGCCGAGGTGTAACTGAAAAGTAAAAAAATCCCTATGTCATTTCCTTTGATAGCCATATTCAATCGTACTCCCAAGTCATAACCATGAATCGAGAATGTGTCGTTAAGTTTACTTCTTAGCTTCTTCAGGTTCCCTATGCTGCTAGGAATTCGACTTGTTAGATTGTTTTGTGATAAATCCAAAATACGGAGTTGCCGCAAATGACTAATCTTCTCAGGGATTGATCCGTGGAAATTGTTGGACTTTAAAGAAAGGATCCGAAGGTCACGTAGAGAAGAAACCTCAGTGGGTATATTTCCTTCGAACTTGTTATTGGCTAACTGGAGAACTTTCAAGTATTGAAGCTTAGCAATGGACTTAAGAACAGTACCGCTGAGATGGTTGTCATTTAATAAAAGATATTTTAATTGCCGAGCTGTTTCAATCTCATAAGAAATACTTCCATTGAGATTGTTGTTGCCAAGATTCATATATGTAAGATTGGTACAGTGCCATATACTAGTGGGTATTATCCCAGAGAAAGAGTTGTTATCCAAAGCTAATAAATTCAAGTGGGTTAGTTTGTTCAAATCTATAGGTAATGTCCCAGTTAATTGGTTGTTAAAAAGGGTTAGCTCTCTCAAATTTTTCAAGTTACTTAAAGATGCTGGGATTCCACCGGTGAGCTTGTTCTGACTCAAATACAGAAATTCCAACTGTGTTAAACTTTTGATTTCTATCGGCAACGAACCAGTTAATTGATTTTGAAAAAGACATAACACCGTCAAATTTCTCAAATTCCCCACAGTAGCAGGGATTGAACCAGTGAGTTTGTTCATGGACAGATGCAAGGAAGTTAGGGAACTTATCTTCCAAATATCTGGAGGGATGTCACCAGTGAGCTTGTTCTGGGACATAAATAAGGTATTTAAAGACCTTAGCTTTCCAATATCTCGAGGAATGGCGCCAGTAAGTTTATTTTGAAAAATTGATAAAAAAGTGATGTTGGTCAAGTTGCATATAGAAATAGGGATGGAACCAGAAAGATCATTTTGATGCATACCTAAGATTCTAAGAGAGTGTAGCCTTCCAATATCTCGAGGAATGATGCCAGAAAGCTGGTTACTATATAGGTAAAGAGTGCCCAGGCTAGTCAAATTGGTTAGAGAAGTGGGGATTGAACCACTGAGATGATTTACAGACAGTGCTAAGATGGTAAGAGCACTTAGCCGTCCGATATCTTGAGGAATAACACCTGAGATTTGATTTTGATGAATTGATAAACTGCTCAAATTTGTCAGATTGGATATGGAAGCAGGCACTGAACCAGTCAGATTGTTCTCGTTCAACCTCATATCAAAGAGAGAATATAAACTTCCAATTTTCTGAGGGATGGATCCACTAATTTGATTTTGAGAAAGGTCGAAATATCGCAGACTTGTAAGAAAGACTATTTCCAGTGGAATATGCCCAGAAAAATTATTTGAGTGAAAACCAAGGTAGGTGAGTTTCGTAAGATTACTGATCTGGGACGGAATGGCTCCGGAGAGTTTGTTCAGGCTCAAGTCAAGACTAACCAAGTTTGAGAAAGATGAAAAGTTGAAATCATGGAGCGTACCTCGTAAACCCAAACCGGTTACATTCAGTTCAGCAACACCTCCCTCGTTGTTACAATGGATTCCATACCACTCGCATGGACTTGTTGCGCTCGCAGTAGAATTCATCTTCCAAGAAGTGAGAAGAGAATGATTTTGATCTATAAGGCTTGATTTCCATTTCAAAAGAGCAGCTACTTCTTTTTCAACTAATTGTATTTTGTGAGTTACAGAAATATAAGAATCAGAAGCAAAGACAAAAACATTGGAAGATGAGACCAACAGTGATATTGCAAATACCAGCAACGCAGCAATGGCAACGCTTACTTGCCGTAACATTTTCAAAATATCAGATGACCAACAGTTCTAATTTTAGAGTACTGATTATGTAACCAACAGGTGTTATATAATGTCATTTCTTTCTGTTTGTTGTTGCTATCAGAAACTTACTATCAACTTGAGGATGGACTTCCATCTGTCCTTCCCCTTAAATATCTTGCTTCTTTTCTTCCCATTCAGACGTTAACAAGAGATACAAGTTTTATGATCACACTTGCAATTTTTCTTTTTGTTGACTTTGAGCATTGCTAAGATACCATTTAAGTGGCTAATAGAACGTATTTGGTATTCCATAAAGTGGCCATAAAGTGGGACTACTAAGAATGTACCTAATTTATTTCCTCGTATATGGTCAAATTTGTCGATTGATAAAATTCAAACACGTCAACTAATTAGAATGCACCAACTCATTTCTTTGGTATGGGTCAATTCTGTAGATCGATAACTTCAAACCTGAAATCTCTCAGGTTTCACACCTTCCTCGTGATTTCGTGACGTCATTGATTCCGTCATATGGGATGTACTGTGTGCGAGATCAGCTCGCTCCTTTATTATATCATTACCTCGCATGTGAGCGCGATATTTAATCCCTACATTTTGCCTTTTCTCTTATTGATCTTTATTCTTGAAAGAGCGATGAGAGAAACTCCTCTTATCCACTATATCGCACCCGTTCATATCATTTGTCGCATCCTACCAACTTTTCATATTCCTTCCGACCGACAAGCTTCCGGATTTTAAGTGTAACCGTTCACACATTCCCATCTTTTCACTTATTTACCGGCACATCTTCTTTTCCCATCTGATTCAACCGGTCACGCTCTTTCCTATTTAACCTTTTGGACATAGAAGAATTTTCTTTTCTTTACCTTTTCTTTCTCACAAAAACCCTTTAAATCTCTGACTCCTTTGGATCTTCATCTCCTCTTTTCCTGCTAGTGCTGGTGCTCCATGGATTCTTCTCAAAGGTTTGTTTTTCCTTTTCTATTATGTTCTCTGTTTCTTTTCGATGTTGCACATGATTTTAATGCCGCCACTATTGCTCTGTCGTTGTTTCCCCTTGTTGATGGTGGTTTTTAAACAAAGGGTAAAATCGTAAAACCCCAAATAACCTAATGTCACCGGTGACACATTTATTAGAACATTTAATGCATGTAGTCAGTAATTAATAGGGGGTATTTTTTCAAATTAGGGTTACAACGAACAAAACCCTAATCCACCTCTGTGCCAATGACAAATCGTGCCAGCCACACCAAACGCGCCAAAGCATGCCAACCATGCTAGCCGCACCTCTATGCCAATGGCAAATCATGCCAGCCACACCAAACGCGCCAAAGCATGCCAACCATGCTAACCGCACCTCTGTGCCAATGGCAAATCATGCAAGCCACACCAAACGCGCCAAAGCATGCCAACCATGCTAGCCGCACCTCTGTGCCAATGGCAAATCAAGCCAGCCACACCAAACGCGCCAAAGCATGCCAACCATGCTAGCCGCACCTCCGTGCCAATGGCAAATCATGCCAGCCACACTTAGCCCAAGCTAGCCGCGCCATGCCAAACGCACTCTGCCTTGGCCCTAGCTACGCTAATCATACCAAACGCGCCAAAGCATGCCAACCATGCTAGCCGCACCTCTGTGCCAATGGCAAATCATGCCAGCCACACCTATCCCAAGCTAGCCGCGCCATGCCAAATGCACTCTGCCTTGGCCCTGGCTACGCTAATCATCGCCACGCCAAGCCAAACACCCTTACCTTGGCCCTAGCCGCGCCATGCCAAAGTAGCGCCCGCACCTAGGCTTGCAAACCATGCAACCTAGGCCAAATTGGCCACGCATGCCATTGGCACATGCCAACACGCTCGCTGGTAGCTTTTCCTACCAAGGCGCGACCCAAATTGGCCACGCATGCCATTGGCACATGCCAACACGGTCGCTGGTAGCTTTTCCTAACAAGGCGCGACTCAAATTGGCCACGCATGCCATTGGCACATGCCAACACGCTCGCTGGTAGCTTTTCCTACCAAGGAGCGACCCGAATTGGCCACGCATGCCATTGGCACATGCCAACACGCTCGCTGGTAGCTTTTTCTACCAAGGCGCGACCCGAATTGGCCACGCATGCCATTGGCACATGCCAACACGCTCGCTGGTAGCTTCTCCCACGCATCCACGGCCCTAATGGCCGAGCATGCCATTGGCACATGCCAACATGCATCGCTGGTAGCTTTTCCCACGCATCCATGGCCCTAATGGCCGAGCATGCCATTGGCACATGCCAACATGCATCGCTGGTAACTTTTCCCATGCATCCACGGCACTAATGGCCTAGCATGCCATTGGCACATGCCAACATGCATCGCTGGTAGCTTTTCCCACGCATCCACGGCCCTAATGGCCGAGCATGCCATTGGCACATGCCAACATGCATCGGTGGTAGCTTTTCTCGCACATCCACACTGGTAGCCTAATACTCAACGTACAACTTACCACCAAGGCATTCCACACATGCCATTGGCACATGCCACACACGCCACTAGCAGCTCTGGCATTGTCACTTGCGCTCGAGGTGCAACCCGCAACAAAGGCATTCCGCACATGCCATTGGCACATGCCACACGCGCCCCTAGCAGCCTGTCACACCTCCAAATGCCTCAGCAATTTTTCTGCGAAAGTGTAACCCGGCAGCACAAGTGGTTCTGTGAATAGCTTCACCCAATTGCACTTGACCTTATAAGTTTGCACCTATGCAAACAGCCAACACATCAGGTCAATCAGCGGAAGTCTTTACAGCCTTCTTTCACTTCTCAAAACTCATCAAATGCACCCCATAATACATTCAATTCTTTGCCATACCTTGCCAACAACAAATCAGCCAACCAAGAACACTTAGAACATGACACAATCAACTCTTTTATTGCATCAAAGGGAAGAAATACAAAACTTGCCCACTTGGGGACTTACACAGACTTGTTTGCTCCCAAACTAAGTCTTAGTCTTACAAAAACTCTCCTATTCACTCACATATGCAAACCTCACTCTCACATATGTTCTCTATGCAAGCCTGCCGAATTTTCCCCTCCTTAGGACTATTTATACAGCAGCTTTACTTGGCCAAACCGTGCATAACCGTTATACACACATGGAACAGCCATCTGTCCCATAAAGCAGTTCTGCCAACCGCCAATAACTGTGCTAACTGGCCAGTTTTCTCCTAACTCGTGCCGATCATCCCACACCTGTTCTTTAGCAGTTAGAACTCTTCTACCACGTTTATAAACTCATTTATAACCGCTCCTCTTCATCACGCATCATTGGCATGCTTGTGAAACTCATAACTGACTTGCAACCGTCACTTGAGCCATATTGCGCCATCTGTTTTGGCACATTGGATTCTGCCTTGCGCCAATGTTCAGCCCTCTTGGCCCTGCATGCTTATCATTCTAAACTCATGCACGGACATTCCTTAAGCTTCAAACACCGATGCCAGCTCCTTAAGCTCACTCTAGTTGCTCATGCATCATCTATGCTTCACTTCGCCAATTAGCTTGACCATAGCAATGAAACTCTTGCATTACCATCTGTTTGCATTATTCAAGCTTTGGCCAACCTTGAATATATGCCATAGACCAACTCTTAGTCTATTCTTCATTCTTGCATCCTCCTTGAGCTTGGGCTAACTCAATTCCATGGATATGCATCGATGCCAACATCGCATGTTGCATCTGCCACTTTGGCCATGTCTTGCCTTTCCTCAATGAAGCTTCATTGTGTCGGCCAATAAGCTTCATCACTTAGCCAAATGTGTTTACAATGTAATGCTTCACTTGCATTACATTGGCCCTGTGGATTTATGCCACTCTTGACACTTGCCGGTCTATACAGTAATACCGCTATTATGGCTTGCGTTGCGCTATTATAGCTTCCATTCTGCTATTATGGCTTCGCGTTGCACCATTACGGCGGGACTCTCACTTGTCCTGCAACTCTGTAACGCGTAATCATTATGCATCACTTGCAGCACCGTCACAGACCTCCCCCACCTAATCCATTCAACGTCCTCGTTGAATGCGACTCAGTATGAACACCATACTTGTCTTAACTTTGCTTCACTTGCTATCAGAACCTTCTCTGAAAATCGGTAACTACTTTTGGCTAATCCTTGCCAATGGTCCCCTCCGATTGCATCCGCATCACTTAGCTTTGTTGCTTTGCTACTGATCTCATATGTTTGAGCTACATCTCGGCGCTGTGCACTGCGCTTATGCTGCTACTCAAATCATGCATCAATACTCAAATGCAAATCTGAAATTCTTCTTAGCCAATCCTTCTTAGCTTGAATTTCGCCTTGAATCATTTGCACCTAAGTGTTCGCACTGAATGATTCTTCTTTTACTGATCACCATGATCATTGCCATAGTCTCATGCTTCCGACTTTGCCTTATTATCATACTCAACATGATAAGGACTTATAAAAGACTTGGCCTCATTTTTTTTTCAATCAATTTTGCTGGCAACCCGCCTTTGAACTGTTGTTCTCCGCGATCCTCATCAAGCACGTCACAAAGTAAACGGGGTTCTCTTTGCATTAGACACCCGCATTTCCTACTTCATGCCTCGCCAAACTCTGACTATGCAAATACCATTCTAGAACTCATTTCTATGAATGTAGCCATCAAGTATAAGTTCTATACTTATGCTATCTTGCATACCCGAACTTTGAATGGTGAGTTTTCCTTGCTCAACTTCCATGCAGCAAAACTATTGAGTTGCACAGCCCGTTTAAAACTGTGACTAACTATCTCTTGGACATAATATTAGCTAACCCTATAGCTGTCCATATGCCATGCTTTCAAAGCCAATATGCCTCCAAATACTCCTTTGAACTGCATTGCTAATTGCCTGGAAAGTGTGTATCTTTCTCTAAGGCCATGAGTTCTACCCAACTCATGCTTGTTGACAAAATGATTTCTAACTTGCTGTATTGCTTGCACTGTCGCTGCCCATCTGCCATCGTGCTATTTTGCAATCTCCCAAACAGCAACACCACTTCTACATCAACTAGGACCCCTGTCCTATGCTTTGCTTATTAGCTTTCAACTTGTCTTGTCATTGCATACGTTAGGCTAAGTATGCTACTCGCAGCATCTCCCCATGAACTAGCTTTACTTCGTAAATAAAGAGGCAATACTTTATAAACGAAAACACCCTCATTCATTACTGCTCTTACATGACAACACCATGTACCATTACATGATTGATCCACTTGATCACTTTTGGAAAGCTAAAACTTCATTAACAAAGCAACTTGCTTACACCATAGCAAAGTATATACAAACTTGAAGACTCAATTAAAAGTCTGTACAACCCAAACTCTACACACAGAGTTTGCAACATAAAACAACTCAAGCTACATAAAACAAGGCCACAAACACTCTTGTCTTGGCATTCAAAGTGTTGTCAATGGAGACAACAACACTTTACTTGTTTTTAGCTTAGTTTCTCTTGTCGAAGTTAGCGACTACTTCGCTACGAGGTCTCTTCCTTGATCCTTCACTTCGGCCTTCGCGAGTCTTGCTAGAATGATTCCCATAATCATCCCCAACTGATGCATTGAGTTGCGCCTTGAGTGGACAGCTTCTAGCGAAGTGTAAACCTTTGCAGATGAAACATCCCCTATACTTCCGGGATGAAGGGAGTAGTTCCTCTTCCTTAGGTTCATGCTTGCGCTTACTGCCACCAGATTTTTCCTTTCCTTTGGCTTTTCCTTCGCAGCTTTGCACATCTTCAGTCGTTGTGCTATTGGCAAGTTCTCTTACCGTCTGCATAGCCATCTGGATACTCTGCACTTTGCGCTTTTTAAGTTCAGCAATCACACTTGAACTTGCGCCAGCCAGAAATTGGAACATCTGATCTTCTTCACTCATGCCGCGCGTCTCTTGCACCAATGCAAAGAAGTTTTCAACATAGGCCTGTGGTGTACTCGTCATTTTTAGCCTACGCAAACTTTCTCTTGCATACCAAGCACCATTGCTTGGCCAGAACTGACATCTCAGTCCATCTTTCATGTCATTCCATGACATAGGATTGGTATAACCAGCAGCTTCATCTTCTTGCAGCATGATTCTCCACCAAACCTTTGCATCACCACCAAGGTAATTGCCTGCGAGAGTTACTTTTTGTTCTTCCCCAGTTGCATTCGCTTCAAAGTATGCCTCAACGTCATACAAGAAATTCTCAATTTCTCTAGCATTTCTGGAACCTGCGTAAATTCTTGGCTCGGAGACTCGATTAGAGCTTTCTCCATGCACGTTTGCCCCTACAAACTTGCCGTTACTGATTAACCCGCGAATGCTTGCCACTTCCTCTGACATTTGCTTCGCATGGCTTGTTAGTATGGTCTTTATGTCACTGAATTGCTCCTTCAATTCAGTCACTTCAGCATTGGTTTCGCAATTCAAAAGGGTTGCATCAGACACCTTGTCTTCTACAGCACTCACCCTGTCATCGAATTCTTTAAACCAATCTGATGTTCTTCCTTCAAGTAGGTCTAGCCTGCCTTTATCTTCAGAGACAAGAGGTATATCAATGCCATCTGCACTGAAATCAATGGTTATATCACCAAGATCACCATACTCCTCAAGATGATCAAACGAACCCGGTAGTTCTTCGTCAATCATCATGCCATTATAACTCATTTCTAATGCAATACTCTGAAAATAATGCGCCACTTACTTGCTCACAGGAAAATAGCTTTAGAGAGAAAGAAGTACTAGTGTATTATCCAACAAATACACTCGAACTGTGTACCAAACACAGCTCTGATACCCGAATTGTCACACCTCCAAATGCCTCAGCAATTTTTCTGCGAAAGTGTAACCCGGCAGCACAAGTGGTTCTGTGAATAGCTTCACCCAATTGCACTTCAGCCTTATAAGTTTGCACCTATGCAAACAGCCAACACATCGGAGTCAATCGGCGGAAGTCTTCTGACCTTCTTTCACTTCTCAAAACTCATCAAATGCACCCCATAATACATTCAATTCTTTGCCATACCTTGCCAACAACAAATCAGCCAACCAAGAACACTTAGAACATGACACAATCAACTCTTTTATTGCATCAAAGGGAAGAAATACAAAACTTGCCCACTTGGGGACTTACACAGACTTGTTTGCTCCCAAACTAAGTCTTAGTCTTACAAAAACTCTCCTATTCACTCACATATGCAAACCTCACTCTCACATATGTTCTCTATGCAAGCCTGCCGAATTTTCCCCTCCTTAGGACTATTTATACAACAGCTTTACTTGGCCAAACCGTGCATAACCGTTATACACATATGGAACAGCCATCTGTCCCATAAAGCAGTTCTGCCAACCGCCAATAACTGTGCTAACTGGCCAGTTTTCTCCTAACTCGTGCCAATCATCCCACACCTGTTCTTTAGCAGTTAGAACTCTTCTACCACGTTTATAAACTCATTTATAACCGCTCCTCTTCATCACGCATCATTGGCATGCTTGTGAAACTCATAACTGACTTGCAACCGTCACTTGAGCCATATTGCGCCATCTGTTTTGGCACATTGGATTCTGCCTTGCGCCAATGTTCAGCCCTCTTGGCCCTGCATGCTTATCATTCTAAACTCATGCACGGACATTCCTTAAGCTTCAAACACCGATGCCAGCTCCTTAAGCTCACTCTAGTTGCTCATGCATCATCTATGCTTCACTTCGCCAATTAGCTTGACCATAGCAATGCAACTCTTGCATTACCATCTGTTTGCATTATTCAAGCTTTGGCCAACCTTGAATATATGCCATAGACCAACTCTTAGTCTATTCTTCATTCTTGCATCCTCCTTGAGCTTGGGCTAACTCAATTCCATGGATATGCATCGATGCCAACATCGCATGTTGCATCCGCCACTTTGGCCATGTCTTGCCTTTCCTCAATGAAGCTTCATTGTGTCGGCCAATAAGCTTCATCACTTAGCCAAATGTGTTTACAATGTAATGCTGCACTTGCATTACATTGGCCCTGTGGATTTATGCCACTCTTGACACTTGCCGGTCTATACAGTAATACCGCTATTATGGCTTGCGTTGCGCTATTATAGCTTCCATTCTGCTATTATGGCTTCGCATTGCACCATTACGGCGGGACTCTCACTTGTCCTGCAACTCTGTAACGCGTAATCATTATGCATCACTTGCAGCACCGTCACACAGCCCCACTTGCACTCAAGGTGCAACCAACACTCGAGACATCAACACTGGCGGGGATGCTTTCAGGGTTTTGGTTTGGCGGTCACAGCATGCAGCGTACACTACACTCACATTAAGAAAGCGTGAATAGGAATAAAGCGGTCAAATAAAAGAGGAAATAATGGTGAAAACGTTTTCACCCATTAACACCATACGGTTACCACCTCCTCCCATTATTTTACCCTTTACTCTCTTCCTTCATGAGGCCAGGTATGTTTCAATCTCGACTTGTATAAATAGGTCTTATCTATTTCCACCGGACAACAAGTCTCGGTCAGGAGAAAAAATACAACACTCTCAGAAAAGGCAACTTTGCAAGCTCTCCAAAAAAGCTTCCATCTCTTGCAAGCTTCCGAAGCTTTCACTTTCTGATACAATTCGAGACACTACTCTCTCAGAATTATTCTGGTCTCAACACCTTTCTTTGCTTCCCTCCCTAAATCAACCCTTCTCCTCCACTTTGTGACCGAAGCAAGTCTGGAACAGCCATTTCTTGGTTTAGGCCGGACTTGTACAGATTGATCTCTCGAATATATAAAGTGCTCACGTGCAGCACATTTGTTTAGGGTTTGAACCAGTTTCTCACTCACCTACCGAATTTACCGAAATCGACAGAAACGATTTTTACCCATAAATAATTGGCGAGCACAGTGGGAGGATTGATCTTTCGGTTACAATATCAAATTTTAGCTTTCGTCCTCAAATTTCGCGCAAGCATGGTCAACTATCAGGCGATCTCCGCAAACATTGATCCCACTCAAGGTCATGATAACTCCTAAGTTTCTGGAAGCAATACGACCAATGAAGAGGTCCCAAGACTGGTCGACTTGGTGCGTGCTCAGGAGATCCACACCAAAAACATGAATCTAATGAAGGATGCGATTAACAGCATACTCGACTTCCTCATCAGCCTAACATCGGAGCTAAGTGATTCATGCTCCCTAGAAGATCAAGAACAGGGGACTAACATCCCGAATGAGCATTCTCAAATCAATGGTTTTGTCACTAACTAGAAGCCGGCGGACCAGGAGGCGATCATGTTGGTAGAAAACCTATGTGGTGCTACACCTCTCCAAGGATCAGCGAACAAAAACATTCTATGCTATTAACCAAATAGCACTAAACGCATCACTGGTTCCTGCACCCATGGGGACTCCAAGGATCCCCGGAAGATCCGCCAACAATATTGTTTTCACCGATGACGACATGATGGTAGAAGACGGTCACAACCGGGCCTTGCACGTTACGGCTCTCGTCAGGAACATAGAGTTTCGAAGAGCGCTCGTCGACACGGGAACATCTTCCAATGTCATCACTCTCAAGACACTTAAAGATGCCAGGGTACAACCTAACGAGATCATACGACAACCCACTACGATGACAGATTGATTTCGAAGGCAACCAAACTAGCACATACGGCTACATCAACTTGGAGCTGGCAGTAGGGCCAATTCAATCAAGTGCGAAGTTTGAAGTAATTGAAAAAGAACCAGACTACCACATGATACTGGGAAGGCCGTGGCTACACAATCTCAAAATCATTCCTTCAACATACCACCAATGCCTGAAAACCGTATTGAACGGAGAAGTTGTCCGCATCCCCGCGTCACTATCCCCCTATGCACCAGTCTACTGCGTAGAAGCACATGGGCCGAAGGAGGGTTCAAAAGGCGTGACGACCAAGATTCACAGTTTTCTGCTACCAAAATGGACATCACTCCGGGATAGCAACAAACTAGAAATACTCCGCAGAGGAGACCGCCCTCTCACCGTCTCCTCAGAAGGAAGACCCGCCAGTCTCCTGCCACCGGGCGTAACCCGTGCCCGCACCAAGCGAGAGTGCACCCTTACCGCAGGACGAAGCAAGAAGGGAAAACTCACACATTATCACCGTTGTTAGCAATTAGCAGGGGAGACCATGACCCGGTCTCTCCGCCCGAAAGAATGTTTTCACAACAACCAGGAGGAAGTCCCGGATGCCCCTCAGAAGCTGCAAGACGGGACCGACTTAACCACCGACGAACTCGAAACTATCAATATAGGTAATGAGAAATTTCCGCGAACTATTTTGATCAGTTCAACTCTACATTCTGCGGAACGCTCAAAGCTAGTCGACCTACTCAAAGAATACCAGGACGTTTTTGCGTGGACCTACGAAGAAATGCCTGGCTTGGATGAAAAACCGGTCACCCACCATCTGCACGTGATACCCGAATCCCAACCAGTCAAGCAGCCTCCAAGACAATTCAGACACGACGTAGAAGAACGAATCAAGGCGGAGGTCCAAAAATTACTAGCCGCTGGTTTTGTCAAACCTATTCACCATCCCACCTGGTTGGCCAATATCGTGCCCGTTAAAAAGAAGAATGGTCAGATCAGATGTTGCGTCGATTTCAGATATCTGAACAAGTGCTGCCCTAAAGACGATTTCCTGCTCCCTAACATCGACATGCTAGTAGATGCTACCAGTGGACACGGTATGTTCTCTTTCATGGATGGATATAGCGGCTACAACCAGATAAAGATGTATGAGCACGACGCGAGTAAGACTGCTTTTCGAACCCCTCTCGGAAACTTCTATTACACCGTAATGCCTTTCGGTCTGAAGAACGCCGGCGCTACTTACCAACGCGCCATGACCACCATCTTCCACGATATGATGCACAAGCAAGTCGAAGATTACGTAGATAATGTGGTGGTTAAATCGAAGACACGAGCGGATCATCCAGAAACGCTACGACAAGTATTCGAAAGATGTCGCGAATACAAGTTAAAGATGAATCCTCTGAAATGCGCCTTTGGTGTCTCTTCGGGGAAGTTCTTGGGAATCCAAGTAACGGCCGCAGGAATAAAAGTTGACCTAGTCAAAACGCAAGCTATCCTCACGATGCCACCACCACGAACCGTAAAGGAGCTCCAGAGTTTCATGGGCAAGGTAAACTACATTCGTCGCTTCATACCGGGGCTGGCATAACTCATTACTACGTTTACCCCTCTGTTAAAAAAAGGAGCGAATTTCACATGGACAACGCCTCAGCAAAAAGCGTACCAGAAGATCCAGCGAACGCTGTCCTCCCCAACCGTCATGAAGCCTCCTATGCAAGGGAAACCACTATGTCTTTACACATCCTTTAGCGATACTGCCATCGGAGCCCTCCTCGCCCAAGAAGACGACAAAGGAATGGAATACCCCATCTACTACTTCAGTCGAACGCTGAGAGACGCTGAACTCAGATACCCCAAAGCGGAAAAGGCGTGTTTAGCATTAATTTATTCCATCCAGAAGTTCAGACACTACCTCCTCTCCAACAAAGTGGTGTTGATATCCAAATCAGAACATGTAAAGTTTCTCCTCTCGAAACCTGCCCTGATAGGGAGGCCGGCTAAATGGCTCTTGCAGCTGTCAGAGTTCGACATAACATGCGTTTCCCCAAGGGCCATAAAAGGACAGGATGTTGCGGACACTGTAGCGACATTCCCAGGAGAAAACACCGCAGATTTACGAGAAGATCTCCGGGAGACCTTCCAGATATCTTCTTAATCAAAGAAGAAACATGGCTGTTGTTCTTCAACGGCTCTTCCACCCCCAACACTAATACCGGAGGAGCGGGTGTGGTACTAGTATCTCTCTTTGGAGAAGTCTTCTCGCACTCTTTCAAGCTAGACTTTCCATGCACCAATAACTCAGCTGAATACGAAGCTTTCCTCATTGGACTATCACTAGCTAAACAAGCCGGGGCCACGCATTTGGAGATAAGAGGAGATTCCAAATTACTCATCAACCAGGTAAACGGGATTTACGCATTGAAAGAACTGACGCTGGCACCATACAGGGCTGAAGCACAAAAATTACTAAATTATTTCGCCGAAGCAACCATCACACATGTCGGCTGTAACAATAACAAGCACGCTGACTCCCTAGCTACACTAGCATGAAAGCTACAGTTCGAAGGAGCCGAGGAAACCCTTACAGTAAAACGGTGAACCATAGTTTCAACATGGCTTTCACAACCTGAGAAAGCCGAAAACGATGACTGGAGAACTCCTATCATTCAAGAGCTCAACAACTCACTTTTACAGGGGAAGGTTGACCTCAAGACTTTGCGGAATTTCTTTATGTTTCAAGGTGTCCTGTATCATCGAAATCCAGACGGCTCTCTGTCAAGGTGTCTCGGAAAAGAGGAAGCACAACAGCGACTTGAACATATTCATACCGACGTCTGTGGAATAACATCAGTAGTGACCCTCTATCGTCGTTTACAACGACTTGGATACTATCGGCCGGAGATGGAAGCCCAATCCCGATTACTCCAGAAGGCGTTTCCTAATTGCCAGGCGCCCCCATGTCAGGCAGAAGTCCTCAACATCAGTCACACTGGGGACTAGCGTGAGCCGTACGTCAGCTTCCTTCGCGACGGCATTCTTCCTACTAACAAAGAGGATGCGTTCAAGCTAAAACAAAAGTCCAAAAGATTCGTGTTCCATGATGGAGTTTTATATCGCAAGAGTTTCGGAGAAAGTCTACTGCGGTGTTTGAGCGGTACAGAAATCCCAATTATGTTAAGAGAAATGCACGAAGGCGAACACCAAGGGAAGCAGAAATTGTTCCTGCAGATACACGAGAGTTACTACTGGCCGACCATGGAAGACGACGCGGCTACTTTCGTTCGAAATGCCGAGAATGCAGATTCACGGAAACCTCATCCACGTGCCTCCAACACCCTTGCACTCGATAAGCAGCCCGTGGCCCTTTTATAGCTGGGGACTCGACATCATTGGGAAGATCAACCCGCCATCCTCAAAACAGCATGAATACATAATAACCGCGACCGAGTACTTTACCAAGTGGGTTGAAGCGGTCCCGCTGAAAGGAACCACTGAGCCACAATCGCGACATTCGTCAAGGAACACATCATCTGCCGTTTTGGCGTACCTAAACACGTCATCACTGATAACAGCACGCCTTTTGCTAACAAGCAAGTACAGGAACTACTTGAGAGGTACGGAATCAAATAAGTCTTCTCTACCGTCTATTATCCCCAGGGAAATGGGCAGGCCGAAAGTACCAACAAGACTCTGATCCGAATCCTCAGCCGAACAGTACACGACAATCCCAGGATCTGGCACGAGCAATTACCGATGGCCCTCTGGGCGTACATGACATCTCCTAGAAGCTCCACCGGCATGTCTCCTTACTCCCTCGTCTGGTGCATGACGCGATCCTCCCAGCAGAAATCAAGATCCCGTGCGGAATCGCCGCAACGAGTGGACCTCAGTGGAATGAAGCCGAATCACTCAATGTCAGAATCGCAGAACTAGATACTATGGATTACAGAAGATCCCGGGCAGAGGAACATGCACAAGCATACAGAAACAGGATCTCCAGGGCGTACAATAGCCATGTAAAACCCAGGGTTTTCAAGGAAGGAGATCTGGTGCTAAAAACTGCCAAACACATCCAGCAAGATGCATCGGCTTGAAGTTTTCTCCCAAATGGGAAGGGCCGTACATAATCACTAAAGCGTATGACAGTGGTTACTACAAGATTATTAAAGAAGATGGAGGAAAGCTAGAGGCCGTCATCAACGGAAAGTGGCTTAAGGCATACTACGCCTAATCACTCCCCTGCAACATGCTACATCAAAAGTGTAAACGTTCAGGGACAAAGCTTCCTCCTCTTCCAGCATGTATTTTGTGGCAAAAAAAAAAAGGGGAATCACATCAAAAGCAAGAATACCATACAAAATATCATCGACCTTCACAATATTGAGACGATGACCGCAACCAGTGATATTAAACTCCAAGGATTCACAGGTGGACACCATGTTCTCCCACCTTTGAATGGATGACTCTGCAACAGCGCGGATGGACATACTCTCCATCTCAGTAACCATTGGCAAAAGACAGTTCACTACGGAAACCAAGGCGGGCGAACAACACTTCACTACATTTCTGGTAGCGATATGGCCGTATGTCTTCCATATCCTCGTATAAAGGGCCACGAATTCTTTCCGCTTTTGAAACCGCCAACATTCCGATAATTGGAGGAGAGACACCTCATACGAGTCCCAAACGACAAACCGGCATAAGGGTATTCATGACAGGAGAGCCCTAAATTAGCGTCCTCCAAGTCTGCAGCAGTTAACAAGGTCGAATTTGAAGGGAGGGGAACGACTAGGTCATCCTCGTCGATAACAGTAACGTATGCCCCAACGGGATATCTCTGCACAAAAGGGAAATTTTCCATTCACCCAACAAGCGGTAAAGTGTACGTCAGTTCACCAAAGAAGAAGAAAACATACCGGTATGATTTTCTTAACCCGAATAACCTTTGTTGGGATGCTCCTGTAAGAGTCAGACCTCACTCCTTCACCTGGAGAATCTGGCTGGTTAGAAGATGATTCGTCTCTGTGCGACATGAAAAAGGGAGAAACTCAACAAGAAGAACCCTTTCTCAAACAAGGGAGATGATGCAGTTGCGTTGAGTATGAATACGGAACCTTAAAAAAGGAAAGGAAGCAATGAAAGACATAACGCTTCCAGATTTTTGGCATGGATGATGCCCTGACTGAAGCCGCGCGTGAAGGAAGGCAAAATAAGGAAACTTTGCTATCTGTAGAAACACCTACTCCCTCCTTGTTCACGCCGGTCCCATCAAGTCACGCCAGCTAGCACGCTTAGCTTCCCCACCTTGCGCCGGTCCCACCAGTTAGCACGCCCAATTTCCTAACTCGCGTCAACTTCTCCATGCCGCCCAGCTTCCTGTCTCTCAATGATGCTGACTTCCCAAATGCGCCAGCCTCCCGATTTGTGCAAAACTTCCAGAGGCAAGGATTCCAAATCCTACTTATAAAAAGGTCAGACAAGCCTCCTCAATTCCCTTTACGATTTGCCAGTTTGTCACCATCTTATGCTTACCTCGCAACAAAGCTCCTGTTTCGAGCTAAGCAGGGGACTTAATGTTGATGGTGGTTTTTAAACAAAGGGTAAAATATTAAAACCCCAAATAACCTAATGTCACCGGTGACACATTTATTAGAACATTTAATGCATGTAGTCAGTAATTAATAGGGGGTATTTTTTCAAATTAGGGTTACAACGAACAAAACCCTAATCCACCTTTGTGCCAATGACAAATCATGCCAGCCACACCAAACGCGCCAAAGCATGCCAACCATGCTAGCCGCACCTCCGTGCCAATGGCAAATCATGCCAGCCACACCAAACGTGCCAAAGCATGCCAACCATGCTAGCCGCACCTCTGTGCCAATGGCAAATCATGTCAGCCACACTAACGCGCCAAAGCATGCCAACCATGCTAGCCGCACCTCTGTGCCAATGGAAAATCATGCCAACCACACCAAACGCGCCAAAGCATGCCAACCATGCTAGCCGCACCTCCGTGCCAATGGCAAATCATGCCAGCCACACCTAGCCCAAGCTAGCCGCGCCATGCCAAACGCACTCTGCCTTGGCCCTAGCTACGTTAATCACACCAAATGCGCCAAACCATGCCAACCATGCTAGCCGCACCTCCGTTCCAATGGCAAATCATGCCAGCCACAGTTAGCCCAAGCTAGCCGTGCCATGCCAAACGCACTCTGCCTTGGCCCTAGCTACGCTAATCATACCAAACGCGCCAAAGCATGCCAACCATGCTAGCCGCACCTCTGTGCCAATGGCAAATCATGCCAGCCACACCTAGCCCAAGCTAGCCGCGCCATCCAAATGCACTCTTCCTTGGCCCTAGCTACGCTAATCATCGCCACGCCAAGCCAAACACCCTTACCTTGGCCCTAGCCGCGCCATGCCAAAGTAGCGCCCGCACCTAGGCTTGCAAACCATGCAACCTAGGACAAATTGGCCACGCATTCCATTGGCACATGCCAACACGCTCGCTGGTAGCTTTTCCTACCAAGGCGACTCAAATTGGCCACGCATGCCATTTGCACATGCCAACACGCTCGCTGGTAGCTTTTCCTACCAAGGCGCGACCCGAATTGGCCACGCATGCCATTGGCACATGCCAACACGCTCGATGGTAGCTTTTTCTACCAAGGCGCGACCCGAATTAGCCACGCATGCCATTGGCACACGCCAACACGCTCGCTGGTAGCTTCTCCCATGCATCCACGGCCCTAATGGCCTAGTATTACAGTGCTGCAAGTGACGCACAATGATCACGCGTTACAGAGTTGCGTGGCCAAGTTTGTGGTCCGCCGTAATGGTGCAATGCGAAGCCATAATAGCGCAACGGAAGCTATAATAGCGCAACGCAAGCCATAATAGCGGTATTACTGAATAGGCTGGCAAGTGTCAAGAATGGCATAAACCCACAGGGCCAATGTAATGCAAGTGCAGCATTGCATTGTAAACACATTTGGCTAAGTGATGAAGCTTATTGGCCGACACAATGAAGCTTCATTGAAGGTTTCGCAAGACATGGCCAAAGTGACAGATGCAACATGCGATGTTGGCATCGATGCATATCCGTGGAATTGAGTTAGCCCAAACTCAAGGATGATGCAAGAGTGAAGAATAGACTAAGAGTTGGTCTATGGCATATATTCAAGGTTGGCCAAAGCTTGAATAATGCAAACAAGTGGTAATGCAAGAGTTGCATTACTATTGTCAAGCTAATTGGCGAAGTGAAGCATATATGACGCATGAGTAACTAGAGTGAGCTTAAGGAGCTGGCATCGATGTTTGAAGCTTAAGGAATGTTCTTGCATGAGTTTAGAATGATAAGCATGCAGGGCCAAGAGGGCTGAACGTTGGCGCAAGACAAAATCCAGTATGGCACAGCAAGTGTGCAATACGGCTCAAGTGACGGTTATAAGTTGGTTATTGGCTTCACAAGTGTGCCAAAGGTGCGAGACAAGTTAGAAGGCTTATGAAATGAGTTCATAGCCTTAGCAGAGTGTTCATAACCACCAAGAACAGGTGTGGCATCTGTTGGCTTGACAACACAAAAGGTGGCAGTTGGAAAAGCAAGCTGGCGGTTATGGAAACTACCTGATGGGACACATGGCTGTTCCATGCGTGTGCAAGTGTTTTGCACGGTTTTGGCCATTGTAACTACTGTATAAATAGCCCTAGGGAGTGGGAAAAATCAGTAGGCTACACACGAGAGAGTTAGTCTCATGTAGAGAGAGTTTTAGGCATTCACCAAGAGGGTGAATGGCACATTTTTGGTCCATGAGTTGGACGAGTTTTGTAATCTTCCTTTAGTGCAATAAAATGGGTTTGTTGCAGTATCTGTTTGTGTTCATTATGTTGCTGATGTTGTGTGAGAATTGGTTAAGTACATGGCAGAACCTCTTATGCTTATGGGGGCATGAAGAGTTAGAGAGAAAGAAGAAAAGACTTCCGTTGTGCAATGCCTTATGAGTGAAGGCAGATGCGTACTTTGATGCAAGTATGCAAGGCTGAATGATTTTGGGTGAAGTTGATCCACTGAACCATAATCATTGCGGTCATGACCCATGAAAATTTTAGGCGATTAAATGGGCGTGTGACAAATTGGTATCGGAGAATTTGTGTTTGGGGACACAGATTCTTGATTTTTCTCATTTACTCAAGTTAATGTCATTTGTTTGTCAAATTCGGTGAAGAATTGTTTGGGTTTCACTAGTATGGAGACTAGAAGAAGTTGGTCTTGTGTGGAAAGATCAATTGGAATGAACTTGAAGCTTGAAGTAGCAAAGAGGCCATGAAAGTTTATGACAAAGGTGTCAAAATTCCAACCCAAAGTGTTAGGCGAACGCGCAAGAATCATTGAAAACCGGGTTTTCAAGTGATGGCATGACAAAACTAAGGAGTATGCTGACTTCTATGGTGCAAGTCAGGTGTTAAAGTCCATGTTTCTCACAAGTATGCGAAGATTATGCATTTGGAATGCATTCTTTCGTAGTGTTATCGATGCTTGAGTACATTACAAGTTGTAATGGGAATTTTAGGGGAAATTCCTAAATACAAAGAAGTTGATGGCCTTTGCAGTGGCAAAGTAGATGAAGAACATGTCTATGTGATAGATTGAAGGTGTTTTCATCATATCCAGTTGATGGAAGATTATAGTTATCTCTCTCGAATGCATGTACCTTGGTGGTAATGCAAAAGTCTCAGTTGTGAACTGAACATGTTTATGGCAATGTGATGCCATGAAAGAAGAATTGGAGGGCCAATTCTTATCTAGCATAAAGCTTATTAAAAGGCTGAAGAAATAAGCGCAAGTTAGGGGAAAACCGATACACCACGGTCTTGCGTTTGCAAAGAGTTCTTCGTTGATGCTAGATGAGCACAAGGAGTGTGCTTGCACCTGGTTTATGAGTGGGATCAGTATGCTTGGACAAGGGTGTCCAAAGACCTGCATTTGATCAAAACCACAAGCGGATGTTCTTGTCAACTGCAAATCAACAATTGTTGCTACTCAAGTTGATTTTGGCGAAGGGAAAGACAAGAGTAACCAGATGTGCATGGGCATTAAAATGAGTTCCAAGTTTGAAGAAGAATGCGGCATTCTTGCTTCATGGAACGTAGGCAGTGGCGCCTCATTTGCAAGGATTATGGCCTTGTTTGCAATTGTCCAGAAGTGTTTATCCGCGGAAGTCATTGAGTCATATGACTTTCTTTGAGCTCTATGGTGATGCTTAATCACCAAGTAAAGTCGTTCCAATTGTGCAAAGATGCACAAGTTTATGTCAAGATTTGGGTGCTAATTGGCATAGCATGTATGCAACAGTAGCATGCGCCAAATGGGATTTGGCATGGCTAGAATGCATAATGCGTGAAGAAATGCAAGTTAGGAGAATTGTAGATGCATGGAAAAGAAGGACAAAGTAGTGGTTATGCATAAAGATGGCATGTGGTCATTATTGAAGAAATCTTCATGAAAGCTAAAGCAAAATGATAGCATCAGTCTAAAAGGAGTATTCAACGAATTGTCAATTATAGTGTGCTTCGTTATGGGAGTGGCATACGAACGTTGATAGTTGGAAGAGTGCATGTGGCAAAGTGTATTGCTACATTGGGGACAGTAGGTGTTGTCTCGCTTCCTTTGTTGCTTAGAAGTGAAGTTGAAGTCAGTATTGCAAGGCTTGTTAGGTCTTACAAGTTGCAATCAGTTGGCGCGAGTATTTGATCAAGTTTGAGTATACTTTCAGTTTAGGTCGAGTGGACCTTGGTGTTGGAATGAAGTCTCTCTATGTAAGGTAGTAGTGAATGAGGGTATTTGAAGTGAAAGATCTTGCCTCTTTCGTTCAAAGTAAAGCTAGTTCGCGTGGAAGATGCTACACAGCATATTAAGCCAAAATATGCAATAGAAAGACGCTGAAAGTGAAAGAAGCAAATACAAGAATTGGTGGCATAGTCGAGTTTCTTTGTTGAGAGTTACGTGGAAGTGCAAAGGCATTTGGCAGCGAAGGCATGGAGTAACGCAGCAAGAATGAAGATGTAAGTCCATCAAGTATATGAGTTAAGAGTAACTCATTTTTAGGAAGAACATGATGTTGTTTTTCCGCTACATTAAAGCGTAGGCGATTTGAAAGAGCAAGTGATGCTAAATTGCTTTGGTTTCAAAGGCGCGTGAAGAGGATGCCCGGCCCAAAGAGGCGTTGTGATGTCACGGGTATCCTAAGTCATGACTATACCGAGTCATGCATTTCAATCATGATGTTGCGACAATGCAAGCAAAGAACGACAAGGTGCAAGTTCTTTGGCATACAAATGATGCAAGTCCAAGAAGGTGAAGTTTACAACATGATTTGGAGGCCAAATCTAAAGTAAGTTCTGTTGCATTGCTGAAGATAGCAAAGGCTATGAATTGTGGCGCATACCGAGTGGTATGGAATCATAGCATGCATACCTTAAGGCATGGCATGATTTGGCGTAGGCGCATATGATTGAAGAATGAGGCCAAGTCTTGTATAAGTCCTGTTATGTTGCGTGGTGCAACTAAAGTCGGAAAATGGAGGCATAAGACAATGGCAATGATCGGTGTGATCGGTTGGGAAGAATCATTACTTGTGTACACTTAGGCACAAATGATTCATGTGAAATTCAAGCACAATTCGGGGAATTGGCAAGAAGAATTTCCAAGTTACATTTGGGTGTTGATATATGATTTGAGATGGAGTTGGAAGCGGTCGCGACGCAACAACAAAAGTTCAAGATCAGTAGGATCAATGGCAAGGCAGTAAAGCTAAGTGATGTCATGAAGTACTAGGGAGAGAAGTTTTGGCAAGGTTAAAGGCCAGGAGAAGTTTGCTGATTTCTGAGAAGGGCTCAGAAGTGTACAAGGCCGAGAGAACAAGTATAACGAGTATACTTTGTTGCGTTCAACGAGGGCGTTGAACGGATTAAGTGGGGAGGTCTATTACGATCTTTGCAAGTGACGCACAATGATCACGTTACGAGTTGCGGGCCAAGTTTGTGGTCCGCCGTAATGGTGCAATGCGAAGCCATAATAGCAACGGAAGCTATAATAGCGCAACGCAAGCCATAATAGCGGTATTATCGAATAGGTGGCAAGTGTCAAGAATGGCATAAACCCACAGGGGCCAATGTAATGCAAGTGCAGCATTACATTGTAAACACAATTGGCTAAGTGATGAAGCTTATTGGCCGACACAATGAAGCTTCATTGAAGGTTTGGCAAGACATGGCCAAAGTGACGGATGCAACATGCGATGTTGGCATCGATGCATATCCGTGGAATTGAGTTAGCCCAAACTCAAGGATGATGCAAGAGTGAAGAATAGACTAAGAGTTGGTCTATGGCATATATTCAAGGTTGGCCAAAGCTTGAATAATGCAAACAAGTGGTAATGCAAGAGTTGCATTACTATTGTCAAGCTAATTGGCGAAGTGAAGCATATATGACGCATGAGTAACTAGAGTGAGCTTAAGGAGCTGGCATCGATGTTTGAAGCTTAAGGAATGTTCTTGCATGAGTTTAGAATGATAAGCATGCAGGGCCAAGAGGGCTGAACGTTGGCGCAAGACAAAATCCAAGATGGCACGGCAAGTGTGCAATACGGCTCAAGTGACGGTTATAAGTTGGTTATTGGCTTCACAAGTGTGCCAAAGGTGCGAGACAAGTTAGAAGGCTTATGAAATGAGTTCATAGCCTTAGCAGAGTGTTCATAACCACCAAGAACAGGTGTGGCATCTGTTGGCTTGACAACACAAAAGGTGGCAGTTGGAAAAACAAGCTGGCGGTTATGGAAACTACCTGATGGGACACATGGCTGTTCCATGCGTGTGCAAGTGTTTTGCACGGTTTTGGCCATTGTAACTACTGTATAAATAGCCCTAGGGAGTGGGAAAAATCAGTAGGCTACATAGGAGAGAGTTAGTCTCATGTAGAGAGAGTTTTAGGCATTCACCAAGAGGGTGAATGGCCTGTTTTGGTCCATGAGTTGGACGAGTTTTGTAATCTTCCTTTAGTGCAATAAAATGGGTTTGTTGCAGTATCTTTTGTGTTCATTATGTTGCTGATGTTGTGTGAGAATTGGTTAAGTACATGGCAGAACCTCTTATGCTTATGGGGGCATGAAGAGTTAGAGAGAAAGAAGAAAAGACTTCGTTGTGCAATGCCTTATGAGTGAAGGCGGATGCGTACTTTGATGCAAGTATGCAAGGCTGAATGATTTTGGGTGAAGTTGATCCACTGAACCATAATCATTGCCGGTCATGACCCATGAAAATTTTAGGCGATTAAATGGGCGTGTGACAGCTGGTATCAGAGCTGTGTTTGGGGACACAGTTGCTGATTTTTCTCTCATTTACTCAAGTTAATGTCATTTGTTTGTCAAATTCAGTGAAGAATTGTTTGGGTTTCACTAGTATGGAGACTAGAAGAAGTTGGTCTTGTGTGGAAAGATCAATTGGAATGAACTTGAAGCTTGAAGTAGCAGCAGGCCATGAAAGTTTATGACAAAGGTGTCAAAATTCCAACCCAAAGTGTTAGGCGTAACGCAAGAAGAATCATTGAAAACCGGGTTTTCAAGTGATGGCATGACAAAACTAAGGAGTATGCTGACTTCTATGGTGCAAGTCAGGTGTTAAAGTCCATGTTTCTCACAAGTATGCGAAGATTATGCATTTGGAATGCATTCTTTCGTAGTGTTATCAGTAGCGAGTACATTACAAGTTGTAATGGGAATTTTAGGGGAAATTCCTAAATACAAAGAAGTTGATGGCCTTTGCAGTGGCAAAGTAGATGAAGAACATGTCTATGTGATAGATTGAAGGTGTTTTCATCATATCCAGTTGATGGAAGATTATAGTTATCTCTCTCGAATGCATGTACCTTGGTGGTAATGCAAAAGTCTGGTTGTGAACCAGCATGTTTATGGCAATGTGATGCCATGAAAGAAGAATTGGAGGGCCAATTCTTATCTAGCATAAAGCTTATTAAAAGGCTGAAGAAATAAGCGCAAGTTAGGGGAAAACCGATACACCACGGTCTTGCGTTTGCAAAGAGTTCTTCGTTGATGCTAGATGAGCACAAGGAGTGTGCTTGCACCTGGTTTATGAGTGGGATCAGTATGCTTGGACAAGGGTGTCCAAAGACCTGCATTTGATCAAAACCACAAGCGGATGTTCTTGTCAACTGCAAATCAATAATTGTTGCTACTCAAGTTGATTTTGGCGAAGGGAAAGACAAGAGTAACCAGATGTGCATGGGCATTAAAATGAGTTCCAAGTTTGAAGAAGAATGCGGCATTCTTGCTTCATGGAACGTAGGCAGTGGCGCCTCATTTGCAAGGATTATGGCCTTGTTTGCAACTGTCCGAAGTGTTTATCCGCGGAAGTCATTGAGTCATATGACTTTGCTGAGCTCTATGGTGATGCTCAGAATCACCAAGTAAAGTCCGTTCCAATTGTGCAAAGATGCACAAGTTTATGTCAAGATTTGGGTGCTAATTGGCATAGCATGTATGCAACAGTAGCATGCGCCAAATGGGATTTGGCATGGCTAGAATGCATAATGCGTGAAGAAATGCAAGTTAGGAGAATTGTAGATGCATGGAAAAGAAGGACAAAGTAGTGGTTATGCATAAAGATGGCATGTGGTCATTATTGAAGAAATCTTCATGAAAGCTAAAGCAAAATGATAGCATCGGTCTAAAAAGGAGTATTCAACGAATTGTCAATTATAGTGTGCTTCGTTATGGGAGTGGCATACGAACGTTGATAGTTGGAAGAGTGCATGTGGCAAAGTGTATTGCTACATTGGGGATGAGAGGTGTTGTCTCGCTTCCTTTGTTGCTTAGAAGTGAAGTTGAAGTCGGTATTGCAAGGCTTGTTAGGTCTTACAAGTTGCAATCGGTTGGCGCGAGTATTTGATCAAGTTTGAGTATACTTTCAGTTTAGGTCGAGTGGACCTTGGTGTTGGAATGAAGTCTCTCTATGTAAGGTAGTAGTGAATGAGGGTATTTGAAGTGAAAGATCTTGCCTCTTTCGTTCAAAGTAAAGCTAGTTCGCGTGGAAGATGCTACACAACATATTAAGCCAAAATATGCAATAGAAAGACGCTGAAAGTGAAAGAAGCAAATACAAGAGTTGGTGGCATAGTCGAGTTTGCTGTTGAGAGTTACGTGGAAGTGCAAAGGCATTTGGCAGCGAAGGCATGGAGTAACGCAGCAAGAATGAAGATGTAAGTCCATCAAGTATATGAGTTAAGAGTAACTCATTTTTAGGAAGAACATGATGTTGTTTTTCCGCTACATTAAAGCGTAGCAGTTTGAAAGAGCAAGTGATGCTAAATTGCTGGTTTCAAAGGCGCGTGAAGAGGATGCCTGGCCCAAAGAGGCGTTGTGATGTCACGGGTATCCTAAGTCATGACTATACCAGAGTCATGCATTTCAATCATGATGTTGCGACAATGCAAGCAAAGAACAGCAAGGTGCAAGTTCTTTGGCATACGAATGATGCAAGTCCAAGAAGGTGAAGTTTACAACATGATTTGGAGGCCAAATCTAAAGTAAGTTCTGTTGCATTGTTGAAGACATCAAAGGCTATGAATTGTGGCGCATACCAGAGTGGTATGGAATCATAGCATGCATACCTTAAGGCATGGCATGATTTGGCGTAGGCGCATATGATTGAAGAATGAGGCCAAGTCTTGTATAAGTCCTGTTATGTTGCGTGGTGCAACTAAAGTCGGAAAATGGAGGCATAAGACAATGGCAATGATCAGTGTGATCAGTTGGGAAGAATCATTACTTGTGTACACTTAGGCACAAATGATTCATGTGAAATTCAAGCACAATTCAAGGAATTGGCAAGAAGAATTTCCAAGTTACATTTGGGTGTTGATATATGATTTGAGATGGAGTTGGAAGCGGTCGCGACGCAACAACAAAAGTTCAAGATCAAGTAGGATCAATGGCAAGGCAAGTAAAGCTAAGTGATGGCATGAAGTACTAGGCGAGAGAAGTTTTGGCAAGGTTAAAGGCCGGGAGAAGTTTGCTGATTTCGAGAAGGGCTCGAAGTGTACAAGGCCGAGAGAACAAGTATAACGAGTATATTTTGTTGCGTTCAACGAGGGCGTTGAACGGATTAAGTGGGGAGGTCTATTACAAAGGTCTTTGCAAGTGACGCACAATGATCACGCGTTCTGAGTTGCGCGTGCCAAGTTTGTGGTCCGCCGTAATGGTGCAATGCGAAGCCATAATAGCGCAACGGAAGCTATAATAGCGCAACGCAAGCCATAATAGCGGTATTATTGAATAGGCTTGCAAGTGTCAAGAATGGCATAAACCCACGGGGCCAATGTAATGCAAGTGCAGCATTACATTGTAAACACATTTGGCTAAGTGATGAAGCTTATTGGCCGACACAATGAAGCTTCATTGAAGGTTTGGCAAGACATGGCCAAAGTGACAGATGCAACATGCGATGTTGGCATCGATGCATATCCGTGGAATTGAGTTAGCCCAAACTCAAGGATGATGCAAGAGTGAAGAATAGACTAAGAGTTGGTCTATGGCATATATTCAAGGTTGGCCAAAGCTTGAATAATGCAAACAAGTGGTAATGCAAGAGTTGCATTACTATTGTCAAGCTAATTGGCGAAGTGAAGCATATATGACGCATGAGTAACTAGAGTGAGCTTAAGGAGCTGGCATCGATGTTTGAAGCTTAAGGAATGTTCTTGCATGAGTTTAGAATGATAAGCATGCAGGGCCAAGAGGGCTGAACGTTGGCGCAAGACAAAATCCAAAGATGGCACAAAGCAAGTGTGCAATACGGCTCAAGTGACGGTTATAAGTTGGTTATTGGCTTCACAAGTGTGCCAAAGGTGCGAGACAAGTTAGAAGGCTTATGAAATGAGTTCATAGCCTTAGCAGAGTGTTCATAACCACCAAGAACAGGTGTGTGGCATCTGTTGGCTTGACAACACAAAAGGTGGCAGTTGGAAAAACAAGTCATGGCGGTTATGGAAACTACCCGATGGGACACATGGCTGTTCCATGCGTGTGCAAGTGTTTTGCACGGTTTTGGACATTGTAACTACTGTATAAATAGCCCTAGGGAGTGGCAAAAATCAGTAGGCTACATAGGAGAGAGTTAGTCTCATGTAGAGAGAGTTTTAGGCATTCACCAAGAGGGTGAATGGCCTGTTTGGTCCATGTGATGGACGAGTTTTGTAATCTTCCTTTAGTGCAATAAAATGGGTTTGTTGCAGTATCTTTTGTGTTCATTATGTTGCTGATGTTGTGTGAGAATTGGTTAAGTACATGGCAGAACCTCTTATGCTTATGGGGGCATGAAGAGTTAGAGAGAAAGAAGAAAAGACTTCCGTTGTGCAATGCCTTATGAGTGAAGGCAGATGCGTACTTTGATGCAAGTATGCAAGGCTGAATGATTTTGGGTGAAGTTGATTCACTGAACCATAATCATTGCCGGTCATGACCCATGAAAATTTTAGGCGATTAAATGGGCGTGTGACACCTAGCATGCCATTGGCACATGCCAACATGCATCGCTGGTAGCTTTTCCCATGCATCCACGGCCCTAATGGCCGAGCATGCCATTGGCACATGCCAACATGCATCGCTGGTATCTTTTCCCATGCATCTACGGCCCTAATGGCCGAGCATGCCATTGGCACATGCCAACATGCATCACTGGTAGCTTTTCCCACGCATCCACGACCCTAATGGCCGAGCATGCCATTGGCACATGCCAACATGCATCGCCGGTAGCTTTTCTCACACATCCACACTGGTAGCCTAATACTCAACGTACAACTTACCACCAAGGTATTCCACACATGCCATTGGCGCATGCCATACACGCCACTAGCAGCTCTGGCATTGTCACTTGCGCTCGAGGTACAACCCGCAACAAAGGCATTCCGCACATGCCATTGGCACATGCCACACGCGCCCCTAGTAACCCCACTTGCACTCAAGGTGCAACCAACACTCGAGACATCAACACAAACTGGGGGATGCTTTCCAGGGTTTTGGTTTGGCGGTCACAGCATGCAGGAGAAAAAATACAACACTCTCAGAAAAGGAAACTTTGCAAGCTCTCCAAAAAAGCTTCCATCTCTTGCAAGCTTCCGAAGCTTTCACTTTCTGATATAAGTCGAGACACTACTCTCTCAGAATTATTCTGGTCTCAACACCTTTCTTTGCTTCCCTCCCCAAATCAACCCTTCTCCTCCACTTTGTGACCGAAGCAAGTCTGGAACGGCCATTTCTTGGTTTAGGTCGGGCTTGTACAGATTGATCTCTCGAATCTATAAAGTGCTCATGTGCAGCACATTTGTTTAGGGTTTGAACCAGTTTCTCACTCACCTACCGAATTTATCGAAATCGGCAGAAACGATTTTTACCCATAAACATCCCTGTATTGCCATTGCTGTTCTGCTATTGATAATTCCCATACTAATTTTGTTGCAGCAAATCTTCTTCTGGGTCTCATCCCACTGCTCCAAACCCTAATTCTTCCTTATAATCCAAAGATGACAATTCTCTTAAGAGGAAGCATTCGCGTAACAAGGTAGTAAGAAACACCTTATTCTTTTTAAACAATATTGTTGCCTCTGTTTCTTATATGCATTGTTAGTCGCAGGATGACTCGAGAGAGAGCGAAAAGAAGCCTAGAAGAAGCAAGCATCCTCCTTCAATTAACACTCAGACGGCTCTCCCTAATTTCAAAAAGAATCCTAGTTCCACATCACAGGTTTCTTCTGGTGGGACTACCCCTCTCGTTCAGGCGAGTACAACTGCTTCTGTTCAAGGGAGTGTAGACACATCTTCTCCATCCAACACTTCTTCTCAAGCGAACGCCATTGCATGTTCGCTATCATCTACTCTTACGAAGAATATCGCTCAGAATCCTTGTAAGGACCTTATCCTTTTTTCTTCTCAAGATCTTTCTTCCTTTTCGAGCATGACTTCCACTTTCCAGGAATTGAGTGCAACCACCCAGGCTATCACTTTTTTTACTGAAAAATTCATTGCGTCTTTGCAAGATATGCCTGTTGAGGGGTGAATTTCAGTTTAGGTTCTACCCGTCCTAGCTACTACACATGACCTCACAATTTCAATAATAGTAAGAGAAAGAGTTGTCTTTCCATTGTACCTTGTCCTTTCTTTTATAGACTTTCCTAAAAGCCCCTCTTTTCAGTACTTCATGACATATGTCCTAATACCTCTTAATTACCCTTAATGTCATTCTTAACATAACCCCTTCCTTCTTCATTAATTCCTCCTTTATCCTCCCATCTTTTATGGGTCTATTTGGGCTTGAGTTTAGTCCCCAAGTCCTACATCTTAACCCAAGTTCACCTCTACTATTATGAGCATCTCCAAATCGTTAATGGGATATTTTTTCATGTATCAACATTAGTCCCCTGACTATTGGGTTAATTATCAGATGATCCAATAGTCAAAAGGATCTCCTTTAGGCGCCTTCCTGTTTTCGCGGAAAATTTCGTTGTTTTATCAAATCTGCGATCGTGGGCGACATTTTGATTTCCTATCATGCAAAACCTTTCTACCTTTTTCAGTTTTTGAAGGTTACCACTTCCCCTTAGTAACTGTCGCGTTCGACCTCAAAGCCCCCTTATATATAGAGATGTCAATCCATTTTTCACCTAATGTTTTCCCTTTTTCCTCCTTATGAACATACCCATATACTCTCCATGTCTTATAGTTCCTCTAGCGGTCCATCAACCGACGAGATTAATGAATCCGAACATGATAACAATGGTTCTGAAGAAACAGAACATCTTAACTAGGAAGAAATCATCTTGCCCACTCCAGCAGACGACAGTTTATATACAATCGCCGAGTCCACGAGTGGTCCCGCCTTAAAGCGCGCATTGAGGTTAAGGGAATTCCGCGGAGGTGAGCGGGTTCTTCCTTTAGAAGATATCTTTATTTATCGCCTTTTAAACCCTTTTGTGCTGCCTTACCCTGCTGTTCCCGGATGGATTATGCAACCCGAATCGGAGAGCACGAATACTTTTGCGTTTAAAAATATTCTACGGATGGGTATTCATCGCGGCGATTACAATCTCCCCCTTATAGATATTCGGTCCAAGTCCAAAACTCATCCGGTGTGGCCACATTGGGCAGCTCGTATACACTCCAACCCTGACCATGTTGCTGCACTCCAACAGGCCAACATCGAGGAAGCTATACTTTTGTCTCTTCAGCGGGAAGTGAACAGGTGGATTCGTGATATAATGCGGCTCTTCTGTCGTTGGACTCCTCCGTTTCATACCCTTCTCACAGCATGGGGAGAAACGACCATCGTTTTAGAGGATGTAGTCGCCCTTACATGGCTGCCGATCCATGGTAGTCATTCATATGAGGAGGTGGCTGTTTTCAGAGCGCCAAATGATGAGGACAAGGAATTGTGTACTTATCTGCTGAAGTGCAAGGAAAACTCTCGTTGTGAACTGGTTCGAAAGACCCAAGTGCCTCCGGAGCGGGCCAAAGGTGAACAGGCTGCGCCCGAAAAGGAGACCCCCTTTTCAGCCAAGAAACTGAAAGCAAAGTGGATAGAGGAGAAGAAAGCGCCTCCTAAACGCTTGTCCGACGATCGACTGATGTCCAGCTCTTTTCGCGCTCATGAGGCAATCCATGGTCCATCTGATCCACCGGAAACTGATCCCGAGTGGCTTTCCAAGGTCAACCGTCGTGCCTCTTTCCCTCTCTGGTTGAAGTATTGGGATCCCCAGATTGTTGATAAAAAAGCATTCCCCTACAAGCGCAAGGAGGAGAATCCCCGCGCAGATTTAGACGCTTTTATCCTTTTCTGGCTTTTCCATGATGTGTTTGAGTATAGTCCCCAAGATACCAATAAAGGTGAGCTCGTGCCGATGGCGGTGTTGTTATCCCGCGGTGTTTCTTTTCTACTCGCACCGATGTATTTAGGCGGCTTGTATCGTCATCTTGACTTGTTGTGCCGGGATCTCCAGATGGTGGGCTCATCCCATAAGATCGCGACCTATATCCCTGCTTCCTTCATGCAGGCTTCGTACTGGGAACACGTCCCCCCATGCGCGCCATAACCAAATGACCTCGCCATGCATCGTGAAGAAGATGTTAAACAAGATGATGGTTCATTGAAGAATCTTCCTGTTGTCTATAGCTACCCGCGGATGGCTTTGTGGAACATGAAGGGGAAGATACCGAATGGTGATTTAGGCAAGCATTTGGATACCATTTCCTTACCAAGATGTTCGTTCAGGTCCGGCGCGTTATGACTTTCTTGATCTTTTTGATGTTGAGTTGGATTCCTCAAAGCCTTTATCGGCAGCGGACTTTGATTCAGTGATGACTGTGTTACCTGGTTTTCTCCCTAGTTTTTATGCCGGTAAATTTATTGATATGTCGTATAATCCTGATCGCGCGTCTCGACAAGTTGGGTTTGATCAGGGGGTTCCTCCTAGGTTTCCTCCTCCAAATAGTTCTAACATTGAAGACATCGTCACCAGCTTCAACCGTTATGTCTTCAAAGGGGCGACTTGTTTGTCTGATCGGGGATCCGTTTTTCGTTCAAGCAACCCATCTCTGCGCGGCCTCTGGCAGTTACCGAGAGATCCCACGAGTATCATGATTTTTTAAGGCGTCGAGATTTGAACTTTCTTTTGCGCGACTCTTCTCCACCTCATGCTCTGATTGTCCAAGATCGTCGAGAACTTCATGCATATGGTCGGGTCAAGCTTGATGATGGCGTGGATGTTGAGCATCATCTCGTTTTGGCCAACAAAGGTCGCTCGGATCCTATGGTGACCTCTTGGGCCCCGCCCGATGGTCATGAACCTGCGAAGCCAAAGAAAGGGGCGTTTTTTGAACGAAAGCCTCCATGATTAAACGTGAAGACGTCCACTAGTCCTTTGACACCCCAGGTACTTGCTACATATATATATATTTTGCGCCTTTTTATGTTTTGTCATTATGTTTCCACGCTTTATTTTGATTGAGATGGATGGCGAAAATCATTTCCCCAGGGAGCTCCTCCTTCCAATCGCTTAGGGTGGAAAGCTCCTTCTTACGTGATGTAGGAATACTTAAACATACCCGAATGTTAATAGACTGAGAGTAGTTTAAAAAAGAAATCCAGGCAGGAGGCGATCAGTCTTCTGCTCCACGCCCTTGTTCTTCTGCTAACACTACATCTTTTCAGTCACGTCAAAGTCATAGGAAGAGCGCATCGCAACCCCCGAGGGATGTGAGCAACATCCCAACTTTCTCATTTGTGGACCAGTTGAGAGATTTGGGGGTTACCCTCCATATAGGGGCTGTCTGGGTATCACCGCGCCTCCACGTATCGTCAATTCACCCTCTTAGGGCTGAAACTGTTCGTGGCAAGGGTGAACTTCAAGTGTCTCCCAGTGCCATTTTGCAATCGATGAGCCCTTCTGGGTCTATCCGGTCAGTTTTTGGTGGTTCCTCATCCCACGTGGCATTAGACGTTAATGCTCCTGCAGCTAGCTTCCTATTTAATACATGTCTTTGTTTTTGTCATTCCTCTCTCTTTACCTTCCTCTTCTCACCTCTCTTTTTCTTTTTTATTTTATTTTATAAATCTAAGTTGGATTTGCAATGATGTTTATTTCCCGTTTGTCAGGTTCCACTAGTGACTCTGAATCTTCCTCTAGTTCCTCTGCGTCTCGTCCTAAAGTTGCTGATACTCCGCTAGGCTCGTCGATTCTCGAGGTTGGTTTTCCTCCTTTCTCCTTACCTTGTTATTTACTACATTTTTGTTGTTCATTTTCCTTTCCTTTCGTTGAATGTTGTTGTTGGTGTTAGGACATGGGTAAGATTAAAACAAGTTGAGGAAGATATCGAATGGGTAAAAAATTATTACATTATGAAAGATCTACCCGAAGAACATCCGGGTGAGACTATATTTTAGATTAATTTTTCGTTGGGTCCTTTCGTTAGAAAGATGGACGGTAAGAAGCCACGTTATAATTATGAAACCGCCCACGTTAGTTCAAGGGTGAATCATGTTCTGAAATTGTGCACCAAGTACAACGAGTTTCTTTCTAGGCACAAAGGCGACAGGTATGCGACACAAGATGCTTATACCAAGTGGAGAGGAGAGTCGTTTTTACATTTCGAAGCCGCATTGATACTTGAACGAAGGACTGGAAAAAAGAATAACATGTGATGTGTATAGAAAAGTTTGAATGTTCCCTTGTAATTCTCAAAATTTAAATTGTAATCGGAAGTGAATATGTTATGTAAGCTACCAAACCTGGGAAAAAATTTAAATTTTTTTGTCAGAGTTTGGTTATAATCGGAAGTTTGTATGTTCAGTAATCTACCGATTCGTAAAGCGTCAAAAAAGAATTATTAGAAGATTGAATATTCGAAAGTTAAGTGTACAAAATAAACCACCGATTCCAATAATCGATAGGAATATCATATGATATACCTACCGATTATATCATATATCTTCACAGGATTTTTCAGACATGTATAAAAAAGTCTACCAAAATACATCTTCCAAACATAACGATCAAACATCGTCATCATCCGAGGGGATCAATTCGAGTAACCCATCTGGATAATTGTCGTTCATGACATGATCCCAATCAACCATGTTGGACTCATATTGTTTCAACCAATCCTTACAATGATTTTTCGGGAAGTAATACGTCCAACCACTCAACGGAGGTATTGGACAATCTCTCTTTACTCTTAAGCCGATAAAATGCATCTCATTCACAAATTCAAAAACGATTCTTCTATCTTTAACCGATTCATCGCAAACCGCCCTTGTAGTTGCAAATGTAAAAGAATGTCCATACTTAGGAGGAACAAAAAGATGTACCACGCAATTCAAAACGTCCGCTAAGAGATATCCACATTTAGGCATTGTCATCCAATACTTGTTACCGATTGTCTTCAATCCCCTTTGGCACTTTACACGCGCAACTAAATTTTTGAACTCTTGTTCTTTTTTGTATCTATCTCCTCGCCTCATCATCTCCATATAGGAAACCTTGTCCTTTATTAGTTGTACCGCCATCTTATTTCTTAAATATTGGCATTGGGTTACATCTTGGATAACTTCCTCGTCAAAGTGACCCATTTGTTCTGTAGCGACGTGAAACCCATAATTTCCATCCCCATCAACCTCGTCGGTGGACAAAACAACTGGAAAAATAAGTGGAGGGAGTTGTTTCAAATACTCTTCTACAATCATATATGTTGATCGTGTTGGTATTCCATGAAGATCCCTAGGACAACGAAGAGTACCATATTTCTCTTTTATAGTCACCATTTCTGTTGGTTGTGTTTGTTGTGAGTCACTCGTTTGATCAATAACTACAAAGCTAGTTTGGGTCTCCACTAACACAACTTCTTCCACCGCCTCAGCTTGACTTTCTTGAGAAGGCTCCGTAGAGACCTTTGGCCTCACTTGTCGGGCGGTTTTTCCACTTTGATCTTTTCTTTGACGACCTCTTTTCTTGGGTTTCGGCTCATCTTCAAATTCGGATTCTGAATGCTCGTGCCTAGACAATATTCTTTTATTAGACAAATACTCCTTTAATTCTTTTCTTTCGATGGTCCTCGACACTTCGGTGCTCGGCCTACCCGCCCCTTTTGCTTAATAGGTTCATCGACCTACCTTAAAAGAGGGTGAAGAGCTTCCTCTAAATGGTGCATCAATATTTGCTTATTGGCAACATTTGTGGTAGCATAACGCTCGCCTATTCGTGCACACAATTCCGACTCCAACCACGACGGACCATCAACTATGGGGGTACTTGGAGTGAAATTTAATTGCTTCCAAAATGGATGAATATCATTGTTGTCAATCACTTAGACATACCTACCCATTTTATGACGACAGAGGAGACCAATACCTATCATATCCTTACAAATACAAACGGTATTCTCGTTATCGTAAACTTTATATAATTTCAATTGTTCTATCATGTGATTTATTGCCCATTTTGAAACTTTATGAACAATGCCACTTAGAAGAAATCTTTCTTTTTGATGTTCCGTAGGGAATCTATCTACACTAAATTGCATACAACCCCTAATCTTTATAAGATCATGATTGGTGAATTCATGGATTGCTTCATGGATCGACACAACTCCATTTTGACTACCTAGAAGTATTTTTTTTAATTAGCCATGAGACCCCTCCGCAATGCTTGTCGCCTCGTTCTTGAAGTTACGATATTCATATATCCATGCAAACACAAACCTCTCCTTAAGCAGTAACCATTGTTTTTTTACAATACTTACCGGGTTTTGGGTAGATTGTGCCATATTCATCCTCAAATTTCTTCAAGTTATGTTCATAAATTTCCTCGGTCATCTACCAAGCGACCTTGTCCCATGTTGTCATGAACGATCTCCAAATCATTCCATCCTCCTTCCATTTTTCATCAAATAACCTTTTCTCTTCCTCTAGTTCTTCCACGGTTAATTTACTAATGTGCTTATCCTCTTCCTTCGACCTCTTGGTACCATTTCTTGGTTTTTTGGCTTGGAAATGGTGATGTCAATTGAATTGGAGGTTGCATTGAATGTGCCACATACATTGCAAGTTTCGCGCTTCCGGAAACACTACCATTATTGCATGCATTAAGGCTTGATCGTTATCCGTTACAATAACCCTTGAAAAATCATCGCCGTTTTAAATGGACCTCAACGTCTCCAACATCCAAATGAAACTCACGTTGTTCTCACGATCCATTAGACCCCATGCAATCGTAAACGTGTTTTTTCAGAAGTATGGCAAGCAATGGTCAACAACGACATGTTATATTTGTTTGTCTTATAAGTTGCATCTATCAACAAAATTTGATAAAGCACTGAGGCAATTGGATCATTTCGGAATGTGCCAAGAAAGTACGAACCACTTTACCATGATTTTCTTCCCTTCTCAACGTGTAGTCGTGTAACTCAGCTAACCACTCCGATTGTTGCATGACCGTTCTACTGTCCCATTCCGTTCTTTTGATTGTATCTAGGGACGACTTAATTGTAGACAAAGAAGACAAGTTTTCGGGGTCGTCCGCCTTTATTTTACTTAAGATCGCACTCGCTTTTTGGATCCGCATAGACCTCATCGTCTCCATTTCCTTTGGTTTTAGCTTGGAAACCATTACATGTCCAATTAGAGTATCCGGATCATCGTGGTTGTGACAACCATTAGAACCTTTAGACATTTTCCAATCTTCACTTTCCCTACCGACGGGCTTATAGAAAACAATCTTAAATGGGCATCCAATCTTCTTTGTATGGCTTCGGTATTTCCTCCCCGTCTTCCTAATGTATTTATTATTCTTTCCCTCATGATTCTTTTTCTCCCCACCTCGCTCACAAATCATTTCAAACCGAATGTCCTTCACACAACGGTTCTGAACCACCATGCGCATCTTCTCTTTTGCCTTGTTCATTAGCCATTCCTTTGCCTCCGCCTTACTTCCAAATGTCGAAATGCGCATATAAAAAAACAAAAATAATAAGCATAACCATGTAACGTAAATGATTTGAAAAAGAAAAGATAATTCATGACCATACCAAATCGTTTGAATAATCGTCATCAACCGCTGCAATAGCCTTTGTACGATAACAACAAGTTATGCATTAATAATCGGAAGCAAAAATTAGAGGATACTAACCGATTATATAACCATCGAAAATCATATACGACACAAGGCCACCGATTATCAATCAATCGGTAGTCATATACGACCCTAGACTACCGATTAACGAAATAGAAAAATGTACAATTTCTCTGTATAAAAAAACTTCAATAATTGGAGGTATTATTCATTCCCAAACATCCGATCGATTACAGTCCAATCGGAAGATAAATATGAATACAGTAGAACCGATTATATGTTGTAAATTTCGAAATTTTAAAGTTATTTTCTTTCAGGGGCGACAACCATAATCGGAGGATAAATGAATTCATAAATTACCGATTATGAAATATGAAGAATTACGAATATTTCATTTTTGGGGAATTTCGTTTTTGGGGTGACTACCAGAATCAGAGGATAAATGCATTCATAAACAATCGATTATGAAATATCAAGAATTACAATTTTTTCATCTTTGGAGAAATTCGTATTTGGGGCGACTTTTGAAAATCGGTAGTAAGATAAATGTATAAAACTACCGATTATGAAAAATTACTACATTCTATTTGGGGTTTTTTTTCTTCAAAATCGGTAGTTTTATACATAAAAAAAGGTCAGATTGTAGATATTTTGAAGGCAGTTTCTTGTAATCGGTAGATATGGTACTCCATTAGCTACCGATTATGTGTCGTTCATGGCATTCAATGCATGTAAAAATCGAATTTGCTCGTTTAAAAATGCACACAAACGCACATAACATGGGTATTATAGTTTGTTAACACAATAACTGTATGTTTGATGCATCGTTAGCTTCGATCTCGGGTGATTCTCCGTTTTTTTCCATGAAAGTGTTGTCTAGGGTTTCATCTCCACAAAAGTTTGGATCATTCAACATATACCCCAAATCGCCTACTCTTCTTCGTACCCATCCATGTTTTCGGAAGTTGGCAATATATATCCACTTTTTTTTTTTTTTTTTTTTTCTTCTCTCACTACAACCAGGAGTGGTGTTATCTCACAATAACTCAAAAACAGATTCCAAACACCCTAGACTACCGATTACAAGAGACTGCTTCCGATTATATTTATCGCTACCGATTGAGGTGTTGGCTACCGATTATAAAAGGTCATATTAGCCGAAATATCCACACATTAATCAGTAACTAATGATCCTATATTTCCTACCGATTGTTTCTTAACTACCGATTGAGGTGTTGACTACCGATTATAAAAGGGAATATTAACCATTTTGAAAATCGGAGATAAGGGGTAGCTTAGATTTACGCTTGGGTGACATTTTTTGTCCTTTTGTGTCGCCCCATAATTCTTTTGGGGTCGCCCCTAAAAATGCCAGTTTTTTTAATTATTTTTTATAATTTGATAATTTCATAAAATTTCATTCTTGATAAAATAGAGAATATAGGGATTTAAAGAGCATCAAGATCAAAGATCAAAACACAATTAAAAGGTATTATAGCAAATAGTAATTCCTGAAGAGAAGTAACGAACTACCAATAAGAGTACCAAGCAATCTGAAGATTGAAAGAATGGTTTTGGGATTATAATTTTGAGATCTGCCAATAAAAATATGAAAGTAATATGCCCAAAGTCTTGGATCCTGATCAACACACTTGAACTTCCACCCGAAATCTCAATTGAAATCACAAAGAAACGCCACGAGAGCGCATAGAGAATCTCCATGAAGGAGAAGACATAAACATAATGGAAAAACACCCACAAGAACACCATAAAAATCTCCTAAAAACAATAGAGATTGAAACAAAAATTTGAAAAAACCAAACCTAAAGTACTAGTTATCAAAGAAAACAAGAAAAATGAAAGAAAACTGCTCAAATCTAGCCCAAAATATACTAGCCCAGGATATTATTTTATTTTTTGGATCGGGTGAAGAAAAATTTCGAACTCAGGTCACTTGAATGTTTATTATATTGTTTAATTTTGATCCTTTAGTTTCATTCTCAATAAACCTATGCTTTCGATTTGAATTTCCATTATTTGTGATGGTCTTACGCTTGAAACTCATATTTAGTTTTATCTAGTGAACAAATTGGTTGATCAAAAAAAAAAGAGATCAAATGCCTCATGATGAAAATCAAGAGTTTTGGGAATAATGAGATGGTATTCTTAGAAGTCGAGTCTTTCTTTTTTTTTGTTGTTGTTGTTGTTTTCCTTCATTTTACCTACAAACATGTAGATATAAGAGAATACGACGAATAGGGTGAAATCAACATTAAATATGGTTGAAATAGTGGTAGAAATTAAGCAAAGAAAGGTACAATTGAGTCTCTGTTGGGGTATATATTTAAAAAGATAGTTTTGTAATTTTATGCCAAAGTTAGAGAGATAGTGTGGTGGTATTATTTTGAGCTCCCACACTATAGGCATGGGTTCAAATCCCACCCCATACATTTGCACTAGGGTATATATTATATACTATATACTTATATTACATTAGTCCGGGAGCGGGGCCTTGGGAGGTCTGCTGATCCAGAAATTTATTTTTGTCGTTTTTAACTTAAATTTTCAAAACGTATTTTAAGTAATTACTTTATCAATTAATTGAGTAATTATATTCTGACCGTTTTGTTTGTAACTGGCGAGAGGATTTTTTTATGTGTGCATTAAAGCCTGATTTATTCTCATTAAAACAATATTGATTAATTTCTGAGTTATAAAAAGATAGTTTTTGGAGAAGATGAAATACAGTTTTGTTTTTCATCTATTTTGAATTCTGAGCAAGTGTTAGAGAGAGTATTTGTTAGTTTGATTTCTCACAATGCATAGAAATTGAACAACAGAGTATCAGTTGTTTTATCCCATAGGGTTTTCGATAAGAATCGACTTCTAGCACACAATCAAGAGGTAGAGTCGCGAAACACCTTAAAGATAGCGACCTAGTCCGCGACTCAGCTGTTTGAGATTCATTTTCTGTAATCTGGTTTTTGTGCTTTCTTTATAACAGTCTCCAGTCCAACTTACCCCCATCTTTGGATTTCTTTTATAACTTTCATTATATCTTCTTTGGTAATGGTCCAAATTGCTATGTAAAACTCATTTGTCATTCCGCCCGGACCTGGAGACTTGTTGGAGGCTAAGTCGTTAATGACTTGTTGCACTTCCACCACTTCAATGACTGCTTCAAGAACTTTTTCTGTTGTTCTAAAATTGAAGGGAACTAAAGATGGTCTACTTTAGGCCTCCACTCTCGATCTTTTGCTAATCCAGTGAAGAACTTTATAGCTTCCGCCTCTATATTTGAGAAATATCAGAGTGATGAAGAAATAGTGTTATTCAGAGAAAACCAATGTTTTTCCTTACCCGACATACACTATTAAGACAGTATTTAAAGGTTTCATTACAAGGACTAAAGTCAATCACTGACTTTGACAATCTTGACTATTTGACTTACTAATAGCCCCCCTCAAGTTGATACCAAATAGCCTGAGAATCAACTTGAAAAAAAAAAAAATACAAAGAAAAACTTCAAGTATCAGAAATATCCTAAGAATCAACCGCAGTAGATGACGAAGATTGTGAAGATCCCAGCAGTTGATGAAGTAAATGTGAAAAAGTTGGAAAACACAAGCCTTTGGTGAAGATGTCTGCCAGTTGATTTTCAGACACAAGATGACTAATCTTCAGAAATCCAGCAGTCACCAAATCCCGCACCACATGATACTGCACTTCTATATGTTTTGCCCTAGCATGAAACACAGGGTTAGAAGCTAAACATATAGCTGATGTATTGTCACAGAAAACCTGAATAGGATAAGAAATACCAATATGCAACTCTTTCAATAAATTTGACAACCACTCTAATTCGAAAAGTCGTGATGAGATAAACACTTATACTCGCCTCCGTAAGATCTTGAAACCGCTTACCGCTTCTTACTACTCCATGATATTAAAGAACCACCAAGAAAAATAGCATATCCAGTAGTAGATCTTCCGGTATCGGGACACCAAACCCAGAATGGGACCAGTATAAGCTTTTATACAAGATATATCACCTTTGCATAAAGTAAGACCAACACCAATCGACCCTTTAAGATACCTTAAAATCCTCTTAACCAACAACATATGCAAGTCTGTAGGAGCATGCATAAATTGTGATACATAATTCACACCAAAAGCAATATCAGGTCGAGTTAAAGTTAGATATTGGAGACTACCTACAATCTGCCTATATTCTGCAGCATCAGTCAACAGAGTACCATCATGAATAGAAGCCCTGGATTCTTTAACTACTGGAGTGGTACATGGTTTATAGTCAAGCATGTTGGACTTAGCTAAAAATTCCATAGTATATTTCTTTTGAGTCAGTAAAATAGAATTTTTAGTTCTAACAGCTTCAACACCCAAGAAAAAGCTTAAATCTCCTAGTTGCTTCATAGCAAATTCAGCACTCAATGCTTGAATCAAAGAAGTAATAAGACAATCATTACTGCCAGTTAATATAATGTCATCAACATAAAGTAGAAGTATCATCACATCAGAAGCAGAAGTATACACAAACATAGAATAATCACAAACTGATCGAACAAAACCATACTGCACAAGAAAGGTGCTAAATCTGTCGAACCATGCCCTAGGAGCTTTCTTTAATCCATATAAACTTTTCTTTAATCGACACACATAATCAGGATAGTTAGGATCCACAAAGCCCGTTGGTTGTACCATATATACATCTTCATGAAGAAAACCATGTAAAAACGCATTCGAAACATCCAATTGCTTAATACTCCAATTATTAGTGATTGCAAGAACTAAAACAACTCGCACTGTTGTAGACTTAACTACTGGACTAAAAGTCTCACTGTAATCTACACCATCCTGTTGATTATAACCAAGAGCAACTAATCTAGATTTGAATCTATCGATACTCCCATCTGACTTGAGTTTTATCTTATAAACCCACTTACAACCTAAAACATTCATATGAGGTTCTGGTTTTACAAGATCCCAAGTATCATTATTTTTCAAAGCAGTATGCTCTTCCTTCATAGAAACTTGCCATTTAGGATCTTTCATAGCTCTTTTAAATGTCTTTGGCTCAGGAGGAATATCTAACAAAGAACTATAAGCAACAGGAATAGGATTACTAACTTCTCCCTGAACTTGTGGTTGAGATTCAGAAACACCAACAAATCTAGAATTAGGTGGTGGATAATATCTGAAGTGACATCTGCTGGCATAGTGACCCTTCTTTCTACATATCTGACATTCCACTTGTGAAAAATCCCATTGACCTCTTGTATTAGATGAAGACCCATTTGCAGAAGAAGCATTGTTATAATTCACAGATGAAGAACCATTACTTTTAGCACCAATATGCTTATTATTATTGTAACCATTACTACCAGAACCATTCTTCCTCTTATTACCAATATGAGAATAATTAGACCCATTGCCAGAACTTGAATTTCTTCCATAAAAGGCAGCAACATTTTGACCATCTAACATAGTATTTGTAGAGTGATCTTGGTCAATTAACCATTGTTCATGTGTAAGAAGTCTTGATTTTAATTCACCAAATGTAAATGCAGTTTCTCTATTTTGAGCAGAAATGACAAAGTTGTCATATTCTCTTCCTAAGCCATTCAATACATGCATCAGTAAGTCAGAATCACTTACTTTCTCACCAATAGCTGCAAGAGAATCAGCTATGCCTTTAATCTTGTGAAGATATGCCATAACAGAAAGATTTCCTTTCCTAATTCCATATAATTGTGCTCTTAACATATTCTTCTTAGCCATGTACTAAGATTTGAAATTAGTTTCAAGATGTAGCCAAATTTCTCTAGCAGTTGTTAGACCTAAAACATCACCACAAATTGATGCTGTAAAGGTAGCTTTGAGACAACTAACAACAAACCTATCCATCTTTCTCCATTGAACCCATCTAGGATTCAAATTAAGAACTCCATCAACCATAATTCTTTCTTCTGGTTCTTGAATCTCACCAGTCACATGACCATAAAGATCAGTAGTAATCAAAATAGACTCAAATTGATCTTGCCAGAGAAGAAAGTTTGTCGAATCTAATTTGAGTGATACAAAATTAGCAATATTTGTAAAAGGTAACGAAAAATTACCATCAGAAGTTGTTGTTGGTGTTGTAACAGCGGAAGACATTGTTGTAGTGTGTTCTTCAACAGTTGTATTTATTCGTTTGCTTTTACGAACCATAAAATTCCACACCCAAGAAGTAATTACCAGAATCAAGATGCAGAAAATCTTGATTTGAGAAAGAAAATTGTTGAAGTAAAGAATAATTCAACCTAAATCAAAGTTTTGATCTAAGTAGCAGTTGTAAAAGGTATTGTAAAATAGTATTGAACTGATGTTGGAAAAAAATTTTAGGGTTTGGATCTGTACCTATCTGATACCATGAGAAATATCAGAGTGATGAAGAAATAGTGTTATTCAGAGAAAACCAATGTTTTTCCTTACCCGACATACACTGTTAAGACAGTATTTAAAGGTTTCATTACAAGGACTAAAGTCAATCACTGACTTTGACAATCTTGACTATTTGACTTACTAATAATATTCTGATCCAGTGAAAAACTCTTCATTGTCTACACTAATTTTGTTTATCCAATTAGCTTCCATCCTTCCATTCTCAATCATGTGGGAATATGAAGTATTTATTTATCCTTTTTCTATCCAGTTCACTTTTGCTCTCGTTTGTCACTTTTTCTTTCATTGAATTCTGCCATGGAGATAGGGGTAGTCTCTTCTTTGCTATCCAATCTCTGAATTCCTTGCTCACAGATTTGTTTCTAGGCCCTTAAACTTTTGAGCTAATTAGTATTTGGGTCGTAAGTTTTGGTATGGCTTAGGGTTTGGGTCCCAAGTTTGTCCAGTTTTCAGTGGCCACCCCGAAAATGTAAATGCTAGTGATGGATTTTTGCAGAGTTAGCGGTTTAACCAAAAATACGTAGTTGACTAGCGGGTCAACGACCCAAACTCTAAACCGGACAAACTTGGGACCCAAACTCTAAACCATATATCGAAATTCACGACCCAAACACTAATTTACACTAAACTTTTCACAGCTCCACGTTTTCAAAATTGGTTTCAGGCTATGTAATTTTGTGGCAAAAATATAACTTGCAAACCCTCTGAACTGAAATCTATGCCACTAAAATTTGAGAACACATCATCAGGAGAAGCCGATATTTCTCAACTTTGCATGGAGAGTGAGATACTCTTTGTGGTCCAAGCGGTAAGTAGGGGTGTACATCGGGCCGGGCAGGCTAGCCCAAGCCCGATTATAGCACAGGCCGGGCCGGACGGGCTTGTAGTCCTTACTACCCATTAAGTTTAACAGGCCAGGCCGGGTCGGGCAAGAACAAAAATTTAATGCCCATGGCCCGTCCATACACGTGAAACAGTACAGGTCAGGCCAGGTCGGGCCGGGCAGGTCTCGGGCCCAAGAGATAATTCAAAACTTTAAAGTATATATGTTTTTTTTTTTGGCTTGATGAATGATGATATATTTGTAACTCGTTCAAATGATAGTTCAAGCAATTCATATTCATTATTGTGAAATGTAATTCAGAATTTTCTCTAACCCCAATAAATTGTCCACATATGAAATTTAAGTTCTTGAGAAATCCATCACACTAGTAGAAAACTTTATTCGAGGCTATTGGCGGTCATGCGGGCGGGTAACTAAACAAAGCACGGCAAGGCTAACAGGCCGGACTCCAATATTTGAATAAAAACCCGGGTCCGCCCACTTATAATTATCGGGCAGGCCGGGCTAGCCCATGACAGGCTGTCGGGCGCCCATGAGCTCCTTCGGACCCGGGCGGTACATGGCAGGCCGCAGGCTTCCGGGCATTCTGTACACCCCTAGCGGTAAGTACACTTGGACCACTAAGAAAATTAACCCTACTCAACCGAAAAAGGAAAAACGATTTAAGTTCTAGGACTAGTGAAGTTGAGCCCACACTTGTGTGCAGGTTTGCTTGCTAAAACTACCTTTTGACACACCACTATTCAAATTTTCTCATTCGTCTCCGTAAGCAATGTGAAAAAACAATCAAACCATACTACAAACTAAAATAAATCCAAGTCAGTTTCACAAAGCTAAACTGAAACCAACAATATGGTTTCCAGGTGAATTTCTTTGTTGCATTAGCGAAATAAATGTTTCCTTCACTGCTGCATCACCTTAGTAGCTACCATTCTACCAACTGCATAGTACATATGTCCCCATTACAGAAGAAATCAAAGAACCCAATTTTGTTGCACTATTTATCATATAATTGGGGCAGATGGAGTCTCCCACACATCGAAAACATTCTCCCCCCTATGAAGAGCAAAAACCCGATCACCATCAATTGAGAAGTCCTGAACTATTCGTTAAAAGCCATTGATTGCGGACATCAGAATACACAGATATACTATCATGGAAAAATAGCCAAAATACCCCAGTTTGGGAGGCATGGTTGCAGAAGTGCCCCGGATTTAAAAAAAATAAATTAAAATGCCTCAATCCGTTAATTTTTCCATCCAAACTAGTTAAGTAGTGAATTTGGCACACATGTGACTTCACACATGTGAAATACAAACTATAATAACCCTTTAGGGTTAAGGGTTTTAGGGTTCAGGGTTAGGGTTAAGGGTTTCCGGGTTTAAGTTTTAGGGTTCATGGGTGGTGGTGACGGTGGTGGTGGTTCCGGTGGTGACGATAGTGGTGGCAGCGATGGTGGTGGACATGTGGTGGTGGGGACGGTGGTGGTGGCGACGGTGGAGGTGATGGTTAAGGTGGTGGCGACGGCGGTGGTGGCGGTGGTGGAGGTGGCGGTGGTGGTGGCGGAGGTAGAGGTGGCGGCGGTGTAGAGGTGGCGGAGGTGGAGGTGGCGGCGGTGGTGGAGGTGGTGGTGGCAGCGGCGGTGGTGGCGTTGTGGAGGTGGAGAAAATATGACTCGTGTCGCAATATTAAGGGTTTGTTATTTTATAAGAAGAACTAGCCCTTAACCCGTGCCGTAACGGCACGGGCCATGATGTTGGTTTATTTTTAGTATATCGTATAATTTGTGTCTCGAATTTATCAACTCCTTATGATTTAATATTAGTTGGGATTTTCCTCTTTTTTACTTTGTTTTTTCCTTTAATATTTTACCGCCGGAGATTTGCGCAAACGAAAGAAATATAATCTTAACTTCCGGACACTTTTTTATTTAGGTTCATTGCTTATAATGAGATAATGCTCTACATGAATATGGAAGTTTAAATATTTTTTGGAAATATGTCGTCAGCAGCGCTCATCTCAGTGAAATCAACTAATCAATATCGTCCATAAAAGTCTCCACATGCTCCTATTTCGCTTCAGCTGACTTATCTATCATGGTCATGTTGTCGATCCTCCAAATAGGCAAAGAATAGTATTTTTTTGCATCGAACGAATGATATAAACTATCCAATGTGACATGATTTTCCTGTAATTTTTCAACACCCATTAGATGACAATGTTTAAAATGTGTACCCATTACCTTTTCAAAGGGATTGTATATATACGAACCTCTGCCATTAAATCTTCAACAAAGTATTGTGCCCAGCAATTCGTCTTAACGAAGGCTTTGGTAACTTCAAAAGTCTTGGACATTTTGTCACTTCCGTATGTTCCTACCTTCACTTGGAATACAATCTGGTGACACATTACCTCATAAAGAACCTTGAACACATATTGTACTCCATGATCCTATTTCAAATTAATAGATTGTCAATAGATCCTTTACCAAAAGTTGACATATTCTACGTTGAATATTTATAAAAAAAAATTATGGTATTGTGGATCGTTGCTTTCTAAGACTGTAGTTTTCAAAATTGGCCTCTTCAAGTCCCACGAGTTTCTAAGTTTATATATCTTGTTTGTTTTTAACATTTTAGTTATCCATATTATGTTTATTACTAACTTTAAACTTGATGTCATCTTCTACTGTGAACTTTATGTGATTTCAGAATCGAAATAGTTATACCTCTTTCATTCGTATCAAGTAATCCGTTGTATATCCCAACAATTCTTCTACAACAATTCCTTTCATTCGCCGTTTAGGACCATCGGTAGCCATTATTGTCAAACGCAACTGTCTAATTTTTGTTGATGTTATGTATTTGCAATGTTCATTTTTCTTAAATAAATAGATTGTGGAAAAACTAAAAAAAGAAGAACATAAGTATTACATCGGGTCTAAGTTACTATATCCAAAATACTCCGGACACTGCTTCTGGTGCTTGTTTCCTCAAATTCCTCGTTGCATTCTAGACACTTAGGCAACGCCAATCATTTGCGAAGTCAGCTATTTGCGCAAGTCTGGTAAATGTATCCCTTACCTGTATAATAATAACAACACGTCAATTTTTCCAAGGCATCTAATTGTAAATGGTATGAATCTAATAGATTTGAACTATACCTCAATCTTAGATATTACCTTCTTCTCACATAACATAGCAATTGAGGAAGGACAAATCTTGACCACTCTTTACATAGGCAGAGTTAGCCAAACTATGTTTTGCAATTGTCTTACGTGAAAATTATTATTAATCCATATTTTAGTCAGCTCATATCGAAGCCGATCTAATTAGTCCTATAGAAAGTTAATCATAAATTTTTGACCTTATCTCTTGACCAAATTATTGAAGTATTCTCAGGCATGTTTTGCGTGTGATCTACCCATCTGTGTCTACTCTACCTTATAACCTAGTGAATGAAACCTATACATATTGATCCGTAATTTGATATTGTTGATTTGTCATCAAGAGGTCGCATGATTTGAGAATGTAAAATATAAAAAATATTCTATAAACATCAGAGGCGAAATTTAGATTTATGATTTAGAGTTTTTTATGATGATTTTGATGAACAAACATAATTTTGAAACAAATATTTTAGAATGCAAATACATTTTCCCGGTCAATAAGGTTTTATATCGGGAATTGAGTGAAAGTTGTTGTCTTTGTAGGTAGTTGTCGCGAAACAACTCGACATTGATGGTCTTTCAGGAAAAAGAATGTAATAGTACTTGAGAGAGCGATAATGTTCTCTTACGCGGGTACACCAATTGCCTTTATATAATACGGGTGATCGAACAGTCATGATCATATTGTCTCATACGTTCCAGTATCATCCTCGAAATATTTGGTTTTTGTACTTATCAATCGTGCTAAAAACAACCAATTACATCTTTCACAATACAATAAAACTCACTAAAAAGCAAAAACTATTATTATACACTACTATTACCAACACCCGCACCACCATAAAAACCATCCACCGCCACTATTTCTTCCACCAATAGTAATGTTACCGCCTCCACCATTCACAAACACCCGCCACCGCTTATACTAACCCTACTTCCACTGCCACCATTAGAATTAATATAGTTTTTAGTAAAATTATGTATTTATGTTAGATTATTAAAGGGACATTTATAATAGAAATTTAATTAATCATTTATCTTTGCCAAGGACAAATCCTGACCACTCTTTACATAAACAAATCGATAATAAATAATTTCATCCATTTCGATCTTGATTCGTGTCGTTCGTTTAGTTATTACATAACATGCCAATTGATTGCACCAATTTTTTAAAATGGACATGTGTTTTATCGAGTTTATTTTAACATTAGAATGATCAACCACGTTTTATACTTTATAATATAACATTACACATTTTGTATGCTATTTAAATTAGCATAATATGTTTTTGTTCACCAATATCCGCCACCACCATAAAACCATATGAATCCACTTTTTTTATCCACCACCACCTAGTGGCGGAGCCAAGGGTTGACTAACCCCTTAAATTTTTAATAACTACATAAATTTTTTATTTTATTTTATAAATAGTACTTTGTCCATATATATTTATGGTTTAGTCCAACAAAGTTTACAAGTTTCTTTTTTTTAAAAAAAATAGGTCTCCTCAATGTCAATTTTTGACTCCACCACTGCCACCATCACTGCCGCCCATCCCATGTAGGTTGTTGGACGCAATTCTAATTTTCAATCACAAATGCCATGTATGAGGTTTAGATTGAACAAAATTTCGTCAATTGATTAGTTTCATTATTTTTTTTCCCGTGTATATATGCTTTTTTTGTATTGCAATCAATTTTATTTTAACATTAAAAAATCATGATTTATACGATATAGTACCAAAGATAACAGGGGTACCATTTGGGTGATCCAACTACGATCATGAAAATATTGTCTTGTATGATATCATCCCTGAAATATATGGTACCTTCCTTTATCAAAAGTGTTAAAAACAACCAACCACATCTTCCACACTACGATGTTGTAATGACAACATAAAATTAATATTGTCCATCACTACTCACCAGCACCGTCACTACTTCTTCCACCACAAACCAGGGGCGGAGCCATGATTTTGAGGAGAGAGGGAGAAAAAATTCTTGGCAAGTTGGATACATGTGAAAAATGGACTTTGTATCCCATTTAACGATAAAAGAACAAAAATAAATATAATTGTGCTTGGCTCTGCCCTTAACCACCACTAATCTTTCGGCCTCCACCTCTTCTACTACTCATTGTCGCAGAAAATGTCTATTGATTCTATATATCAAAATAACTTATTAATAGAAATAAATATTATAATTAATTAAGAAAACATTTATAATTAACAAATGATTAGTCATTTATTATGAGCAATTAGTGAAACACTAATTAATAAAACACTTTATAATGAATAGATTATTTATTATTTGCAATTAGTGAAATACTAATTAATAAAGCAATTATGGTATTTAAGTTGAACAAACCACCACTGTTGATTTATCTTTTCTATCAATTCCAACCAAGGTGGAACACTGGTTAGAGGCCACTCTTATGACACAATAGTCATGAGTTCGAACCTCTCCGTTATAATTTTTGAAATTCCATATCTTGACTTGAGTAATCATTTTTCATTCATAATATTGGGATTAATGCCACGTGTGCGAGTTGTAGGGGTGGTCAGGAAAACCACATCCCTTGATTTATCTTTCCCACGGACAAATCCTGACCACCACTCAGACAGGCAAACTTAGCCTAGCTTTGTTTTGTACTCTTGAAATATCAATAAAAAAAAGAGGGTTGCAAATGACTTTTATTCACATGTGTGCAAATCTGACCATTTGACTAGTTTGTATGTAAAAACTAACGGATTGGGGCATTTTAATTTTTTTTGAAAATCTGGGGCACTTTCGCAAACGACACCCCCACATTGGGGCATTTCAACTCTTTGGCCTACTATCATCCATGGAACAAAAAAGCTGCCCTCCATGGAATGTTAACTTAGGATGACGGGATGTCTCCCCTATAATTCAAATTCCATCTAACGCTTCTGAAATCTAGAAATCCCAAATCCTCATTATTCCTAACCATACAAATAGAATTACTTTCATCCATTGGTATTGCATCAGCAACGGCATGAGAATAAGTACTACTTTTATCAGACCAAGACCAAACTGTACTTTTGTCTTTAAAATCCAAAAGGTTAATACATGGTTTACCATTGAAGCGACTACTGACAAATAATCAATTAATCCCATTTAACCATTGAATCTTTATCAACTTTACCGAAACGCGAACCATACATGGAATCAAACAAATCAATTAGTTTTCCGGTGACTTGATCCCACACTCCAATTCCATAATTCATTGTTACAACACATTGAGCAAATATCTTACTTTCAGAGTTAAAACATAAAGCTCCAGCGCTGTGGCCTTTGCAGTGGCAGAACCAGGAATGAAGACCGGGGTGGCTTGGAAAAAAAATTATGCACATGTAAAAGAAAAAAAAATTGCGCTGCAAAACTAAAAAGAAGATTACCTATTACAGCATCAAAAGATACAGAAAGCTGTGACATCAAACAGACAGTGTTCTGTTTATATTTATAGGCACATCACATAACTGCTTCAAACACTGAATCAGCATGCATAGGCAAGAAAATAATTACTTGTATAAGCAATACATGCATACAAAACATGCCTGACAACATCAGCATTATAAAATACAAAAGTCCCCATGAACACGGAGTTCAGACACTTGACTTCAAAATATAAAAGCAATACATTCACATTGTGAAAACTGTGCATCAGAAAATCAACTAAGGACTGCATTCTCAGTACATAAACTAAGAAAACAAAGCAAATCTAACGATCCAACAGTGAACTAAAGAAAATGAATTGATTAAAGTGATAATTCATACAACAGATACATCTAAGACAACCTAACGTTATCTTATCTTCCGAAATAATTCATTTAATAGCACAACGTTGAAGTAACACAAGAACATGATACTCCCAACCTTATCTTCCTAAACAATTTCATACACTGAATTCAAACAATGCTTACAAGCTAAAAAATAGCTTCAAATATCATTCTAAGCATCCAAAACAAAACACAACTATAATCCTTAGAGCACCAAAATCAATTGAGAAAGCAATAGACAAGCCTTTTACAAAATAGGCACGATTGGCAAAAAACAGCGGAGGTAAGGTAATACAGATGCACAACCACTACAGTCATAGGGAAGAAGGACAAAAGTAATTGAAGTCAATAGCTAATGCAAGAGACTTGGTACTTTTTGCACAATCTTGACCCTACAAATATAAATGGATCTTCCAGGTCTATTAATGAAACAACTCCATTAAGTTCAAAGTGAAGAAATACAAATTGAGCTTCATCTACGCTTCTGTGCATAGAAAAAAGGATATCAACTTAAGTACATCCGTGTTTCTAATTGTCATTCAGATGAGCAATTCACTTGAAAAATTTTACATATCAAAGAAAAAACAGTTGGATGAGTAATTTTGTCAAACACTATGAGTACGTACAATAGAAAACATCACTCACGAACCATTACGACATATACTGAGTTCTGATGGAATTAATCAAGGAAAAGAACAACTTCTCTTATGCATAGTCACATACTTCTTTTAAGAACCTCTCGAAAAAATTCCTTACCCTAGCTTGACAATAAATTCTTACCCTAACTTGACTCTTTGTGTAGCTGGGCTTGACGAAATTCAGCTATCAATTACTACCTTCAAAAAAAAAAAATTTGTTTGATCGACCCCTGGCTTCAGCCAGGGGAAGCCTGTGCATACATCCGCCCCTTAGCCTTTGACCTGATCTTTTTCATAGATAAACTGAAATCTGTGCCTCAAGTCCCCCTGTTAATGAACTAAAAATACCCATTCCTCCAACTCCCCTATCTGAGGATATTGAGTTTTGGTTAACACTGATCACTATATTCTCTGAATCCACCCACTCAACATCATTAACTTTTTGATTATCAAGATGTAATGGTGGAAGGTATGTTTCCCTCTGGTACCTTAAGTAAAAAACAGAAAAATGTCCAAAAATCTAGAGCTCCTAATAAGATATCAACATCTAAACTTATGGATCTTGGCTCTATATGGGGTTTAGACTTTCCCCCTTAGGAGGTAGACCGTGAAGACATGTTTAACAATCATGAGAAAAATCATGACGACGTAGCGATACGGAATGTTGAAGAGCCTTCTACTTAGGTAATGTTCTCTTTTGTGTATGCAAGCTGCATTTTGAAATTCAAGTTGGACAAGATGTGTCTTCAGCTGCCTTTGTATGCTTAGAAATTGTCTGTCATTAGTTCTAGCTTTGTGCTATTTGTTTTTATTTGAGTTTTGTGCTCTTCTTTAGTTGTACCGCCTGCGCACGGCTTGTGTGCCCTTTAATATATTCTCTTTGATCGATAAAAAAAAGAAAAGAAGATGTAATGGTGGATGTTCTTCAAGCATCCAGTCATATACGCGAACAATGCCTCCATAAGCAACAGCACAACCTCCATCAGGACTTGCCCTAAGGGTACAATTTCCAAAATTCGGACCCTTAACTGAATTGGTTAATCTTAACCGGTTACTATCAAAATTTCCCCACTTTGCAGTTCGAACGTGATCAAGAAGGCCATAATAGTGAACTTCCCTATAAAGTAATTTTTCAGGTATTGTACAAGGGACATGTAGCTCACCTGTTCCTAAAAGATCAAGGAGAACAGAAAAACAATCCTGGTTTCTATCGATGAAGTATTCTTCTTAGTTAACTTCTTTTGGTTGAAGGTTCCATTCATCAGCAAACATATAGCTCCAAGCATTGAATATCGGGGTACACTTGCAAGTGTTGTTGCAGTTGTTTCAAAGATTTTACCTCTAACATTGAGTCTCACCCTGTCTGTTTGCGTTCGCATATTTCCAGTTAGGGTTTTCAACATCCAATTTTCCCTTCCGTCGGCATATATCAAGTACAGTAGAACTTCGATAAATTAATAGCCTTGGGACCGGAGAAAATTATTATTTTAGCGAAGTTATTAATTTATCGAGTTAAAATTTAGCTTGTACAAGCCTAGTTGGGACCGAAGAATTTTATTATTTTAGCGAAGTAATTAATTTATCGAAGATTAATTTATTGAAGTTCTACTGTAATTGATAGCATTCGATAAATCGAATGTCTACATTGTATTGAGACGATTTAATCAATTGAATTGATAAGAGAAAGATAATTCAATTACACGACAGACTGGGTTTATATACTCATCTCCTCTCTTCTCTCGACATTCACACGTGCTCATGACACACACTGCACACTCATAAATCACACACTCTCATACTCTCTGCTATTACCCTCCCTCAATCTCAAGTGGTCTGTAAAGGCAACTTGAGATTGTACTCATAAATCACACACTCTCATACAAACTGGTAAAAGTTCTCTAGCATAGTAGATGAGTGAATAGCAGGAATAAGTATCGATGAAAGTTGATGTAGAATGTCCAGATACCTGCACCAGAAGTAGGAGTAGCAATTGGTATCAGACTCAGAAATCATGAATTTCTGAGGGTATCGATCCATCTTTCACTAGTAAACCTTAATTTTTCTTTAACCCTACTTCTTCTGCTGCTGTCTTCATCAAAACTCGATTGTTCTTCATCAAAATCTGCAGATTACAATTCATCTATCGGAAGAGTTTAATCTCAGATCTAGCTTTCTTACCACAACTATTATCCAATTTCATCTTCAACCTAAGTTTTTCATCATAATTAGATCGTTTTTTTTTTTTTTTTTTCCATTTAATTTCTTAATCAAGTTCTATTCTTCTTGTTTCCTGATGCCGAAAGGGTTTGAGTGTGTTCTAGTCTGCTACACCAAGGTCTAGTTAGGGCAAAAACTTAAAGTCATTCCACTCGATTGGATTCAGCAGAAGGATTGAGAAGTTGTTGGTCTCAATTCTTATTTCAAGGCAGTCCTCATCAAGGTGTTGAAGAATCTTGCATTCCTAATGATGTTTCTAAGTTTGAATTTCGTATTGGAGTTGGTGGTACGAATCAAAAGGTTTGAGTTCTATCTGTATCATTCAATCTGCTTATCGAGTTTGTTTTTGAAGTTTACCTGGAGCTTGTTTGGAGTTGTGATTACTGATGGTTCTTAGTGTGGAGTTGAATTTGATCCTGATGCTAGTATTGCAACGTCGTCAAGAGGATTAAGCATGATTTTAGATCTAAAATTCAATGTTAGGGTTTGAGCTCTTGGTCAATTCAATTTCCTGTTGGTGTATGGATTGAAATTTCTTACCTCATCAGCTAACATTTGAGTCTCTGCTGGTAATCTCCATTGCTATCTTTAGATTACTTTAGTTTTAACCTCATGTGTTCAGTTTCTACATAACTAGCTCAACAATAGACAATTCTGTCTTCAAAAGCTTTTTCATCATAACTAGTTTGTGGCAACTATTTCTTTAATCAAGTCCTACTTATGCTGATACCTGGTGCTTTTAAATCTGAGCATGCCTATCTCTACTATACATTGTCTAGATTAGAGAGAAGCTTAATGTTGTTCCATTTGGAAGTGAGGAAAATCTCCTCTTAAATCACAGATGTGTATTGATGTGTGTATGGAATGAGAGTTTGCTGCACTATATGTGCTTAATTAGCTTGTTATCAGTTCATCCCATTGGTAGTGGCTTTGGTACAGTCCTCTTTTTATGAGTGAGTTGGCTTGCGAGTTCAAATGATGAAACTGAAGATGATGTTATGGGATTGAAATTGGGGAGTTATATAGGTACAAGCTGATGTTCTCTCTCGATGAGTCTACATTCAATTCGGATATGTAGCCTGGTTTAGTTATATTTTCAAATTTGCTTTTCATTACCTTTAGTACATAATAATGGGTACTTTCTTAAGTCTCGAAATAAGTTACTTCAACTATAGGTCGATAGACATCGATTCATGATTGAGGGAGAATGCCTGGTTCACCGCCTTGGTATGTTAAATGCTGGTATAAATCTGATGATCTTTGAGTTATAAGTGCTACAAATGTTGTATTATGTGAAAGAACATCAATTGCGGTTGTTGAATAGTGTGTGTGCTTATTAGTTATTGTTAATATTTTATGGTATGTCCCAAGAAGATCTCACCACAAACTAAGTTGCAGAGCAATTCTTTATAGAAGTGGTCACCTATAGCTACCGTGTACACCGCCGAATCATCCATATCGCTTGTTCCTTCATTTTTCTTTGGTGACCGAAGCCAAGTCGTGTATCTTACTTCACAGATTGGAACCATTTCACGGTTTTGTCATATTTTACCGCTAGCGATTCTTTGATTCCTTATGCTCCTTCATGGGTACCCTATTCTACTTCATCTACTGGAGCTCTTGGTGCTTGGCATTGCATAAATACAAGCTTTATTGAAGTTTTTGAGGTTTGTTTTGTCTGTTGCTTCTTCATGTCTATTTCTACACCAACAACTATGTCAACTTTTTATATTTCTTGTACTAACAAGGGCTCTATAGTTCTTGAGTATGACCTGCTTCCATTCTTATACAATCACCACCTACTACAACAACTGATCACTTACTGCATCAACTATGTCACCAACCATGCTCTGTTGATTAACTGTGTCTCTTTCTCTCAACAACTAGCTTTATGATTCTTCTTTACTTTATCTACAACAACTACTGAAATCCATTCTGGTGATTCCTGAGATTAGTAAATTGAGGTGGACATTTGTGAGATCCATCAAGAAATCTCATGAGTTTATACTTAACAATGACAGGATTCATTAAGTTGCGCCAGGTGATGAAGTTATCATCCTTCAATTTGAGATGAACAAAGTTCGTTAACTGATTCAGTGGAATTGCAGAAAACGAATTGGAAGTCGGATTTTCCATTACAACAGATGGGAAAAAGCAAAGTCAAAATCTAAGAAGAAAGTAAAGTATAGATTGATTCTGATAGAAGAAAATCAAGAAATGAAAGAAGTTCTCAGTAGAACTTGAAATCTTGAATGGAAAACAAGATTGAAACTCGGAAATCTTCTCTTGAACAGGATTGATACAATAAAGAAAAATGAAAGCTAGATTGATTGTTGAATCAAGAATGCGAGGTAGCAGGATCGAAAAATGGTGAGGAGAAAAACCCTAACCTACCCTGCTCTGATCCCATGATAGCATTCGATAAATCGAATGTCTACATTGTATTGAGACGATTTAATCAATTGAATTGATAAGAGAAAGATAATTCAATTACACGACAGACTGGGTTTATATACTCATCTCCTCTCTTCTCTCGACATTCACACGTGCTCATGACACACACTGCACACTCATAAATCACACACTCTCATACTCTCTGCTATTAGTAATGTGTCCCGTCGTGTGTGAATACGTAGGTAATGTGTCCCGTCGTGTGTGAATACGTAGGTGGTGGGCCTGCTCCCGATTTTTTGTTCTTTCTTAATTGACCCCAAAACAGGGTTCAATCAAACATCTTATTATACTGTAGTACCCTTAATTTCCCCTTGTATAGACTGTCAAATGATCTTATACATAGTTTGATGCGAACACAGTCTATGATCGCGTTTATTACTTCTTCTTTAGGATTAATTAATGAACTAGCCCGTCCATTTGGACGGGCTTACGCAGCTTGTTCTATGTATAGTGAAATTTTCTTTTAAAGAATTACAAACCTAAAATTGATTCTCACTGATATTTTCCATCGATATTCAGCTGGAGGATAACAAGAAACTATTTTAATTTGATACATCTGATTTACATATTTCTTCCCATTTTCAGTAATAATATGTTCTCAGAGTAATAACTTATTACTCCAGCAGAATACAACAACATCTATCCCCAGAAAAAGTTAAGCAAAAAAAAAAGAGTACTTTTACAATATTACTATCAACTCTTTTTCTAATTACAACCGACCGATTATTCTCATGACCATGGAATCAATTGTTCTCCAATACCGAAACCACCATTTTTCTTTGTTAAGAAGAAGAACAAAGAACAAACCCAAAAATCCAACTCCATACCCCAAAAAGATAACAAGATAAAATAATAGTAGTTCATTTACATTCTCTTGAACATCTTCTTCGACTTTTATGGTAGTGTTATTGTTGCCAGCACCATCCTTGCAAACTTTATCTATTGGGAATCCACACAATAAATCGTTCCCAAGAAAAGCTGAACCATCCCTACTCAAAGTCTCGAAGTGACCTCCTCTTGGAATCTTTCCACTCAATTTGTTGTAAGAAAAATCCAGAAATCCAAGAGAGTCTATTGATGTCAAAGATTGCGGGATATGTCCGGACAATCTATTGAAACTTAAATCCAAAGACTCTAAACCAGACATATTTCCGAAATTCGTAGGGATATTACCAGAGAAATGATTATGGGATAAATTAAGCATATAAAGTCCTTTCAATAAACTTATTTCTTTTGGAATGTTTCCAACAAGATTGTTGCACGATAGATCGATTGCCGAGGTGTAACTGAAAAGTAACACAATCCCGATGTCATTTCCTTTGATAGCCATATTCAATCGTACTCCCAAGTCATAACCACGAATCGAGAATGTGTCGTTAAGTTTACTTCTTAGCTTCTTCAGGTCCCCTATGCTGCTAGGAATTCGACTTGTGAGATTATTTTGTGATAAATTCAAAATACGGAGTTGACGCAAATGAGTAATCTTCTCAGGGATTGATCCGTGGAAATTGTTAGACTTTAAATAAAGGATCCGAAGGTCACGTAGAGAAGAAACCTCAGTGGGTATATTTCCTTCGAACTTGTTATTGGCTAACTGGAGAACTTTCAAGTATTGAAGCTTACCAATGGACTTAAGAACAGGACCGCTGAGATGGTTGTCATTTAATAAAAGATATTTTAATTGCTGAGCTGTTTCAATCTCATAAGAAATACTTCCATTGAGATTGTTGTTGCCAAGATTCATATATGTAAGATTGGTACAGTGCCATATACTAGTGGGTATTATCCCAGAAAAAGAGTTGTTATCCAAAGCTAATATAGTCAAGTGGGTTAGTTCGTTCAAATCTGTAGGTAATGACCCAGTTAACTGGTTGTTAAAAAGAGTCAGCTCTCTCAAATTTTTGAAGTTACTTAAAGAAGCTGGGATTCCACCGGTGAGCTTGTTCTGACTCAAATACAGAAATTCCAACTGTGTTAAACTTTTGATTTCAATCGGAAACGAACCAGTTAATTGATTTTGAAAAAGACATAACACCGTTAAATTTGTCAAATTACCGACGGAAGGAGGGATTGAACCAGTGAGTTTGTTCATGGACAGATGCAAGGATGTTAGAGAACTTAGCTTTCCGATATCTGGAGGGATGGCACCAGTGAGCTTGTTCTGGGACATTATTAAGGTATCTAAAGACCTTAGCTTTCCAATATCTGGAGGAATGATGCCAGAAAATTTGTTATCAAATAGGTAAAGAGTGCTCAGGCGAGTCAAATTGGTTATAGAAGTGGGGATTGAACCAATGAGATTGTTTTTAGACAGTGCTAAAAGGGTAAGAGAACTTAGCCTCCCGATATCTTGAGGAATAGCACCGGAGATTTGATTTTGATGAATTGATAATATGCTCAAGTTAGTCAGATTGGATATAGAAGTTGGCACTGAACCAGTAAGATTGTTCTCGTTCAACCTCATATCTACGACAAAATATAGATTGCCAATATTCCGAGGGATGGATCCACTAATTTGATTTTGAGAAAGGTCGAAATATCGCAGGCTTGTAAGAAAGACTATTTCTGGTGGAATATGTCCAGAAAAATTATTTGAGTGAAAACCAAGGTGGGCGAGTTTCGTAAGATTACTGATCTGGGACGGAATGGCTCCGAAGAGTTTGTTCAGGCTCAAGTCAAGACTAACCAAGTTTGAGAAAGATGAAAAGTTGAAATCATGGAGCGTACCTCGTAAACCCAAACCAGTTACATTCAGTTCAGCAACACTTCCCTCGTTGTTACAATGGATTCCATACCACTCGCATGGACATGTTGTGCTCGCAGTAGAATTCATCTTCCAAGAAGTGAGAAGAGAATGATTTTGATTTATAAGGCTTGATTTCCATTTCAAAAGAGCAGCTACTTCTTCTTCTACTGATTGTGCTTTGTGAGTTAATGAAATAGAAGAATCAGAAGCAAAGACAAAATCATTGGAAGATGAGACCAACAGTAATATTGTAAGAACTAACAACGCAGCAATGGCAACGCTTACTTGTCGTAACATTTTCAAAATATCAGATGACCAACAGTTCTAATTTTAGAGTACTGATTATGTAACCAACAGGTGTTATATAATGACATTTCTTTCTGTTTGTTGTTGCTATCAGAAACGTACTATCAAGTTGAAGATGGACTTCCATCTGTCCTTCCCCTTAAATTTCTTGCTTCTTTTCTGCCCATTCAGACGTTAACAAGAGATACAAGTTTTATGATCACACTTGCAATTTTTCTTTTTGTTGACTATAATACAAATTAAGTGGCTAATAGGTGTAGGTTGAAACCTGACCCCAAAGAAATATCCCCACCAACGAACGGAGAAAAAACCTCCACCAAGAACGTTTTTGTTACTCCATAAAGTGAAGTGGGACTACTAAGAAAGTACCTAATTTATTTCCTAATATATGGTCACTGTTGTTGTCGGTTGATAAAATTCAAACACGTCAACAAAGAATGCACCAACTCATTTTTTTTGGTATGGGTCAATTCTGTAGATCGATAACTTCAAACTTGAAATCTCTCCCTCCACAGACTACGAGAAAGATATAAAGCTGGTTTTCAACAATGTGTAGTCTTCACATAATTTGAAGATATTATACAAGTCACCAATTGTAATGTAGTGTGATTTTTCGTATGACACTACTTAAAAATATACCAGACGCAAATACGTGAGATGACCTTCGTCCAGAGGTTGTTTTACGCGTTTAATACAAGAACCTTTTTTTTTGAGTTAATAGAAAGACCCACTCTTCCTGGAACTGAGGGAATAACAGTTAAGTAGTACCCACTACAGATTAATTTCACTGGCTAGTTACTGCAAGAACACTAAGGATTTTGAACGATATAATTAAGATGCAAGGAGTTGATGCACCAACTCTAATCGTTTACCTTAATTCAAGTAGATCCTGCAGCAGCAGCAACAACAACTGAAAATGAATATCCTTTTAAGTACATAGGACCAAGCCACTCATGATTAGTCATGACTAGTACCACAAATATTGAACATACAGTTAAAAACTCAGCACCAGTCCCTGAAAAGTGAAACATTCCATCTGTCATATTAAGTGCATGCTTACAATTCAGCTGCTTATTACGCAGATGGTCAGAATAGATTACAGTAGGTTGAGATCCTCTTTTAAAGATTGCAACAAATAACCAAGCAGCCCTTAAATAATTCTTCGTCAAATTCCGGTAATAATCGGCCCAGGCCCTTATCCCATGTCACAATAACCATCTTCGTGGAGCCAATAACCATGGCTAAGAACTCGGGGCTGCTGGATTTAGGTCATTCACACGGTTACTAAGTATCAACCAAAAAGGATGATCTAATCGATATTCAAATGGAGGATTTTTTACAAGGTTCGATCAATGTGATCTACATCCATGGTTCTTCACTATGATTGTTGAAAATACACAAGTATTACATTTAGAATCTCCATTAATGGATATTTTGTAGAGCTCTAGATCTAGTTTTTTGGGGAAGAAGATGATAAAGAAATTAAAGTCTCTCCCTCAAAAATATGTATCTCTCTGAAAAATATATCTCCCCTTTTCTCTATCCTGTCTTTTTCTTTATATAGGGTATTACATGATAGCATTCGATAAATCGAATGTCTACATTTCTCTGAGACGATTTAATCAATAGAATTGATATAAAAGAAAGATGAATTTACAATGAGATACAGAGAGTATATATACTCTCAATTGATAGAACACGACTAATTCAACTCACTCACACACGAGCATACAACACATACATTGCACACACACAACTCTCATGCTCTCACACTCTATGTTATTACCCTCCCTCAATCTCAAGTGGGGTGTGAATCCAACTTGAGATTGTACACACAACTCTCATGCTCTCACAAACTAGCATACACTCTCTAGCTGCATCAGAAGTATGAGTATCAATTGGTGTTGCAGTTATTAAGATATAACAGGTGTAGATATGGCAGGTGAACACTTCAAGAGATGTTGCAGAGACATAGATCAACAATACTAACTTAGCAGAGAGGGTAAGCCATAAAAAGAAGCAACTACTAAGCATGTTTACCCTCAACACTAGGAGCGACCCGATAATGTAAAAATTGTTGTTGCAGACTAAATATTGCTGGAGAAGGAGATGAAAGAGTTGTTGCAGTAGCAGTTTTTGGTGTAGACCAAAGAGGAGCAGCAAGCAGTATGATTAGTCAGTAAACATCATAAAGGAATGAGTTGGAGATGTTGTAGAAGTCGAAGCCTTGTCGCAGAAAGTGAACAAATGTAATATGAACACCAAATATCAGCTGAAGTAGATGTGCCAGCATGGAAGGAAACAACCACCAGTATTAACTCAATTTTTCCACAAATACTGAATTCTGACAATTTGAAGCTCTCTTGACTGTAATAGTATTACCCGATGGAATAAAATCCAATCATTGGAAGTAACTTCAGTTTGTGTAACTTGAGAAACAGATGATGTTGTAAGATATGAAAAGTAAAGCAGCAACAAACAGACCATTATGCATCAGTTGTAGTGAGAATTTGAATAGCATCTTGGAATAATTTTCCTTGGTCAGTTATTGCATTAGTGAACCTTGAAGCACTTATTAAAGAAGTAAAAAGCACCATTGAAGATTAACTTCAACTATATTATTCAAGAACCATGTAAAATAGAAGAACAACAGGTTGCATAATGAACACATATGCAAACCGAACACCAGGTTGTATACTATGTGTATACAAGAACAACAAAGAGAACTCCTATCTGTATACCAGTACCATCACCAAATTCAATCCCAGAGCATCATCCTCAGTTTCATCATTATGCACACAAACCAGCTCATTCATATACCACTACTATGAGGACTGTACCAAAGTAACATTGAGAGGAGGAGCTAACCGAAGCAAGATTAAGCACACAGTGGTGCAGCAAACAATCAACACACACACGAACCCCAATGTTCTACTGAATTTAGGAAGAATTGTTCTTCACTATTCAATGGAACAAAATTAAGCTTCTCCCTAGCTAACTGTTGTAGCAGAAATAGGCATGCTCAGATCGAATAGATTGAGGAATCAATACTAGTAGGATTTGATAAAATAACTAGGTAAAATTCAAACCTAATTATGATGAAAACATAATTTGAAGACAAAATTGAATGTTGTTGAGATAGTGATGTAGAGATTGGACACATAAAATCAAATTTGAAGTAAGCAAAAGATAAGATTCGAGATTACCAACATTGATTCGATTTAAACAGTTGAGGTAGAAGAATTAAGCTTCAATCAAAAACGAAATTGCAAACCTAAATTCCCAAAATCTCAAGTGATTTAAACTAAATTCCAAATCTGAGAATTATGCTTGATTCTGTTTGAAGACATTGCAAAGAAGTATCATGATCAAATCAAACTCCACACCAAGTAATCACCAGTAGCAACTCTCCATAAGAACTCCTTGAATCTTCACCCGAATTGAAGATGATGAAGAAAAACAGTAGCAGAAGAAATTGGTAAAGAATTGAAGATTTAATCAGCGGAAGATAGGATCGATGCCCCTGAGAAATTGATTTCTCAGGACTGATACCATGATAACATTCAATGAATGAATGTCTTCATGTTTAACTGAGAACGATTTGATCAATAGAATTGATATCAAAGAAAGATAAATTTTACAATGAGATACTGAGAGTATATATACTCTCAATTGACAGAACACGACTAATTAAACTCACTCACACACGTGCATATAACACATACATTGCACACACACAACTCTCATGATCTCACACTCTATGTTATTATTACATGGTGGATGACAGCTCATATGTAGTGGGGTACAACTAAGTCTTCTCATGCTCCCGCTACGTTCTCTCAGGCTCTGTTACCTTCTCGCAAGCTCTGCTACCTCCTCGCAATCTCTGCTACATTCTCGCAGGCTAAGGAAGTGAATGCATCTCGCGCACTAACAAATGTGCTGTGCGATATTTTGATCCTACATTATTAGCAAAATACAGTGATATGACGCGTAATGAAAAGCTTGGATTATTATTTCTACAAGCATCTAACCCGGTGCATACGCACCGGTTGTTTCGAGAGTGTCTACATCGTGGGCAGCCAAAATTGGGCTGGTAGACGTAGCTAATATGATCATAGGGTTTGTGAAAGATTCATACGAAACTTTAAAAATTGAAAATACTATCCACAATCATGATTAGGAAAAGTATATTTTTATATTCCTTCATGGTAGAAGCTAATTTAGTTGGTTTCAAAAATTCAATCTCCTGATTGATTCAATCGGGGTTGAACTCATATTCTATGTATACTCCTCATTGACTGTAAAATCACAATAGTATCCGGTAATTGTTTTAGGGTTTAGACAGAATTAACTGAGAACTAATTGTATGACTTCTGAATTCTAATCTTGGACACCACAAATTCCACATGAATATTAACGCCTTTCAAATTCAGACAAAATTGATCCTTGAAATTCCCCCTTGTTTTTTTTTTATTTTTTCTATTGCCTCTGTTACCGCATCAAACACCTTTTTTTGGCCGATATTGTTCAGTCTCTCATTGTGCCGTAAGAATTCTTCTGAAAGTTGTATTTTGTTGTACTGCATTTCTTCACGGATGAGTCTGTTTTTTTTTCTTTTTTTCGAAGTGTTGTTTTTGGGTAAGGAAGCTTTGGGAATTCTTTGACCTATTGATTTTGTTCATGGTTTTCTCTATTTCAAACAAAACATAGTTATGGATCTGTTAATCTTCAATATCAAGATCTTTATCTTCTAATATGAGTAACAATGTTATGAACATTTCACGTAGTAACTTAATGGATGCCCAAGTTCCCGACTCTTCCATCGCTTCATGCCATGCATTCTTTATTGTCATCCAGTAGACCTAAATATAAACATGCATCTTTGAAATGAATGTTAGATGGACAAATCCATTCATAGTCTTCATTTCGTTAAAGTTGCGTGGACCTTTTACTATGTTGAGTAACAAACGCAGGTAGAATTTCTCACCCGATGTTGGATGTGCATGATAAAGCCTTCCAATCCTTCTCTTCGACTATCTTCTAGACCACTTCTTGTTGGTCAGGTCCCAGACCAATTTTTTCGTTATGCGCATTTATGTTGACCAAAAAACATTCCATGTACGCATTGAATACTTTAGCGGCAATACAACAAGACACCCAAATATATGTTATATGTCTCTACCATCTTTCTAAATTGTATACTCAATCAGTTTTCCGTCTACCTAAGCAACAAATTCTTACTCTGTAGTAGTTTAGGCCAATTATTTGTAAGATATGGTGTGCATGACTACCATCACTCTTTTTGTATATTTTGCCTCATGCAAAACAAAAGCAGATCATATATATGCTTTAATTTTTTTTTCTCTGAAGTTTCTTGATCCTGGTTCTTCTTGGTAATCCGATAGATTCTGCAATAATGATTATTCACCTTTATACAATGGCATTCGTCATTAACCTACATGGCCGTAGCAAAGTATTTGGGGGCCCTAGGCGAAATTGTAGAAATGGGGGCCTATATAAGAGAAATAACTTTTTACTTGTGATTTCAAATGACAAAAAGAAAACACAAAGATTGATCTTCCTTCCCTTTCCCACGCGAAGTTATCAATATTGTTGGAGAAACTATTAAATAGTGTCACATAGCTAACTCCTTAGCCTAGATCTTAATATATAAGGTGAGGAGCCACTCCACTCATTTTCAATTGGTTTTGAGTTGGAAGCCCACACACTTTTAACATGGTATCATAGATAGGCCCGTATGAGAGTGGAATGAGAAGTATGCCCAAAGGGTTGCCCGTCCAACCGTACAGAGGTCCACGTAGTGGCTTAATCTCCTCCGCCCTACACGTAGAGGGGAACATGTTGGAGAAACTATTAAATAGTCCCACATAGCTAACTCCTTAGCCTAGATCTTAATATATAAGGTGTCGAGCCACTCCACTCATTGCCAATTGGTTTTGAGTTGGAAGCCTACACACTTTTAACAAATACGACAGAACCTGAAGCGTCCCTTGTCAAAGACAGAAGGACGGGATATTCACATTTCATTGGATGATCATAGGTGAATTGAAACTTAAGCAGTGGTTATTCTACCCTGGGGAAAAATAGAGATGTCTCCTATGTTACCCATAATACGTGGAAGTATCGACGTAATTTCATATAGAGTTTGTAATTAATTGTATCTACTATAACAATCTCAATGGATCAGATTAAAAGTCCGTTTAATCTTTTTTGTAACAAGGTTGTAGGTAAGATTTGGTCAACTTCGACTTCAATGGTTACCCGATTTGCATTATTTGCAATATCTACTTATGATTGTCAAATGGTAATATTTATTTTGATTTCATTATTTGATCTTCCTTTTTATTTTAAAAAAAAATAAAATATTAGAGGTTGGAGCATAATAAGATGTCATAAGAGTTTGCAGATCATGATAGAAATGTTTGTTGAGTGTAATTGTGTGAAGCGTACGAGTGTGTGTATGATGTTAATAGTTGAAGGGTCGAGTATATATACTCGAGTGGTCCTTGTAAAAAACTACTCCCTCCGTTCCATTTTACTTGCTTTTTTAGGGTTTTTTTTGTGTTCCAAATTAGATGATAGTTTTAGTTTTTTTCCCCAATTTTCACTAATCTACCCTTGCTTTGGAATCACATTAGAGAATTAATTCTCATGGTAATCAACACAAAAACAATTACTCTAACTTTTAAATATATCCCATGGTGGATATATACTCAATCTTGTAGATCCCAAGTGCATTACTATGGGATTGATAACTTTCCCTATATTCTAGAAACACAAAACTAGGTTATTTAACTTTTAAGTAGGAATTAATATGGGTATTATTGGAAAGATTTTACTCTCTCTGATATTTCTTAACATCCGTGAAAAACTCTACAACGTCAAGTAAATCGAAACGGAGGGAGTATCATTTCTTATAATCAAAATTGATTCAAACCGTACTGCAGAAATATGGATATTCTATGAATGTTACCAGAAAAAACCCCGGAACTTCAAATAAAGAAGAGAAAATAATAATGCACTCAAAAACAATAGCAAAAGACCAAATTGGTAACCTTAATAATACACAATTAATTTACTACTGAATCGTATTGGACTACTAGCGGAATAAGCCCAAAAATTGATATTTGTGACTAGGTTTCGTATGTAACTATAGCGGAAAAGATTTTAATTTGGGGGTCTCTGGGATATGGGGGCCCTAGGCCATCGCCTAACTGGCCCATGTTCATCGACGGCCTTGTTAACCTATACGCGTTAGCCTGCACAAACGAATTTGAATTTATAGTTCTCATATATGTGATTAACTCCTGCACTGGATGGATGAGTAATTGCACTTCAACCAACTGAGTTTGAATTTATCCTTTCTACCTCCTAAAATCAGTACCCGAAACTGGTAAATAGAAAGTACACTATTCATACTGACTATTAAATCTTGATTTCTTGCATATTTTCAAGTAAAATATTAACGTGTAGGGTGCTGTGATGTTTTTTAAACCATAGTTCTCAACAAATCTGTGTCATCTATAAAATGGCTAGATTTTAATTAAAACAACTATGATCTATGAAGTAAGGCAATGGAAGAATGAAGTAGGATCATGAAAAATACCTTATGATATTTGTTGCCGAGGCTTTTGTTCTTTCTAAACGCGACTTTCATTGTAGTACTCGTTCGAATAGTCGAAATTTGAAAATGGAGTTTTATAGGCAATTACTATCGGTTGGCGCTACATTGGCCTATTGCAAAAGGAAGACTTTTTTTGTAGTCTTTGGTATCTCTGTATCATTTTGTTTTGCATGCACTGTAACATTTTCTCTTTTTAGTCTCTTACTTTCCAAACAATGTTCTACAAAAGTTGTATTCTTTTCTTAAGGTTTATATTAATTCTGACCTTTCACCTAAAACTGGACTGCTGCGCCCTTTTAACCATAAAGTTGTGGCTGTTGACGAAGAGTTATGTCTATTGGTTAAATTGTAACTGTAATGATCTATGTGAGTAACACAATTGAGATAGATTGAATGTCATCAGACATGCTTGAGCTTCCCTTCTTGACGGATGAGAGAGATTCCTTGAGATGAATTAGATGAGCATCGGTTTTAGAAGCAAAGAGAGTATCAAGTTTAGTCCAGATAGCAGAAGAAGTATCACAGGTCTTAACTTTATCTAGGACAGGAGCAGTGAGAGAAGACATAATCCAGCCGAGAAGAAGCTTATCTGTGCGTCTCCATGATAAGAACTGTGGGTTAGGAAGATTATTAACCACAACTGGTGGACTTTGGAGAGAACCATCAACATATTGCTCCAAATCATATCCCTGCAAATACGGTATAAACTGTGCTTTCCATAACAGAGATAGTTGTGACTAGGTTAACTTTTTCAAATAGCACCATGTAATCGTTCAAAAGGTGCTCGATCGACGAAACAAATGACGTAGCGAGAGAAGGAAGGCATAGAAGAAGTGGTTGAAGAAGAGATTGTGGAAGTTTGAGCAGATTGAGAAGATGAGGTATCCATGGCAGAAGAGATAAAGAAGAAAATTGATAAGGTGGTAAACTAAAACCCTAAAGAAGATGAGGTATCATGTAGGAGGCGACCTGTCTGATACCAAGACAGAATTGGGTTATGAAAGGTTTCTCAAAACGTGAGAAAACCAGAGAATAAATTGAATATATTTATATGCTTACAAGGTTTGATGTATACGTATCATACAAGACATTCCTATTGAGACTCGCACTATAAACAGAAAATACAATTTCAATAGGAAACAAAGACTAAGTTTCCTTAAACTCTAACACTTTGTTTACGTTAGGATCTCTTTTCGCTAGATCCTTGGGTTCGACTTGCATGGTTCTCAGGAACTGGAATTTGATTATAGTGTAGGAAGGTAATCGATTAATATTAATTTGAAAAGGATCGGTGATTGGTGTAAAGATGATTTTGTGTAGCTTGGATATGGTGCAATTAATATGTCGCTTGATCACAAAAACTTTTCACAAATGTGTCTTTTCAAAAGTGACTAATGAGATTTTGGTGTCGTTTTGATTAACTAAGATGGCATGGCAATGACATGGCAATATTTGATGATGTGTCTTTACTACAAACCAGAATTACTACGGTGACGCCATGTGTCACTTTTGGGGTCTCTTATTATAAAGAAAGATTACCTATCAGATTAGGTTAGTATTAGCCTGGGAAAATCTTTTGGTTGTTGTTATGTTTTGATAATGTAGGACTCCAAAACCATATTCGCCATTTTCAACTGGAGTTAAAGATGATAGGCTGATTCCAGAGGATATATTTAAGGTCGAGGGATTTGAGGGTTGTTCTTGCAATATATTGATTGAACTCTTTGTTCAAGTTTCATATTCGTTGGTTCATATTGTTGGAATATATGGCACGTGCAATAAGAGTACGTGCATATATAAGATATCAGAAGACTAATTCAGTTCTCTGAGATAACCTTCTCCTAGTCAAAGATAAAGTTTGTTATCTTAGGTTTACTCTTTCCCTGTAATCCTATAAATAGGAATCAATAAGCTACATGTAATTTATCTCAGTAATCACACTGAAGATCAATAATATCATTCACCCTACGGGGTTTTGTCCGTGGACGTAGGCGTTAGTGCCGAACCACGTTAATCTCTTCTTCCATTTGATTTTGGTATGTAGTTTGATTTCTTTATAATTTATTTGTGTTTATCATTGATTTAATCTTAATAATGTTTATGTAATCAGTGATATTCATCTTAGATTTGATCTACATATCAAAATCTAAGATGGTATCAGAGCAGAAATGCTCTCGATCCAAGCTTCCGCAATCCATTTTTTATAACTTTGTTCTTTTTCTATCTAAATATCGATCAGTTGTTCATGTCTCTGTTTCGGTATCAATAGAACAAAAATCGTCAATGTTTCACAATATTTTCATCTCTAATTTTGAGACCCAATATCATAGTCAAACGGGTCCAATTAAAATCAATTTTTTTTTTTTTTAATCAGAAAGTTCATTTCTTTTATCCTTTTCAAATGAACTTATTTATATCACAATCTTTTGAAAATCCAAATGGAGTATCCTCTAATCGTAGTCCATTTTCATGATCACTTCGAACCATTTGTTTCTTCAAATGGATTAAGGCCTCTTAGGTTGAGACGAGGCTATAGTTCTGTCAAATCCATTATTGTTGAGTTATCCTTTTTTCATCAAAGACCTATTTCTCTGTCGACAGTTATGGACATTTATTACTGTCTCATTCTCATATAAGAAAGCTTCTTTTCTTGCCATTGTTCACGGCAAGATCCACGGAAAATCTCCATATTCCGTTCTTGGACTATCCTTATGAGACGGGTAATCCTCATTAATTATCTCATTAATTTTTCAGTACTCTCTTCACGCTCCTTTCAAGGAATCCATATGGATACGATATCTCAGGAATCAGGATATTTCCATTTTTGAATATCTTGTTAAATCTTTTTAATTCCGATATATTTTGCTTCCGTTTTGTGAAAGTATGTCGTCATTTCTTTGAACAAATTCATCTGAGTCCACATGGTCTTCCATGTGATGTGCTCAAATCTCCATTAACTATGTATCGCCTTCGGTTGATGGTTTTAGAAACCGAGAGATATATGCTCATATTCAAGTTTTTTGCAAAACAAAATTAAAATCTTACCATATACAAATACTATTCGTCATATGATTTTCTTTTCGGTGTCTCGATTATTAAGCATCTTACACATTCAGTGCATTAAATCAGTCAATCTGACTCTCTGAAATTTCAGTCTAGGGAGTTGCAGTCGCATAAGATTGGTTTCTTAGGCTTAAGGTTTGCCTATTGGACCATTTTTTTACTCACATCAACTTTGTTAGATCTTTATCCAAGATCTTATTATTCACATCTTATTCTGATATTTTTCTGTGCATCTTTGTTATGTATGCATCAAAGATGTGTCATGTCTCAACATTTTGTTCACTATCATTCAGTTTGATCTATTGAACAATATTGTTATTTTTCATCAAAACTAAAATCAGTCGTTGATATTTTATCTTCTCTATTGGTTTTCATATATTTATGAAACCTTTCTTAGAAATATTAGGCTATTACTGCTTCAGTTGTTGTGTTGCAAACTCAACGTTTTATCAAGACAACTGCTCTTTCTCCCTGCATTTAGGGATACGGTGGATTTATTTTATTTCACCGATTTGAAATTTTCAGTCTTCTGTAGCATTTTTGGTTCCATTGGTGAAGTCAAGTGAAGTGTTCATAACCCCCTCCGGAAGAAGATAGCTAAAAAAAAAAAAAAAAAAAACTAAAAAAAAATAATGCTAGCGTGTTATTTTTTAAGAAATTTAACCATGAAGTAGGTGCGAAGATCCGAAGTTACAATATCAAGTCAGCTCGGTAATCAAAGATCAAGCTACAAAGTTTAGAAGATTCTTTTCAAGTAGTTTTTCAAGTTGCACACTACAATCTTTTTCTCCGTGTCCAACTTGAGGGGGGGTGTTGGAATATATGGCACGTGCAATAAGAGTACGTGCATATATAAGATATCAGAAGACTAATTCAGTTCTACAGGATAACCTTCTCCTAGTCAAAGATAAAGTTTGTTATCTTAGGTTTACTCTTTCCCTGTAATCCTATAAATAGGAATCAATAAGCTACATGTAATTTATCTCACACTGAAGATCAATAATATCATTCACCCTACGGGATTTTGGTATGTAGTTTGATTTCTTTATAATTTATTTGTGTTTATCATTGATTTAATCTTAATAATGTTTATGTAATCAGTGATATTCATCTTAGATTTGATCTACATATCAAAATCTAAGACATATGAAAGGAGCTACATATAATCCCGAGGAACATCTGCATGCATTTTTTAGAACTTACTTGCGTACAAGTACTCCTAAGAAAAATGTGACAATCTTGATTCGTTATTTCGTTTGAGATAAAATCTCTGCTGCGTGCACACTGTTTCAAAAATCTGGGCAAGTTTCTCCTCGTGATCCATACTTGAGGAGTCGGAGGTGACAACCCGTTTAGACATGTTTGCCAGGCTGGACCTACTGAACGGCCGGTAGGTCTGGTGGCCTATACGCTCCAACCCTGACACTGAGTTTAGAAAAGAAATCTAAAATCGGGTACAGTTAAAGAAATAGAATGCGGATCGAGTCATCTAGCTTTCCTTAATGGACAAGCACTCCATATTAACGACAACTTCTAATCTGAGAGGGTACCATATATGTATATATATTCACACGATCACACACATTACTTATAATAAGCCGCATCAAGGTATGGACTCGAAGTTGAAAAGCGCAGGAAATATGGGAACGCAAACTGACAGGGTCAGATTCAATGTCAGAGGTAAAATCTTTGAAACAACTGCAACAACTCTTGCAAGTGCACCCCGAAATTCAATGTTTGGAGCTATGTTTGATGATGACTGGAATCTTCAACCAAAAGATGCTAACAAAGAAGAATACTTCATCGATAGAAACCCGGATTGTTTTTCTGCACTTCTTGATCTTTTAGGAACAGGTGAGCTTCATGTCCCTCCTAACCTATCTGAAAAATTAATCTATAGGGAGGCTCTCTATTATGGTATACTTGATCATGTCAAAGCTGCGAAGCTTTCCAAATTTGATTGCAACTGGTTAAAACTAAAGCATTCAGTTAGGGATCAAGCTCCAGGTAATTGTACTGCAATTAGAGCAAATCCTGATGGAGGTTGTGCTGTTGCTCATGGAGGCATTGTTCGTGTATATGATTGGATGCTTGAAGAACATCCTCCATTAAATCTTGATTACCAAATAGTTAATGATATTGAGTGGATTGATTCGGATAATATAGTGATGAGTGTTTGCCAAGGCCAGAACACTAATAAGGAACTCGGAGGAATGGGCGTTTTTAGTTCATCAACCAGGGAGCTGAAGCACAGATTTCTGCTAAGCGATGGAAAAGATCAGCTCAAAGGATTTGATGCTAGAGCTTTATGTTTTAACTCTGATGGTAAGATATACACTAGTTGTGAAGGATTAAGTAACAGCGGAATTGGAGTGTGGGATCAAGTGACTGGAAAACAAATTGATTTTTTTGATGCGGAAGATGGTTTGACTTTGCGTTTCGGAAAAGCTGATAAGATTCAATGGTTGAATGGAAGAAATTGTTTATTTGTCAACAGTTGCGTCAAATATAAACGTTGCATCAATCTTTTGGATTTTAGAGATAAAAGTATAGTTTCGTCTATTACCTTTAAGTCCATGAGAAGTCCTAATGTTTGGCATCATAATGTTGTGGATGCAATTCCATTGGATGAAAGTGATTCTATTTGTGTTGTGAGTAATTATGAAGATCTGGGATTTGTTGATTTGAGAAATACCAAAGAAAGCGTTAAATGGAACCTGAATTGTGGGGGATCATGGGGCGGAAGCGAAAATCGTCATCCGAAGTTAAAATTTCATGGAGGGCAGCTTTTCTGTTCCTTGGATGATAAGATATCCGTGTATCATGGTGGTCCAGATCAATGGGTTTTAACATCAAGGCTTGCAAGAACTGAAGGTGGTTCAATTCGGGACTTCTCGATAGGTGGTGATCGGCTTTTTGCTATTCATGGTGAGGAGAATGTGCTCCATGTGTGGGAGACTCCATCTGGCCCAATTATTTGATAAATGTGGTATAGATAAATTGTGATCTCTTTAATTATTTTTCGCATTATGTACAAGACTAGGTTATTAGCTAGTGCAAGTCTTTAGTTCAGTCTTCCAATTTCGAAAACCATATTTGCCATTTTGTTGGGGGAGGAAATACCCGAAACTGTGACTGAAATGTGCATTTCTTCCAAAAGTGTGACTGATTTGAAATTTTTTTCAAAAGTGTGACTGACTTTACCTAATACCCAAAGTACCCTTTATAGCCCGATGTCTACACATCGATAGCTTGATGACATATTCATAGCCGATGTCCACACATTATAGTTGATGTCCACATATTTATAGCATGATGTCCACATATTTTATGAATAGTGTCCGATGTCTACACATCGAAACATGGATGTCTACATTTATCCAACATATGATTATGCCTAGATTCTGGATGTCTACGTATAATATCTACACATCAGACACTATTCATGGTGGGGTATCAGTGCCCGATGTATGCACATTCCTGACCCAATGTGTACACATCCTTACTCAATGTGTACACATCCTTACCCGATATGTACATATCTGAGGACAAAATCCGGTATTTCCGTAAAAGACTAGGGCATACATGCCCGTTGACCGGTCATGATCACACTTTTAGAAGAAATTTCAAATTGGTCATAGTTTTGGAATAAACCCACTTTTCAATCACACTTCCCTGTTGTTGGGTTTGCGATATTTGGATTTGTTAAAAACAATTTGGTTGCATATCATTGTAAATGAATTAGGCTCACTTTCTTGTAACCGGAGTTTTCATCTGCTTTTGGTTAAAGGTCAAAATGCTTGTAGAATCTGAAAAGCCACAGATTAGACGAAATAGTTGGTCAAGTTATGCTACTAAATTGATGAATTAAGTCCATGTAACATCGAAACCCATTTTCTTGAAAATGGAGTCAGGACTCTGGATAGATTGATTCCATTCAACAAACAAAGATAGACAAAATCAAAATAGACAAGATTGGGAACGCCACAGAAGAGACTATACCTCTTACTTGTAAAAAAAAAAAAAAAAAAAAAAAAAAAAAACCACAACCACAGATTCAAACAGAATTAATAAGAAATGACATAAGCCGAAAACAAATTAAGATGCCTTGCATGTGTGATGCCCTACATCTCCGATGTGGTACTTGTTGAACACTTTAGAAGAACGTCAAGATCTTCGAAAAGATCCCAATCACTAGAAACAGCAGAACCACTTGGTTCATTATGGGTTGTTATACCACCAGCTGCAGCACAGCAACATTCTGCAAGTTTTGTTGTCAGATCAGAAACTTTTTTCTCGAGAACTACCTTATCCTTCTTCTCATGGTCCAGATTCTCTTGTAAATCTGATATTTCAGCTTCTAAGAGAGAAACCTTATTCACCAGATCATCGGTTACAAGCTTCTTATTGTTCATCTCTTTTTGCAAATCATCATTAAGTCTGACATTGGCAGCTTCCAATTCAGAAACATTTTTCTCGAAAGCTTTTTTCTCAGATTTCTTCTTTTTGTTACTTGCTGCCAGTTTTGCAGCAAGTTCTTTTTCAGTAGGACTGGTGTGCACGGGAGCAGACCCGCCTCCATCCATGTATTGGACGGCACGGAATGGAACCAGAGGAACAGGTAAACCATAACGAGGCAAGTTTACTAACTCAAGGGACATGAACCTTTTTGGTTTACCACCAGGTCGATTACCCTTAGTTGTATCTCTAGGGAAAGTTATGGAAAGCGCCAAACCTTGACAGTTTACCAGTAAGTCGTACTTATATAAGAAAGCTGTGAAGTTGTTGAAGTCACTCTTCTTCCACTCGAAAGAGTTGCCCACCAAATCGAGATGATTGGTGATAATTTCTACAAAAGTATGTTCATGTTGCTCAATTGGGACGTTGAAATTTTTGTTAAGCCTCCATAGTTTGATCTGATTATCAAAATATTCAACATACAATGACGGATCATTAAACCAGCAATGCATTTTTACTGTATGAATGAGAGCTAGAGTTTGCGAAGGAATTGAAAGAAATGAATGAAATACGAAATTTACTTTTTTTTTTTTTTTTCCTTGATACTCAGTGCTCACTAATTTCTTTATATAACACGTGTCTTTGGGGTTTGTATCGATCAAAATTCCCACACTAATACCAATGCTAAATAGGTGTTAGTGCATGCAAGATGGAGTCCTTCAACTTATTGTATCCTCAGATTCTATTAATTGAGAGATTAATAACCACAATACGTTTTCTTTTCACAAAATAAGTTTAGCAAGCAAACATGCACACAACTAGTCCTAAAGCTTTTGAACTTCCCATACATGATGTATTCAATTTCAACCGTAACGTTAATCTAGTCATCTACTCCTCTTGTTGGAAATCGACATGCATTCAACGCCAATTCTCCATATGCATGAATGGCACAATTATGAATACTGATTCTCAAACTTCTTATATTAGCCTCAATTTCCTACGTAAGAGCAATTACGGTGTTGTTAACCTATATACTGGTATATACATTAAGGTTATTAAAAAAATAATATTTTGTATAGATTTTCATAAGTGGGAATTAAGTGTTTGGCCCTCCCTCACTCTCTCTTACTCAAATTGCCTTTGACTTAAAATTCATTTTTAAAAAAAAATTAACCTATTTTATTGAAATGACCTTTAAAAAAAAAAGGAGGGTCATTTGGATAAAGATGTTTGATGATGTTATCAAATAAACTATGTCATTTATTAAGGGTATAATCGTCATGCCCACTTAAACATATAACATGTATCACGAATCATACGTAAGAATTCGACAAATTTTATATATTTGGAAAGCTTTTTGAAAGACCTATAAAACGAGCCTAAATACAACTATCAAATTTTCATTTCACATGATTTTTTATTCATTAAATAATTTTTTAAAAATTTTCTTCATATTTTATAGTGTGCAGACAATATGCACACTGATTTTTGTAAATAATTTTTAAATTTTCTTCATACTTGTATATATTTTTATAGTGTGCAGGCAATATGGACACTAATTTTATGTGCAGCTAATATGCACACCGGTTATTTGTTAATCCTACTTCTTATAACATTCCAGGGCCAATTTGCAAGTTTTATTAAATTACCCTGGAGTGTAAAACCCATAATTTCTAGGGTCATAAGAATAAATTACTCTTTTCACAATTCCTCTTGGGTATTATAAATATCTTGAGAATTAGATTTTAGTTTATCTAGGAAAGATTAAATATCTCTACTTCCAACTTTACCCTCACAAATATTAAGTTAGGAATCTGATCACCAATTGGAATACGTTTAATTAAGTTGAGTACATGTATGAGTTGAGCACCATTTTTTTTTCATTCGTTATTTCCTCCCGTCTCCACTTTCCGTCTGAGCCATTAACTACCACACACATGTCATTTACAAACGTCATAGCTTAAAAAATCTGTAATGAAATAAAACTTTTCGAACTAATTAACTTCGGAACAATGAGCTGATGAGGATTTATTTATTTTTGTTTGGACAACATAAAACTCATTCAAGAAAGTGCCGAGAAAGCACTTAAAACTTACAACAATAACATGCTAGAAACTAAAAATTGTAGCTTCTTTTTCGGAACAATGAGCTGATGACGGTGAATCATGAATGATAGGATCTTCTAAAAATTGTAGCTTCTTTTGTTAATTAAATCCATTGTTATGGATCAAAACAAAGCCATGCCCGTGTTAAAATTTTGATCAAATGTTCAAAATCTTAATACTGACATTAGTATGTCTCCATTATTATTATTATACGGTGTCTGTTCTTGAGAGCAGCAGTACTGATTTTATGTAGCTAATTACAATGTGTACATAGAATCAACTAATGGTATGATATTTTCTGTTGATGCAAATTTGATCAAAGGCGTTCACATGTTTGTATCTATATAAATATATAATCAACGTAAGCTTTTTTTGTTTTTGTCCTATTTCAGACTTTTGCAAGGAGGTGGCCATGAAGACCCGGATGACGATGAAAAAAATATAGAAACCTACAAAAATGACCATGTGGGGAAAAGCAATTAAAAAACTTCCTACGTTTTTTCCAAAATTAATTAAATGCCCATACCGTTTGATTTTTCCGTCCAGGACCCACCTAATTAGTCGAGAATCATGCTCCTCCAATTGCGGAGGTCGGGTTTCGAACCCTTGTAATTGCTAAAAATTCCTAAATGAATGGTATTTAGGAGTAGTTTAGAGACCACTGTACCAAGCTATAAAAAAAAAGACCAACCTAATTAGTCCATTGTCATTTACTTGGTCAATTTTTGATGCTGCAATTACATAAATATCCTTAGACGCTCTAATACCTAAGTTCATGCTTCTTCTTCCTCTAAGATTTGGTCTTTGAGTCATATTTTTGAGCTGTTGAAGATGAAAATTCAGTTGACCAAGAGGATTTGATGTGGTGGGTTATAGCGGTTTAGAGGAGGATTTGAAGTGATTGCAGCCGAGAAGAACAAAGAAGGTTGTGTAGCTCATGTATCAGGTATGAGTGGGTTTGAATTTATGTTGGATTTAGCCTGAATTCTTGAGTTTGGAATCAGTTGAGAGAAGATGTTTGCTTCCATGACTTATTTGTATGGATTTGGGTATGTTAGGGTTGGTTTTAGTTGTTTCTGTTGCTGAATTTCAGCTATAAAATGTTGCTACTATCACTAATTTGGTGTATTATGTACATGGATTTGAACTGGATGTTGCTGCTACCACTAATTTGGTGGATTATGTACAGGGATTTGAAATAAACAACATTGATGCTTTTCTCCAATAATAAATTCACACACGCAAGTGTTTGCTTAAAATCCTGATCGACCGGTTATTGAATTAAGATTGTCATGTTGTTGTTGATTTATATGGTTGATGTGTGGTGGCCGTGTGGCTTGTGTTCGAATGAGTAGAGGATGTCTTAGACACCAAGATAAACAAGGAAAGTTGGGTCAGTTGTCTAATTCAAATTTTGTCTAGTATTTGTAATTGTTTTGCTCACTGGAAATATGTTCAAAACTGATCTAGCTGATGCGAAAACAGCCAACAAAGTGTTGTTCCTGTTGTTAGTTTTATAAGATGAATGAATGAAAATAGCCAACAAAGTGTTGTTCCTGTTGTTAGTTTTATAAGATGAATGAATGTGATTGGTGATGTTTTAGTACTTCTGTATATCAAGGATTGTTTGGTCTGTTTAGGTCTCAAAATTGCAGGGATTTTAAGGCATGTAAAGGAGCTAAAAGCATAGCAAAAAGACACCTCTCCACCACCGAAGTTATGCCTGCAACCTGTTTGATAGAAGTGTAGACTGATTTTGAGTTTTGTATGAATTCGTCACTGATTTTGATTGTCCGATTTAAGGGCTTAAAGGTAATATACAAGGACTGATTTAGTGTCAAAAAAACAGACGAAAAAGATCTACTCATGGGCATTTAATTAATTATGAAAAAAACGTGGGCATCTTTTTATTTGCTTTTCCCTGCATGAGCATTTTTTTTATTTCCCCCAAAAAAATATGAATAAGGAAAGAGAACTCATTCAAAAGCCATGGGCACCACAAAGTTGTTGTGTAGATTTTACACTACAATAGCCCTTGCTCTCCTTCTCTGAGTTTCAATCTCCAGAATCATTTATATAGATCATTTCCTTCACCTTCACCTTCAATTCAGTTCTAATTATATCAAAAAAAACATTACGTCTTTTATCTTGAAATTTCTTGGTCGCAAGAGTTTGATCAAGCTCTTGTACCATTCCTTTTTTTTTTATGAAAAAGGCAAAATTTAATATAAAGAGGAAAGGGTGCTAAGGTAGCATCCTCAAAAGATACAAAAAGAGAAGAGCAGCCACCATAGAGAAAGTTTACAACACATTACTATCTAAACAATCTCGCCCAATCAAAAACAAAATCCTCGAACTTGACATTCCTAAATGAAACAACATTGATGGACCAACTAAGTAACAATGCTTTAATGTCTATAATAAGAGAGTTAAGCGGTTTTCTCACTTGTTTTTTTTGAGATTAGAATGTCGTTTCTTTCCAACCACACAATCCACCATATAGCAAACGGAACGCAATATCTCAAGAAAACAAGAGGCTTGATAGATATTTTCAATTTTCACTTCCATAAGAATTCGAGGACAGTGGTTGGATGAACCCAAACAATGCCCAACTGCTACAAAAAGTGCTCCCAAATCTGCCATACGAAAGAACAATGCAAGAAAAGGTGTTCCACTGACTCCTCTCTATTGTTGCAGAAAGGACACCTATTCTCTACCACCATACACCTTCTATATAACATGGAAAGAGTAGGAATGACACTAATTACCGCCGCCCATACTAGGAAGCTAATCTTGGGAGGAATAGTCTTGTTCCAAAATGTAGACAGAAGGAAATTTTGTAGGGATGATTCTTCCATGATCATGCATAAGCCAATTATAACAAGAACTTACCGAGAAAGTACCTTGAGGGTTAGAGAGCCATTCTCGTTTATCATCGACAGAGAGCATCCTTTGATTGTCTAGGATTCTAGTAAACTCCATAACCTCTTGAATTTCTGGATCTTTAAGCCTCCTACAAGGATCAATATTCCAACACGTCCCTGTTTCTAAAGTTCCGCTACTCACATCTTCAACTAAAGCTTCTTTCTTCCTACTCACTTTCCATAATTTCGGAAACAACTCTTTAAGAGTTTTCTCATGACACCAAATATCATCCCAAAATATAGTTGTATTTCCTCTTCCGACTATCATCTTCGACCCATTTCTAAGGACTGCCAAATAATTGAGAATACCCCTCCATAACCCCCACCCGTAGGTTTTCTTAGAATCTTTAAGAACCCAAGCATCTTCGACGCCACCAAACTTTTCGAAAATAATTTTCCTCCATAAGCTACCCTTTTCTTCTTTGTATCTCCATAACCACTTGGTTAACAAAGCGATGTTAGTAGTATTCAAATTCATTAACCCCAACCCGCCTTCACTCTTCGGGAAACAAACTTTTTTCCAAGACCTCCAATGTAAAGTTTTCTTGTTTACAGTGTCGCCCCACAGAAAATTCCTCATGAGGCTTTCTAACTTCTTTGCCACTGAAACCAGAATCTGAAAAAGAGATAAAAAATATAAAGGAATAGTCGCCAACGTAATATTAATGAGCACGACCCTTCCGGCTTTCGAGAGATATCTTCGCTTCCACGGAGCTAGCCTTAGAGTCATTTTTTCGATTACAATATTTCAAACAGATTTGAGTCTTGTTGAAGCTCCGATAGGAATCCCAAGGTAGGAGAAAGGAAATTCGCCAACCACACAACCTGCTAATCCAGCACATTCCTGAATAACATCTTGTTGTACCTCAATTCCCATCATGGCACTCTTGGAAAGATTAACTTTCAGACCCGTTTTGGTTTTAAATTTCTCTAACACCTCTAAAAGTTTCCAAACCTCCGCTACTCTAGCATCTAAGAATACAATCGTATCGTCTGCAAATTGAAGATGCGAAATCTCCATACCAACATTTAAGACACCCTTCCATCTTTGGATTGTGCATGAGATTGTTAAATACTTCCGCCACTAACAAGAATGAAAACGGTGAAAGAGGATCCCCCTGACGAAGCCCTCTAGAAGCTTTGAAAAAACCTTTCGCGGCTCCATTGATTATAACTGAAAACGTGGCAGTGGATATGCAAAATCGAACCCATCTTCTCCATTTCCACCCGAACCCCATCTTCCTAAGAACACCTTGAACGGAACCCCAAAGAACATGATCATAAGCCTTTTTCATATCTAATTTACAAACGATTCCTCCTTTTTCTTTTTTCTTTCTCGAATCAATTAGTTCATTTGCAATCAAGATACCATCTAAAATCTGTCTTTCGGCTAGAAAAGCACCTTGAGATTGAGAAATCAAATTCGGAATAACCACTTTTAATCTGTTAGCGAGAACTTTGGATATCACTTTGTAGATGGTACTCACCAGACTTATAGGTCGAAAGTCCTTCAACTCAATTGCTTCGTTCTTCTTCGGAATCAACGAGAGAAAAGTACAATTTAAGCGCCAGTTAACCCCCCTTTAACATTAAACTCCTCCACCAATTTCATGAAATCGGCCTTTATAACGTTGTAAGATGCTCGGTAAAATTCTATAGGAAACCCATCGGGTCCAGGAGACTTACCCAATTTGAATGACATGATAGTTGACAGTACCTCGTCTTCAGTAATATCTCTTTCAAGCATAGAGTTCTCCATCTCAGAAATGGTGGAGAAAGAAAATTCCTCCAAATCAACAAACTCTTCTCCATCTCTAGAATAAAGCTTTTCATAAAAATCAATCACTTCAAACTTAATCTTATCTTGACAAACAACCTCTTCTGTATTGACTTTCAATTTAAAAATTGTATTTTTCCTTCTATTTGCATTTGCAATTTTATGGAAAATCTTTGAGTTCCTTTCCCGTCAACATGCCAGCATATTTTAGATCTTAACTTCTACCTCTTCGCAATCAGTACTAACACTTCGTTATACGACCGTCGAAGACTAGCCCTTTCCAAAAACTCCACATCTGAAATAGGAGCAGAAGTTTCTTCTTTTTTTTCCAGAATATTGATTAGAGCTTCCAAATCCCTCAACTTCTTATCTAAGTTGCCGAAAACCTCTTTACTCCAACCCCTTAACAAAGTCTTTAACATCTGTAATTTCTTAACAAAGATAAAACTAGGAGATCCCTCGAAAAGCATGCTATTCCACCAAAAAAACATCATTTATACAAAATTCGGATGCTCAATCCAGAAAATTTCAACCTTGAACGGAAAAGGCCCAAATACAATACCACTACTTCTCAAGGACAGAGGAGAATGATCTGACACTGTTCTTATACGCACACATTGCGCCATTAAAGGGAATTTGTCCTCCCATTCACCACTCACTACAAATCTATCCAGCCTACATTAGATAGGATTACTTTGCATAATTGTCCAAGTAAACAACCCTCCATTCAAAGGCAAATCACATAACTCGTGCCTTCGCAAGAAAAAATCAATCTTCTCATATTCACATCTGAATCACTAGCGGTATTATTTTCTTACGGGACTCTAATAACATTAAAATCACCACCTATACACCACGCTAAATCATGCCACTTTGATCTCACTTCGTCTAGCTCAGACCAAATACTCGTTCTATCTGCATCCCCCGTTGGACCATACACATTGGTAAGGACACAATCAAAACCATCACAAATTCTCGTGCCTCTAATGGAAAGACAATAATTTTGTGCCAACACTTCCACACAATTAAAAACAACATCATTCCAAACTGTTAAAATCCCCCCAGAAGCTCCAATAGAATTTACTGCAGACCATTGATGCCCACTGAACCCCATAGACTCCTTACTATATAATCGGTCATATGCTCCATTTTGTTTCTTGAATAAAAACCACATTTTGCCTTTTCAAGTTTCACAATGAGCTAATTGCCGTATCCCTACCTTCAGTCCCCAAACCTCTAATGTTATAACTTAATATGTTAAAATCCATTGAAACATTCATCCCCCTTCTTTGGCACTAATTTTTCATGCTCCACATAACATTTCCAATTAAATTGAATAATCTCATTTGATACATGCTCTGCTATATAAGATTCAAGTCGAGAAGATAATGGATTTGATTCACAATGCCTATCGTCCAACCAAGCGTTAGCAAAAAATTGTGAACAAAAAACCTTAGAACCTTGATGTTTCCCTAATATAAATCTTACCAGAAGAAATTGAATCCACCGGACGAGCACCCATGTGAGCTTCCACAATTTTCTCAGCTTCCAATCTTCGTCTCTCATCGTCTTCCCCATGAAGGCAAACACAAATTTCCTTCTTCTTAGAATTCACTTCATCAATTGAAGGCCTCACCTCAGGAACAAATCCATGGAGCAGAAACTTCAGAAACCTTTTCTGTTTGAATCTTCTATGATTGAAAACCTTTTGAATCTTCATTTTTCCTTTAACTCTCCGATTGAAGTTTTCCCTAAAACAAATCCCTAATTTATCTCTAGCAGGTTCGTCTTCTTCTAGCTCAATTTCCTCAAAAGACAGGAATTATTACTAATAGCACTAGGGGTGAGCATTTGACCCGTAATCCGCGGATTTAACCGGGACTAACCGTTCATTTGCGGATGGATGCCCGGACCGTTCGTTAATGGGTTGGATGCGGATGGAATTTTTGAAATCCAACGGACAACGGATCGGGCCCGGATGCAACCTTGAAAATCCGTTGGACATCCATATCCGTTAAATTAAGGGCATTTATATAGTTCTAGAAAATACTATGGATCATTTAGGATTTTTTAAGATGTTTGCTTGGGGTGTTGTACATGGCATATTTATATTTGTATACATATATAGGATATGTAGGTTTTATTAGGAGTCATTTGTGTCAGCTTATTTTCTTTACTACAAATTTTAACTAAAACAAATGCATTGGATTATCCGCATCCAATCCGTCCATCCGTGCATCCATTGGATGCGGGTGCCAAATTTGAAATCCGTAGTGCAATGAATTGGATGCGGATGAGGCGAAAACCGGTCCATACCGGCCCATGCTCACCCCTAAATAGCACCCGTTAAACTCACTTCAAGAGGAATTGTTGGACTGTTCGTAGTTAATGGCCCATTTCCTAAGCCCAAGTGGAAGCCCAACTATTCATGCTCCATTGGTTCCAAATTCAAGTCGCAAAATATCTTCTTGTTATCTGTCGTTGAAGGGACAGCATCTAGGGGTGAGCATGGGCCGGTATGGACCGGTTTTCACCTCATCCGCATCAAATCCAATACACTACGGATTTCAAATTTGGCATCCGCATCCAATCGAACATCCACGGGATTTGCATCCAATGGATGCGCGGATGAACGGATTGGGTGCGGATAATCCAATGGATTTGTGTTAGTTAAAATCTATAATGAAAAAATAAAGTCAATATAGATGATTTTTTATAGAATCTACACATTTTATGTATGTATATAAATATAGAAGTGTCATAGACAGCACTCCAAGCAAACACCTTAGAAATTCCAAAACTATCCATATATTTTTCTAGAAACTATATAAATGCACTTAATCTAACGGGTATGGATGTCCAACGGATTTTCAAGGTTGCATCCGGATACAATCCGTAATCCGTTGGACTTCAAAAATCCCATCCGCGTCCAACCCCTTAGCGAACGGTCCGGACATCCATCCGTACAAATGCGGTTGGTCCCGGTTAAATCCACAGATTACGGGTAAAATGCTCGCCCCTAATAGCAGCACATGCACCCAAACCGAGACTCAAATCAAACAAAATTCCTTTCCTCTTTAATTCATCCTCCAATACAGCAAATGGACCGTTAGATACTTGAATAGGGTGTTCACTTAGCCCCTTCGACTTTACGTAAAAATCCTTAAGAAGACCACAACCCGTGATCACTCTGTTTCCGAGAAACTCTAATTCAGAACCCGTGTTACTCTCAAGTCCTATGCTACCGGAGATTAAAGACTTTTCTGAAATGTCAACACCTACGCCAGACTTCAAATATAGTACACTTTTCCCAATGTCAGTTCTTGCTTTCTTAACAACCGATGACAAGTATTTACAAGCTAGCCCATTACTGACACTGTTGCTTACCAAAAATACATCATACTCATTAATGCCCTGATCTTCTACAGATATGTTAGGTACCTTTGTTACCTCTCTCACCTCTGATGCGACCTTTTCCCTGACTTCTGATATCTTCCGGACTGGACTGTGTTCCCTTGAATTGAATTCAAAAAATCAAATTGATTACTCAATTGACCCCGTGACATGGATGCTTCTCCTCCCTTCTTTCTGCTGAGAGGAGTTACCGTTATAGTTGTTGCCGGAGAAACATTCTCGAGAATCAGATGATCTTTACCCTTTTCCGTATCTTTAACAATATGATTAGAACAAGGGGTCTGGAATTGCTCGCGAGATTCCACTTCCTTTGATTCATCATCATTACGCCCCACTACAGTGCACATGATCTTATCCAAGTTGCCTGTCGGAATTACCTGAAGTAACACACAGATTTCTCTATTATCTATCCACTTTGTAATGGCTGCTGGGATATCTTGTAACTTAGCCTCCACACAAATTGTAGCCTCTGTAAGCTTGAAAAATCCACATGTTGCAGTTGAAATAGCCACCAACCTTCCCCACTCTTTAGCTAAGCTCTTAAACGAAGACTCATTCCATAAATCCAAGGGTAATCCTTTGATTCTTAACCAGACTTTACTTTGAGAAAAGATGATTTTAGTAGCCTCCGACCACATTGGGGACCATTTCTGACTCTTGTACCATTCTCTTTTGATCAAAGCCACTGCTATTCCCTTGCCATTCAAAATCCCTCTTGTTAATCCAAAAACATTGGAGACTACTACCACTGTCATCCTCATCATGATTACGAATATGAACGCACAGAGGTTCTTAAAGAGTATGGAGATCATGGTGATCTTATCAGGATGGTTGAAGATAAAGGATCCGATTTTAAGAAAGGGAAAAAGAAGAAGAAGCGTAAGTCTAAGACCATGAAAAATTTCTCAAAAACCACAAGTCGTGAATGTTTTGGTGGAATTTCGATTTCAGCAGATCATGAAAAGTCCAACATGGAAACTAGTAGTTGGGAGAGAGTTGAAAACGAGGATGGTAGTTTTACAACTACATATTCAACCGGAGAGGGAACAAATGTTACTTCTACTGAAGTTGTTCATCAGCCTCGTGTGCCTCAATGGCCATTCGACTGCTAGTCGAGTTCATACTCTAGATCTTATGTTATTCAGCTTAGTAGCTTCCGTATGATTTTATTGTAATGTTTAAGTTTAAGTTGCAAGTTTAATTCCTATTAATGTAATGTTGAAGGATTAGTCTAATGTTCTGCATGAGATTTAATCTCTAATATAATTAATCTACTGTTATGTTATTTTAAGTTCAATGTTTTTCTGATGCAAGTTCAATTGTTGTCTGTGCTGAATGCAAAACAATTGAGTCTCCAAAACAGTTAAAAAATATCTGTTTGTGCAATGGCATTACACACCATTCTTGAACTTAATAATGTTTCATCTATTCCGAAAATTTCCGCACGAGTCATCCATATCAGTACACCATTGCTGTCGTAGGTATTTCTACTCCGACTTGCCCTAAGCCACTAAGAGTCATATATACTCACACAGAAAGAATGTTTTTGGCATTCGGTAGTGTTAACTAATAAACACTTTCGAATTTTATTGTACAATTCTGAAGTTAAGCAATCAAGTGAAGAGTGATTTTAATCCAAGTCCATAGAAGTCAATTCTCACTGATCAATAATGGGTTGTGAAGTTATGGCCAAATACACAGACTTCAAAAATTCAAATTCAAGATATTTTGAATTATTAACACTATGACCACACATACTTCGTTCAATGTCTTACGCTTTACCCAAAAAGGTTCAGTAATCAGCATAGGCATATTGCAGTCATTACTGTTGTCAATAATTTTTTTGTAGTTGAGAAATTAGAAGTTGAACATTGTTGTATTAGCAGGATTTCTGCCTTGGACATTGTTATATAATCTCGTCCTCGGAAATTCTCCAATTCTTCTCTTCGCCAGCTCAGTTTTTTGGCTACACAAAGTAAGCTCGGAATTTCAGTCTTTGGCGTCTTGAAATCTTTCGGTGTTTATTAGCTTTATGTGCTATAATAAGCTCTAGTTCTTCATGTTTCCTCAGCTTTTCCATCTGGTCTTCTCCAATCCAACTTAAGGTTTTCCTAAGTTCTTCCACAGAATCATACTTCCCTTGCAAAATGTCTCGATGCAAATTGAATAATTTGTCGGCCACCTCCAGCATAGATGGATTTTTTCCCATCATGTATTTAAAGGTGATTCTCATCAACTCATGAAGCAGAAATTGCACATGCTCAACACTGCAGGGCTCTTCCATTTTATTGTACATGCAAAGATCGCAGCGCTCTTCTGGTTGTATGAAAAAAGCTAGGATATCTGCAGCCATTTTCTCGACTGCTTCATGCTTAACTTTCCCACAGGTAAGTCTCAGATACTGTGCAACCCCGGTCCAACAGCTTATGGAGTTTGCGACTTCCACCTGAAGTTTTACCCATCGAGAGAGAATGAGAGAGATTCCATCAGCAAAGAGCGGTATATACTCCGCCGGCAATACGATGCGATTTTCTTTAATGATCGTAGCACCAGTTTCTTCCAACTCCATATCTTCTTAACCTAAAATTCCAATCGAAAGTATTTTTGGTTTGGGATTATATAGGCCCTTGAGATTACTTTTCCTAGTTGGTTTCTGATTACACCTTTCCTAGTTGAATTCCGAAAAACAACAACTTCTATATGCACGTAGTTCGGCTTTCAACAAGCACGTGTCCACTTGCTCTGAGGCTGCAGAGTTCTTGAGCAAAAGTTCTAAGCAATGGCAACCTTGTTTTCAAATAATCTTCCACACTGGCTTTACTTGCATAAGCGAAAGAGATCTCAAAGAGCATACAACCACTTGGCAGCACCTAAAAATGGACAACGGAAACTTCTAAGAAAGCAAATAAAGAAGTTTATGTTACAAAAGATGGATCGCAATTACGCATCACTGTATGCAAAGATACCCCTTTCAGTTCCTATAAGTTTCTGCACTTAGTTGTAGGCTTGCAGTTCGACGAGATGGATGATCATGGTCTCAAGTCGGTCAATTTGTACTAGCATAAGTTTTGTATTTCTAGTATAATTTGTCTCTCATTACTGGATAGGATTCCGTTCTCCTGGTTTTTAGTTGGATTGCTAAACTAGGTGATTTCCGTATTTAGTTCAGTTCTGTTTCCTAGTTTAAATAATTTTAATTTCTAAATTGAAGCTAGATATTCTTAACTTTTACCAAACCAAAACATAGAGCTTTCGCCCATTGCTGTGGTCACTTGTGTTCTCCTAACTAAAATATATTTATAGGTTAAAATGCAAATTCGTCAAGGCATATCAGTATCACATACAGTAGAGTGGTTGGCATATGGTCCTTTAGAGCAACTGCAGTGGTGCGACCATAACCAAAGAGCAAAGAGCAAAAAAACTAAAATTTGGGTTTTAGTCCGTGTTGGAAAGCAGGGAGGGAGACTAAAATTTGGTCAGGGCGCAACTTTGAGTTACGCCCCAATCAGGCACAATTCCAAATCTCGTCCCATTTTTTTTTTTTTTTATTGTTCATACCATTGGAATTGCGCCCCATTTTTTTTTTTAATTGTTGTTAATTGTTGGGGCGCAACTTTGAGTTACGCCCCAATCACTCTCTTTTTTTTTTTTATTTTATTGTTGGGCGTAACTTTGAGTTACGCCAATCGGGCGCAATTCTAATTGCGTCTCATTTTTTTTTTTTTTTTTTTAATTGGGCGTAACTTTGAGTTACGCCCCATCATCAGCGCAATCCCAACACCCGCTCCATCGGGCGTAACTTTAAATTACGCCCGACTAAAGACCAGACTAAAGACTAAATATGGTCTGGGTTTTGGTTATAGTCCGGTCTTTGCTCTTTAGTCCGTCTCCACTGCGTCTGTTTTTTACCAAAAAAATTGTTTATACTCCACGACTGTGGATGCTCTTAGAAAACTGTGTATCATATAAAGGCTTGCAAATAAATGGATCAAGGTTTATTACGAAGGATGTTCAAAGAGTCACACAAAATAGTGGTGTTTCAATTGAATCAAAATATTTAGTTGAAGGACGGTCACAAATGAGTGGTTTCTATGGTGTTTTAGATCAAATTCTCGTGTTGGACTATAATCATATGTTTCAAATTCCCATATTCAAATGTGATTTGGGCTCACACCTATTTTGGTGTCAAGTTAGAAAAAGGCTTTACATTGGTCAACTTACGTTAGCATAAGAACCAATTTCAGAATGATCCATTCATTTTAGCGTCACAAGCCCGAGCAAGTTTTCTATTCTCGAGAGTCGATACATCGAATTGGTTTGTGATGTTGAAACCACCTCCTAGGGGTTTCCATGAATTAGAGGAATACAATGAAATTGAAGACACAAGTTGTCAACCGGTGGAACCTTTAACTCTTGCCTTGCAAATGGATGACTGACCGAGAGTTATGCAAGAGCCGATCTTTGAACCTATCTTAGTGGTTCCGACAAAGAAGAAGAAGAACAAGAAAAAGAAAAAAAAAGTGCCACTGATGGTGGGTTTACTCTTTTCATTTCTATTGTTTTTTTTTTTTCTTTCATTCTGCTTCTGATTGTATTTTTGTGTTTCAACGAGGAATAGGTGAAATAGGTGCAACAGGATCAACTGAAGAAGAACCAAGAATGCAACTGTCAGTAGTGTATTGTCTTTTTATGTATATTTTTTAACTAAATTATGTAGTACAGTTGATGTTAGGTGACTTTTAATATTGTTTGTATGATCTGTTTCTTTTTATGTTGTTGTTGGTATGATATGATGTATGGTTCTCTTGAGAGAAACCCCCTTTTTAACTCCGCCATTGAAATGATTTATCATTTCATTGCCGGTCTCAAGCCCGGATAAAGGAGGAGAGAAAAGGGGATTGTGGAATGGACTGTAGCAATTATTGTATCATTTACTTTACTCCATTCAGTAAGTTGTTTATTTGAATTTCTATGGCTTATATTTCTTTCCATTTCCTGTTCTTCTTCTCATGTTCTTGTTTCCACTTTTGCTCTTCTTGGTACATTACTGAGTTATTGTCTTTCTGTGATTATAGAAATCGATTTGTTATGTATACAATAACAATATTTGTTTGTTATGATCAACAATGCCTTGGATGTTGAGGCAAAGTGGCGCATTTGATGTTTTTTTTAAGGCTCAGTTTGAATTTTACTTATATATAAAAGTAGATGTAAAATACAATTAAGTATCTAAACGTGGAAGTATGGTTGGAATACTTCAGATAGACACGGGAGGTTCAGGTTCGAGTCCCCCCAGCCTCATATACTTTTTTTTTTTTTACAACTCTTATAAGGGTTGTGATATTAATAATAAAAAAATATAACAAAATTACCAATATTAGGAGGAAAGAATGATGGTTGATAACTTATGCTAACACCCAGTAGGCTTGTGCTCGAATCTCTCAAACATCACTTTTTCAAATGATATTTTTTTATCTTCAACAACACTTATAAGTGTTGTTATACGGTTATTCACTACCTTAACGAGATGAGTTATTAAAGTCTAAAGGTGGTCACTACTCTTTTCACAAAAACGTTGTGATATTGATTTTCGTCACAAACTCTTTGTTCCTCTTTGGTCCTAAGAGTTGGACGTTTTATGCTTTGACAACTTTTATTTGACAAAGGTTGTCAAACATACCACCTTTCATAACCTTAAATATACGAGTTGTGAAGTTACGGTTGTAGATTACTGTTTTTCCCGTAGTGTTCTCAGGTTCCAATGGTCAGAAATATCTTTCCAACTTGTTCAATTGGGAAGTCAAGTCACGGTCAATCTGGAAAAATCAATGGCAAGTAATGATAAAAATTAAAACATATTAAAAAGAATCGTTTTCTCCAACAGTAATGATAAAAAATCTTATTACCAACCGGAATTCTCATAATACCAACTACCAGCATTGAGCTAAAATAGGTCTTGTCCAGTATCTGGAATATTAATTGAACTCTAATCTTCTTTATTAGATTATTCACATCTCATATGATTAATAAAATCGTACTAGCATATAGTTTGGGATTTGCTAGGAGTGTCGGGAACTATCATCATCCCATCTTTTGAAGAAAAACAGATTTTATTTTACAGTATATTTTTTCCGAACAAGACCGAAGAAGATATCGGTATTTGGTTCATCTTCTGTGATGTCGACATGGAGTTCGTCTTCTGTAATGGAAAGAAATAACTCATATCTGTTTATCATAGATGTATCGAATCACGAACCTATAGAATTTGCAAAGATATCCAAGTTAATGGCACAGGCAGGAGTCTTTAATAAGACTGTCGAAGTTAAAAGTTTGAGCTAGTTAAGATGATTATGGATTTATATTAATTAATTTTTTTTTTCTCTGGTAATCGTATTGAGTACTGAATATATGTAACTAGGATTTATCTAAGTTGTTGTATTTTAAGCACAAAATTGGTCAAAAAGACCAAAATCAACAATTTATGGGTGAAAAAGACACTTAGGTTTTGATACTGTTTAAATAGCCAAAAATTAAAAAGATACTGTTTAAATGGACAAAAATTTAAAAATAGGCAGGATGTAACCAGTTTCATCCTGTCCATTTTCAAATATTTTTTCTTATTTTTATTTTACACATGATGCATCCAGGTTCATCCTTGCTATTTTTTAAGTATAAGCCAGGATGAATCCAGTTTCATCCTTGCTTTTTTTTTTGACTATTTCACCCGTACTTTTTTTTACTCGTCCATTTGAACCGTGTTTTAAATTTTTTTGGACAAATGACCCATTTTCTCTATTTTAAGTTACTCTGATGATTTTTATCTTAATCCTTTTAATTTATATACCCAAGCAATAATTCAATCACTTAGCTATAACATATAAATGTACTTTGTATTTGGGAAACACTCGTGGTAGATCAAAATGCGAGTCCCACTCCTGTCTACAAGCTGAACAATTTTGAAAACGTTGCCTATCATTGAGTTCAACTGTTAAAAATGTATACATACATGCATGATCTGGCAGCACAAATAGAAGAAGCAGTTGCAAAAGGGCATACCTTGCTTCCGTTGAGGTCATTGTTGAACTCAAAATCTGAATTAGTACCCAAACTTGACTTCCGCTAAATTAGGTCAGACTTTGAATGGAAAACATTCATCAGATAGGTCAAACACTAATCCCACAAAAGAGGCAAGAAAAAAAATATATAGAAAGATACCCGTCGCAATAGAATCTGCTTGGCTCACAATAAATTTCTAACAACCTCCATAGTCAAAATCAAATTCGAATTCTAATAAAATTGAACTCGCAAATGAAGTTGTTCTTCACAATTTCTAAGATGGAATTTTCCTTAAGAAGCTACCATAATGCATTTCTTCTAAATAGTTTGTATATACTTATCATTTCTTCATTACTTGATCTCCTGCATGCAAGAATTATTATAGGAGGCTGCAATTTTTATCAAGGAAGTTGGGTTATTGATAAATCATATCCTATTTATGACTCTTCTAAATGTCCATTCATCGGTGAAGGTTTCGATTGTCAAGGTAATGGTCGACCGGATAATTCTTACCTTAAGTACAGATGGAGCCCGAGTGGATGCGAAATACCCAGGTACTTTATTTCCAAGTTACTGGTATATATGTGACATATAATATGTCATATGTGTGTGTGCAAGAAAAGAAATTAGACCTTTTTCTTCTTCTTCTGATTCAACCTTCATTGCATTTTATATCGTTATCATTAATGTAGGTTTGATGGCCAAGATTTCTTAAAGAGATACGTGGGGAAATCGATCATGTTCGTGGGGGATTCAATAAGCCATAACCAATGGAGGTCATTCTCTTGTATGCTGTATGCTGCTGTTCCCAATTTGAACTATATCAAAGGATCCCAAAGAGGTGGAATAAAGTATCTCAATTTCACGGTCAGTATTTTGGTAGCAACATGTAATATCCATCGCACTCTTTCTAGCTTGGAATTGATATGAACTCTTTTTGATTGGATTTGCAGGATTACATGGTTTCTCTTGTTTATATTCGTAATGTATTCCTTGTTGATTTAGTTGTTGAAAACACAGAACGGATTCTCAAGATTGATACCATAAGCAGCGGTGATGCATGGAAAACTGCCGACGTTACTATCTTTAACACTTGGCATTGGTGGTCACACACTGGAAAATTACAACCGTAAGAATTTGTTTTACTATATATGGATTACAGGGATTAATCTCAACAGTATTGCAGAACAAAATTACCTTAAGCAAAGAAGTAGTAAAATTTTGGGCATTTATCTTGTTGTTTCAGGTGGGACAAAATTCAGGAAGGAAACATGTGGTATAAGGATTTGGATCGCATGGTTGCTTTTGAGAAAGGTTTGACTACTTGGTCAAAGTGGGTTGACAGAAATATTAACCACCAAAATGCTCAAGTCTATTATCTAGGAATTCCTCCGGTTCATTACAGGTGAGTTTGTTTCCAAACGAATATATATGAAATATGCATGTAAATTGATATATTTACGTACACTAAATATGATTATAATTGTGTTTGCAGAGGCAACGAATGGGGTTCTCGGTGCAGAGGACGACTTGTAGAAACCAAACTACACCAATTGCTGGATCAGTTTATCCCGGGGGTCAACTTCCTGGACAACCAGTAGTTCAAAAAGTTTTAAATGAAATGACTTCGCCTGTTTACTTTTTAGACGTGACACTGTTATCTCAGTTGAGAAAAGACGGTCACCCTGGGATTTATGGTAACAAAGCGCATAAAGGGTTGGATTGTAGCCACTGGTGTAATGCTGGTGTTCCCGATACTTGGAATCATCTTTTTTATGCATCAGTTGCTCTCCCAAGGAAATGATAAAGATAATATTAACCATGAAGATAATTTAAAGGCTGCCTGATCCGGCCTACGTATCGTAATCAAGCGCCTTGCGAGACGGAGCTAGCACACCTTGGTCGAAAAAAAGGCTGCCCTATCAGGCCAACATTGTGCCAATCATGATAACACACTCTAGGTCTTTCCTTTGGGACATTTGAAATGCTCGATCTACATTTTCACATAAAATATTAAATTTTCTCACGAAGCTTCAAATAGATGTAGGGTCGGGCGTCTTTTGGTTATTGATCCAACATTGCAATCTTTCATATCTGTAAATCTAGTCTGCTCAGTGAAGCTTTTAAACTTTGTGTTCCTCTGGATGTTTTACAGTATACAAGGAAAGGAATTTTCACTGTTGCCATTTAAATTTTCTCCGCTTGATACAAAATTAAAACTTAACAAAGATGGCACCGTTAGGCCTGAGGTTCCTCTTCATAACACAGCAGTATATGAACATGGGCTATAGAAATCGCAATAACCAACGGGCTTGCACAATGGGCTGCAACATCGGGATAAGTTCAAGGCCATTTCTGTAAATCACTTAAAATTTTCTTATACTTGTAAATGAATCAAACCCTAAAAAAGTGAGAGTGGAGACTACCATTGTGAGTGAGGGAGGCGGCGTTTATGGAGAAATTAGTCAGTGGAGTTCTGTTGATGAGAATGTTCCGTTTCCAAGATCAGACGAGGGGTTATCATCGGAGTTTCAGTTTTATGTGGGAGCCTTTACATATGAAGGCTATTATTGGGGCGTCACATTCCATTAGAGGGGCTTCACTTGGATTTTTAGTGTCCAAAAAAGTGGTTATGGGATATCCTAACACCAAATCAAAATGTCTAGATTACCCTTGAACTAAATAAAAACTTAAAAACCTAATATTTTCTATTCTAATAATTCAAGAAAAAAACTGCTCCTCTTCATCTTTCTTCTCTTCCTCACCTCGTAACTTTAATTTCAATTGAAATTTAGTTACGTTTTCTGCTGGTGTTACGTCTGGGTTCGGGTTTAATTTCTAAACGTAAAATTTGATTATGAAGAACTTACGTCTGGGTTCGGGTTAAATTCAACCGTAAAATAGGATTTGCATGTAGTCTTACGTCTAGGTTTTGTTTTAATCAAACCGTAAAATGTAGTCAGAAAATGTATAATGTAGCCTTACGTCTAGGTTAGTTTGTCTTCCGTCTAGGTTAGTATGTTACGTCTAGGTTAGTAGGTTAGTTTTAGTCTTACTAGGTTAGTAGGTTACGTCTAGGTTAGTAGGTTACGTCTAGGTTAGTTTGTCTTACGTCTAGGTTAGTATGTTACGTCTAGGTTAGTAGGTTACTTTTAGCCTTATTAGGTTAGTCTTACGTCTAGGTTAGTAAGTTACCTCTAGGTTAGTCTTACGTCTAGGTTTCTCTTAATCAAACCGTAAAATGTAGATTTCTTGTCCTATTCATAACCAGTTACGGTTTGGAGTTCATCCAAACCTAACCGTAAGTAGGGCTTACGGTTGGGAACGAAGTCTCAACCCAACCGTAACAGGACCAGTAACAGGACCAGTAAGTCGAAAAATCCAATTATTTTTTACGTACTTTAGCTAATTTTCTCTATCATACAAAGATTCACTTGCCTCAAATTGGTAACTTGTTTTATTCATTTTGGTTGAGTGAATCAAAATCTAGGGTTTGAAAGAAATTTTCAAAAAAATTCTTTTTTTTCTTCTTTCTAATTTTTCTTCCCACAAAAACTGTCCCAGAATTCATCAAATATATAACAAAATTTATTAATTTAATTATTATCTAATTAAAATGAAATTAAAATTAACTAAATAAGGGTTGTTTAGTCATTACAAAATTATTTGAGATAAAGGGTTTTTGAAATTACTTATGAGTGACCCGTTTTTGTCCTATTAGGTGACGCCCCTCTAATAGAATGTGACGCCCCAATAATAGCCTTCTTACATATAGCTTGGAGATCAAAGAGAAGAAGAAAGACACAAATCTTTGAAATTGTCATAATGACTTATCCTCTCAAACCTAAGTTGTATTTTGTTTTCCAATCCTGTTATGGTAGTCTAAACTGTTTGTTTTTGGTAAGATCTGTAAAATAATGGTCTTTTGTTTTTTGTTTTCATTGTTTTAATTATCCCACAATATTGACATTCGTGTGTTGATTTTTTATGCAGGTATATCTGCAACTTAAATCTGTTATCCCATTCACCGACTTTGGTTGGAGATGAACAATAGAAAGGTAGATCAGTTGGATAATGGAGTAGTACCCTTACAACATTTGTTGGAAGTTTTGGCCATTAACATTAACATGTTACAACTATTGAAATGGTAAATCTACAGAAAATTCAAGATCTGATATATTGGTAATCATTCAATTAGAGATGTTTTCAGTTTATCAAAGTATCCAATTGGTTGTAGTTGGAGAAATTTCAGGCTATATTCATATCTGATTCTGGTAATGTTGTATATATTTGTAACTTTCGATTACCTGAACATAGAAAGGTCGTCATTTGATTACTATTTTGATTTAGAGGCTGCTTGAATTGACATATCCCTGTGTATTTGTTGTTGAATCAATTCTGTTTCTCAAGTCAATCATATATATCCAAACATTTGTTATGTTCATAATATATTATAGAGCAACTACTAGTTCATATTGGAGCCTGTATTGCAGGTTTTGAAAGAAGTATTATGGTACTAATCTTTATTCATTCATTTGTTATCCACGAAAGTGGCATTGACAGCAATCATCTCATGTAAGTAGGAATATCTTAGTCCTGATGCGCCGCCATCAAAAACAGAACACAAACCTTGACTGCTTCCAAAGACAACATACCTAGTTCTGCACCAAAGCTGGAGAGCAAGTCTATTGTTTCCATGTTCGTTAAGCTTGATAGAAACTCTGATTAAAATAAGCTAAGTGATGATAATGGTTGTCCATTAACTATCGATAAGTCCATCCGTTGCTGCGAATCCTTCTGTTATAGAGTTGAGCTCCACTATACACATGCAGTCTCGGGTGTTTCTTTCTCGTAAAGGTTTATCAGGATTATGGTTTATGTAGACCAATTAGATTAGCAGGACTCTAATTTAAACTTTCGAAAACCTCTTCTTTTATGATATTTTCTAGGTTTAGGAGCTTAAGCATTGCTACTGTTTATCACTTGGTGTGTTCCACTAGTTTGCAAAAAATTTCCTTTTGCAATTTTTTTTATTAAGCTCTTCTTTGAATTTAATTTCACAACTTATAGTTATTACATGGTGCATCTCCTTTGAATCCTGCAATCTTTTTTCTTTACTGCCTGATTCTTTTATTCAGCTTCGCTGACTATTGCAAAATGTTGTTCCTAGTATTCTACAGCTAGACCACTTATGCTTGCCGATGTCCAGGGCATATTGTCTTCTTTGGGATACCTTATGCATATTAGTGCATTCAGAAAGTCTTTGTGTGGTCTTTGGTCTAATTAACTTATATTTATATTCATCAGATTTGTACCACAATGCTGCATAGACAGATGTAGAAGTAGATGGTGAAATGGAACTGCAGTTATAATGTGGTCTGTTGTAATTCCTTGATTCAAGGATTGCAGTTCCATTTCTCTATATTCCTATGATGTGTCTCTACTAGTGATTTTGATTTTTATATGGATAGTTCAAATCAACAAGTATAAGGTGTTGATTCAACGGTTGGGGAAATCTGTATGCAGAAAACTTTTGTAAAGAATCTGATTCAATTGTAAGAAAGCGATTTACTTTTATGTTTTCCTGGATTTTACAGCGTGTTGGTGAGTCTGAGCAATTTCATTTGCACTCTATATCATGTTTTCCGCTGCAAAATGTAAACAAAACGAAAAAGAAATTCGAAACAAAAATTGAGAAAAGGGCTTATTTTTCTTAAATGAATCAGCATGATTTAAACTTTTAATCCAATCAATTTTTGTGTGTTTCATCAGCACCGATTTTCAATATAAAAGCACGGTTTCAAAATCAACAAAGTGATTCACATTAGCCCCAGTGGTTCAAATAAGAGCGTGCTGCGTGCATGGCACCAAAATACAGTGTGCATCTTATAACGGTACAAATGTGATAACAAAGAGCTGGCCTAGTCGATCATCCCCATGAAACAGTCTTGTTCATTTTTGTCACAGTTAGTTAAGTGACTTGTTGTATTTGAGGTTACCTGGAGGAATTGTAATCTGTAGCTTTCTTTTTCATTTCTTTCATCTACCTCTAATAGAAACTTTACAATCTTCATCATCTTAATACATCTTCTCTTTTGATTAAAAAAAAAAAAAAACTCAATCAAAAATAGCATTTTGATACCCCTCATAAGTCATAACACAGTAGCATAGGGCCATAGCTATAGAAATTGTAAAAACACAGTAGATAGGGATTTAGTTCATGGGCATATCTGTAAATCAACACAAATTTTCCTTGTATAAATGAACCAAACCCTAAGTAGATAGAGAGTAGAGAGTCTACCGGTTTGAGTGAGGAGGCGCTGTGCAGGTGAACACTGGTTACCGGAGTTCTATTGATGAAAATGTTCTGTTTCTTAGATCGAATTAGGCGTAGTGATCAGAGTTTCGGTTTTATGTGGGAACCATTACACTTAGTTTGGAGATCAAAGCGGAGAAACACAGATCTTTGAAATTGTCATAATGATTTATCCTCTCAAACCTAAGTTGTCTTTTGGTTTTCAGGGTTGATATGGGTAGATTCACTCGGTCTTAATTGTTTCTCTACGGTAAGATTTGTAAAATGATGGTTTTTTGTTTGATATTTTCCTTGTCTTAGCATACAATATTGACATCCGTGTTTTGATTTTTCTATGCAGAGATCGTCGGATTTTTGTTGGTGCTGAACAATAGAAAGACAGATCAGTTGGAGAATAGAGTTTTACCCTTACAACCAAAGTAAGGTTTCATTTGTGGGAAGGTTTTCCATTAACATGTTACGACTATTAAAATGGCGTAGATTTGCAGAAATTGAAGATCTGATTTATCGGTAATTGTTCAGTCAGAGATGTTTTAAGTTAATTTAAGTATCCGGTTGGTTTTAGTTCGAGAAATTTCAAGGTGAATTCATATCTGATTCTGGTAATGCTGTATTTGTAACTTCGGATTAACTAAACAGAGAGAGGGCGTTTCAGGATTTTCTCTGTGGACCTTCATTAACTAGTGGTTGAGATTTTTATATAAGAAAATGAAGCTAACAAAAGATCTATGTTGGGGAAGGTTTGGTAAAGAATCTGATTCATTTGTTTTTTACCTGGCTAAATCGGGGCCTACTCCAATTAATTTTGGACAACATCACATGACAAAAAAGTTATTGAAAGGTAAAAAAAATCACCCCTTATCCAATTATTTTTAAAAATTGCTAATTTATCCCTTCATTAATTAATTTTAATCGGGTGATTAATTGATATTTAATCAAATTAAACTAAAAATTAACTAATCTTGATTCTTCAACAAAATGTGATTTTTTTTTAAAAAAAAAAAAAAATTAAACCCGAATCGGTATAAGTTCGTACTCTCATAAACCGATTCTGGGTTGTTTTTTTCAATTCACAAAAACAACCCAGAATCGGTTTTTACAAATGTACATAAAAAATTCATTATGGGAAAGAAAAAAATCCAAACAAAATTTAAATCATACGCGATCTGAAAATAAGTATGATTTCATACTCGATTTCAGTACACGTATAAATTCATATACTCATTTTGAAATCGAGTATGAAAATCATACTCATTTTGAAATTGTGTAAAATCATAATAATACTCATTTTCAATTTGGGTATAACCAGAATCGGTTTACACGATACTCACATTAAAAACCTAATATTGACATTGCACAACAGAAATCAGTTTATAAAAGTGCTCATGTAATCCGATTCTAGCAAAAAAAAGATACAAAAAAATTGTGAATTTTTTCTTACAACAATCGGTTTACTCGACACACATATAAAATCCGATGCTAGCATTATACATCAACAATTGGTTTTTATAAGTGCTAATGTAATCCGATTATGGGCTAAGTAAATATGAATTCAAATGATAGGCAATCGGGCTATGTGAACATTAACATTGACCGATTCTGGTTCAAATTTCTCGAACCACAAATCCAGGACAATCGGTCTTTGTTGGCATGAACATAAACCATTTCTATTTGCAATAGGATCACATGTACATTAACGTTAACCGAATCTGGTAAACCCGGAAAAGTTTGATTTCAAAATTTTTAATTTTTGAGCGATTGCATGTTACTAAAACCTAATTTAGAGGATTGGGTTGAGAAGAAAAATCAATTAAGAAGATGAAAATAAATTTGATTTTGATTTTGATTTTATTTTTTAATTTTATGATTTTGGTTTTTAATTCTATGATTTGAGTTTTATGATTTTGGTTTTAATTTTTAATTTTATGATTAGGATTTAATGGGGACATATTTGTAGTATTAGTATTTGATAAAGGGTAAGTCGGTAGTTTAATCTCTTAATAAAAAAAAATTATCCTGTAGTGTAGGTCCAAATTAATTGGGAATTTAGTCAGGGTTTTTGAAGACATTGATTTACTTTTTTAATGTTTTGCACCTCTTCTGCAGTGTTGCCAGTGTTTTTGCAGCCACTTTGAGCAATTTCAGCTGATATTATCACTTGCATCCACAATTTATGCAACATAATAGTATAAGATTAGTGCCGCACATTAGAAAATAATGTTAAAAATTTCCACCGCACTAGACCCGTGGGCTTGCACACTAGACTACAACATAGGGCCCGGATTAGTTTCAAGGCAATTTCTGTAAATCGCATAAAATTTCCTTTCATTTAAAATGAACCAAACCCTAACGAAAATGAGACTGGATTGGAGACTACTGGTGTGAGCGAAGGGGGCGGTGTTCGGAAAACTATTAACCATAGTTCTGTTTAAGAAAATGTTCGGTTTCTAAGATCAGATGAGGGGTTATGACCGAAGTATCAGTTTTATGTCGGAACCATTACACATTGTTTGGAGATCAAAGAGAAGAGAGACACAGATCTTTGAAAATTTCAGTTATAATGACTTCTCCTCTCAAATCTAAGTTAATTACTTTTGTGTAATCCAAATTTGGGTAGCAGCAAGCTGTGTAGGATGTTGGAGTGAGGCAAGATCTGTAAAATATTGGTTTTTTATTTGATGTTTTCATTGTCTTAAGCCACAATATTGACATCTATGTTTTGGTTTTTCTATGCAGGGATGTATTCATTTATATATGAGATATATCAATTATGTCTGCATCTTTACCTAAATTTAGTATCATGTATTGAAGTTTGAAGCTATACCTATCCTGAGCCTAAATTTGAATTGGTACATCTTCAGAAATTTTAAGATCTTATATATTGGTAACCACTGGATTAGAGATGTTTTTCAGTTATTTGTTTGTTCTAAGTAGAGGTGTAAAACGTGCCGGCCTGGCACAGCCCGGCACACGAAGTCGCGTACTTCACGTGCCATGTGTCGTGCTGTGCTGTGCCAACGATTTAAACATGTTGTGTCGTGCTGTGCTTTACTAGTTAAAAGCTAGGCACAGCACACGAATAAACGTGTCGTGCTGTGCCGTGTTGGCACACGTGTTATAAATAACTTGAAATCACTTAATGTATATATTAAGTCGGACATTATCACAAAAATTTAATTAGACAACATATCATTTGAAATTATTTCAAGTAAAATTAACAAGTTTATTCAATAAAAAGAAATAACCCATCAAATATAAAATTGGATTATTGTAATGTAAATTAATGTTCTAGTTAAATATAGGTGACGACATTATAACAATGATATTGAAATATATTTTCTAAATATTAAGGTATTATATGTGTTGTTATAAATAACCCAACATAAAATATTAAAAACTAGCTAGAATAGTGACTCTTTTGTGAAATATACAAAAGATGTGATGTATTATGCCTTGTTATATGGTGTATTTGTACATGTTATGACGTGCTCTCTTGACGTCTTTGTCTTCGGGCTGGGCCCACGTGCTTATCCGTCTCGCGTCTGTCTTTGTCTGTCTACTCGTGCCAATTAGTCAAACCCAAAGACGTCCCATTTAACAAACGCGGCCGTGGTCGTGGCCGGGCTAAGTCACGTCGGCTGGGTGAACATTTTGCTCAAATTTTAGCGTCTTTGTCTTGGGTCATGCCTCGTCTTGGCACAGCCCAATTTACACCTCTAGTTCTAAGTATCAATTCCTATCTGGTTAAGCAATAGGATTGGGATAAAGCATGTAATTGGTTTTACATGAGAAAAATTTCAAGGTGTTTTCTGATTCGTGTGGTGATGTACTTGTAACTTTTGATTTTCTATAACATAGAAACATCCGTGGATCTTGTTTACGTGTATGTTAGTTTAGATTTTATTTAACTTTTGATAAATGTTGTTAGTGCTTTGATGATAATGTTTGTCAAATGTCAATTACCTATAAATTAAGTAGACTTTTTTACCTATCTCAAAGCTATTTAGGCTTCTTGAATTCATATCTCCCTGTATATTTGTTGTTGAAGCCTGCAAGGGCTTGAAATTCGCATACAACTTATGGTTATTGAATGGTGCATCTCCTTTGAATCCTGCAAGTGGTTGTCTTTACTGCCTATTATTTTATGGTCCATTGACTATTGCAAAAAAATTAGAAGAGAAAAAACCAATGTACCAGCTGTGAATCAGACCCTGGTTTGTAGTGTGGCAGGGAACCTATTTTTCCACTGGAGACTAGTGCTCGCTGATGTCCCTATTGTCTTCCATAGAATACCTTATGCACATATATAGAGAGATGCAGAGGTAGATGGTGAAACAGAACAGCAGTCATGGTGACTTCAGTAGCAGTTTATGGATTCATTGTAATTCCATTTCTCTATTTTCGTCTGATGCATCTCTACTGGTGATTTAGAATTTTATAAAGATAGTTCAAAATAATATTTAGGTGTTGATGCAGCTGACAAAACTTCTGTAAAGATTTTGATTCAATTGTAAGAGCGATTATCACTTTTGCAGCCAGTGAGTCCCCGAGAAATTTCAGCTGATATTATCGCTTTTGCATCTTTGATTTTTCCAACCCCAACAATAGTATCTTTGCTAGCTGATACTAATATCGCCTGACCATATAAAATTTCTCATCCAACCTTCAAGAGTACGAATACAGGGTTTTGGCCATTCATATACATGGAAGCTTACTGTGAACTGGATGTCCCTTATTCTAGGCTTACCTTGATAAATTGGAACACCCAAGTAACGAGAAGGAAGAGATCCCATAGGAATCCATAATTACCGGAAATTATAGCATCTCTACATTGCATAATAAGGTGCTTATTATTTGGCCAGAGCAAGCGGCAAAGTCATTGAACAGATTCATAAGAATGTCCACACCTCGTTTAGTACCTCTCCACAAGACCATAATATCACCAGCATATCCATTTCTTATAAGATTTATTATTATAGATCGCTAATTAGGATCTTTGAACTTCATGATAATCACCCAATAAATATGCAAGATGAGTTTAGGAGAAATACCTTATGACGCTAGTCCGGAGTACATCACCGATCATCTTTATGTAACCATAATACCTTGTGGAGGTCTTGGTTTCTCCTTCTTCACCTCGTACGTTATGAACGATAAATTCTCGAACCCAATACTGATGGTTATTGTGTTCCTCTTATAGGTAGAAGGAGGACCAAGTTCCTAGGATTTAGTGTTGGCATTAAATCTCGACCGTCCATCAAAGAAGAGATATTAGGAATAATAATCCCATAAAGGAAACCGAACATAAGTATAGCAATAATCTAGATTACCAAGATTATTACATGGGCCCAAGAATATTTTAGTCATACAAAAATATTCTTACATTCTCCCACTGGTCCATGTGATAATCGATTTAATGGTTAATCATAGAAAACATAAGTGTGCATAATTGCTAAACGAAATTTAATGGTTAAAACATAATACCTTGATCAAGCAAACTACTCATGCAGGTCATGGCGGTTGCACATTGTCCTGTTATCAACATGTTCCCTTCCATGTACCACAACATAAACAACTTACTTAACTAGGCCTTTAAGAGGAGTATCATAATGGTCCAGTGATGTCTTCAAACGAAACACTATTTCTGTTAACATTCATCCGTCCACATAAGTGTATACTAAACATGGATACAGAAATATATTCAGAATTGCATTAGTAAGAGCTCAATTAGTTTTTTCAAAAATAAGCACATAAATTAGCTGAATTCAATAATCAATTACTCCCACAGATCTAAGATTTTAATCTTTTCTTAAGAGGTCTTAAAAGGTAATATTTCATTAAGTGCATATCCGAATGCAATTGTGCTTAAGCGGTAAATGAACAACTATTGTTTCTGAATTTCCTAATTCACGCATATATACTCAAGGTTCATGTGTTTTGTTCCTTTTGTATTATAACGTGCTTTAATGCTGCGATAAATTTCCTAAGACTGTAAATTTCAGCAATGTAGAGACAAACCTTAAGTATCTAAGTATCGCAGTCATAAATATTCAAACTCAATTGTGGGACTAGTATTAATGGATTCTTCCTTTATAGAACCCATACATCCAAAAAAAATTGAAGTCTGAAAACCCAATCAACTCTTGTTGGGTTTGCTAACTAATTATAAGACATAAGTTAAAATAGTATCTCAAAATTCTTGATAGCTTTCCTGTAATTTGTTCTTCGATTCTTTAGAATTTAGTTAACATATTAACAACTTGTTATAAGTTTCATATCAGAATTAAGAAGTAATGAAGATTAAATTTATATCTTCTATCCAACATGAAATAAAATCTGTTAAATATGTTATTATCTCAAAATTCCTTGAATATTCGATATATGCCTTATATGAGAGCTTTAGTAATCCATATGATATTACTATCACATGGTAAGCTTCATTGATATCCTCTATTTCAAAAAATATAGAGATATGCTTAAAGTCAAGATCACTAC
>JAJJWW010007421.1:0-56244 GCA_023531295.1 Papaver armeniacum
CGAATCTTGAAATAAGTATTGAAATGTTTAATTGGTTAGGAATTGTTGTTGAGGATGACTCTAGATTCTATATGTAAAGTTGGATTTGGAGTGGAAATTGGTACTTTGGCTCATGAATTACCCGATAATCGTTTCGCTAAAGCATGTGAAGATGCAACTAGTACTGTTATGTTTAGATTCATTAACCCTTTATGGAGATTAATGAAGTTTCTTAATGTTGGGTCTGAAGCATTATTTGTTCAAAGTATCCAAGTCATTGATGAATTCACATACAAATTGATTCATAAAAGAAAAGCGGAATTACATGAAGTAGCTAAATCAAACGACAATGGTAACAAGGTAAAGCATGATATTTTGTCGAGATTCATTGAGTTGAGTGAAAACCCTGACAATAACTTAACAGACAAAAGCCTTAGAGATGTTATTATAAACTTTGTTTTGGCGGGGCGTGACACAACAGCGTCAACATTATCTTGGTTTATATACATGATCGCGATAAATCCTAATGTAGCGGAGAAGATCTACCAAGAGCTTATAACATTTGAACAAAATCAAGCCAAGAAAGTGATTCCATATGATCCTGATGAGGAGGAACCAAAATCTTTCACTGAAAGATTAACACAATTTGCTAGTCTATTGAATTATGATTCACTTGGAAAATTATCTTACTTGCATGCAACAATCACTGAGACACTTCGGTTGTACCCAGCAGTGCCCCAGGTATGCAATCCTTTGTAAATGACATACAGGTTTTGAGGCTTTCCTTATACTTGACGGTTGAGCAACATGTATAAACATAACAATTTTTCCTCGTACTGTAGGACCCGAAAGGAGTATTAGAAGATGATGTTTTACCTGATGGAGTAAAAGTGAGAGCCGGAGGATTGGTGACTTATGTTTCATATGCCATGGGGAGAATGGTGTCCAATTGGGGGCCTGATGCAACTTCATTCAATCCTGATAGATGGTTCAATAAGGAAGGGTTATTTCAAAGTGCATCTCCATTCAAATTCACAGCATTTCAGGCAATTCATTAAGAATTTTGGAGTACATATATTTGAATACAAGTCCTGATAGCAATGAAACATTAATTATATTTACTGCTAGATGTGGCATGAATGTTTAAATATGTGACACGGATGTTCTTGCAGGCTGGACCAAGAACATGCCTAGGGAAGGACTCAGCATATCTGCAGATGAAGATGACACTTGCTATTTTGTGTAGGTTCTTCAATTTTCACATAGTTCTAAACCATCCGGTTAAGTACAAAATGATGGCAACTCTAAGTATGGAGCATGGGTTGAAGCTTACTGTAACTACCAGGAATTCTTAGAATTCTTAAAATGTTAAGGCAAGAAAGGGGTGTGGCCATGGACAATATGTATTAGTATCATTTATCTTTGTTGGTTGGAACTTGGATTTAATTTTTCTTACCCATCTCTTTTAAATGGAAAGTTGTAAGTTCAAATTGCAAGCAATAAAGCATGCAATATAGCATTTAACAGAGACTAGGTATCAACCTTTTATTTTTTGTAGTGCTTTTATTGTTATGGATAATACTTAAGTTCATTCAACATTTTTTTTTCCGTATGAATATCACTAAATACGGTATCATTTTATGTTATCAAATAAAAGAAAAGTCGGTCAAAATAGTACTTCTTTTTTTTAAGCACTAGATACAGAAAGAGCATGCCTAGATGGCTATTACCTTTGGTATTTATATCCACAAAGTCATTTAATAGAATTTGGTTGAAAAAAATGTGGGATTTCATTATGTTCTCCGGGCTTGAGATGAATAAAAATAAAACAACTTATATCCTTCTTCGGTGAATCTTTCAATCGTTAGATAGATCATTCATTGTTAGGGTTGTAGGTACTTGTGAACTACCATTGAGGTATCTTGGTGTTCCTACCAAGATTGTCTTCCTTTAGTTTCGAGAGTGTCTAAAAGAGCTAAATTTTGGAAGTTAAAGAATTCATCTTATGTTGGTTGATTGTTTCTGATAAAGGTAGTTCTTATTAGGATGATTTTCTTTTGGATTTTTTATTTTCTTTTGCCAAAAAAGGGTTGTAAAAAGAGGTTAAATTCCATTTGCGAGAGGTTTCTTTAGGGGTGAAGCTAGATGAAATGGGAAAAAATATCATTTTATAAGCTGAGATTAGTATGTAGACCTTATAATGAAGGGGGTTTAGGTATAAGAAATGTAGAGATCACAAATTATGCTGCAAATTTGAGGCACATTGAGACATAGTAAGTGGGAAGAGTACTATTGATGTAGTTTTAATAGTGACAAGAAAAGGTTCAAATCTCGGACTTGTGAAAGTTGATTCTATATTTAATTTCCAATGCTAAAATAAAACTCAATTAAAAGTGATATCAAGATTTTAAAGACAACTAAGACTCTGATTCCACTACTACTCATGATTAAATTATAAAGATTTCAAAACTCTAGTTAATTTTAAGTCCTCTTTTTATCTTAATTCACTAAAAATCAGATAGATGTCAAACATTATTTGTAAACCTTAAGCATAGATTATCAATAGATTTAACAAAGCATAACCTATCAAACTGAATGACAAATAATTAGGAAAATCGGCAAACAATGTAAAACTCTGAGAAGCAGTGATTAAGTGAATTATATATTAGAGAAAATAAAATAGTTTCCCATTAATCATGCGTAAATACTAGGTATGCATACCATCCTGGTTCACGAGTCAACAGACTTTTTAAGGTGTGCATACCGGGTATGCGTACAAAAAGTCGTTGTTGAACTATAGATACGCCGGTACATGTACTGCGGGTCCGGACCTATAACAGTGGTGCCAATATGTGAATTGGTATGCATATATACTATCCTGTACCCAAATTTACGGTAGTTTTATATCTCTCTAATAATCAATTTAAATCATTCCCGAATAACATCAATGACACATATCACTGTTCCAGACTATTTTCAAATGATTAAATCTTGAAACATAATTTAGGGAATTAAACATCTATAGGAAACAATATGAAATCGTTAAAGAATAACTAATTCGGCTTGACATAACTAAAGTGTAACAAAGAACCAAAAGCTTAGAAAATTCTGAAAATGGCTATTACGCTCCCGCCGTGTGAACCTAATGCCTAACTTCCAAATCATCATACCATAAAAAAATAATCCAAAACAGCCAAAAAAAAAAAAAAGAGTTGATTGGATTCATCCGATCCTTGGTGGGGACTGACAGTGCCCGAGCTTGCAAAAATACTACATAAAGACTACCACATACCATTTCAAGCCAGTCTTTAATTAGTACTAAATATATTAGTATTAATATGTGTTATGATTTAACAAATTGGTACAGAAAACAGGCAGAAAATTGAACACTGCAAGAAATACAACCCTAAACAAAAACTCACTGACTCATTCCTGAGAGTTCAGTCTATTCTCCTCTTATTTCTTACCACAAAAGAGTACAACTTAGGATTAAATAGTGATACACACAAACCCTAATCTGGCAGAACAAGATGCACGAATCCTGACTGAAAAAGCGGGGGTACAACAACCACACCCAATATTTCGCTTAGCAATTTGTATGGACAAACTCCAATATACTTTCTAGAGAATCAACTAGACAGTCAGACTCAATCTAGACAAAAGTATATCAAAGAGTATATATCTCTCTCACTTGATTTGATATTTACTCAAGCAAATAGAAATCTGCGAGTCTTTATCAAATACAAGGAGATAACTTAGATGGTACCAAACACCAATATCCAAGTTTCAATCAATTTAAATCAACAACCAAAAGGTCGGATATTCTAATTGATTTAACAACGCACAACCTGTGATATTTCAATTATATAAACAAACACCATAATTTTGTTAACGAGGAAACCGCAAATGCATAAAAACCCCGGGACCTAGTCCAGTTGAATGACATTTGTATTAAGCCGCTACAGACACTAGCCTACTCCAAACTAACTTCGGTCTGGACTGTAGTTGAACCCCAATCAATCTCACACTGATCCAAGATACAGTTACGCTCCTACGCCTCTGATCCCAGCAGGATGATACGTACTTGATTCCCTTAGAAGATCTCACCCACAACTAAGAGTTGCTACGACCCAAAGTCGAAGACTTTAATAAACAAATCTGTATCACACAGAAAATTCTACGGTAATAGATAAATCCTTCTCCCACGAATATACCTACGAGTTTTTGTTCCGTCTTTTGATAAATTAAGGTGAACATGAACCAATTGATAACCCGGACTTATATTCCCGAAGAATATCCTAGTATTATCAATCCCCTGACAATAATCTTAATCGACGCAGCGAAAAAATATATTGCGGAATCATAAACGATGAGACGAAGTGTTTGTGATTTCTTTTCTATCTTGCCTATCGGAGATATAAATCTCAAGCAAATTACTCCAATTGTACTCGTACGATAGAAAAAGCAAGATAAGATCACACAACTACAAGAAAAGTAGTATCGGTCTGGCTTCACAATCCCAATGAAGTCTTTAAGTCGTTAACCTGGTTTAGACAAGAAAACCCAAGGTTAAAGGAGAATCGATTTATCTTATGCAACTAGTATCACACGTAAGGTGTGGGGATTAGGTTTCAGGTTGCTAGAGTTCTCCCTTATATAGTCTTTCAAATCGGGGTTTGCAATCAATGTTAGCTTGGTAACAAAGCATTCAATATTCACCGTTAGATGAAAAACTTATTAGATTCAAGCTAATATTTCTCAACCGTTGGATTGAAACCTTAGCTTGTTACACACAAATGAAATGTCCAATTTTGGGTTTATTTAACTGTTCCCAAACATTGACATTTGTTGGTTCAACAATAGTTAACCAAATGGTTAGCCATATGAGAAATTTCATATCAACCATATTCTTCTTCACCATAACTAGTTCAAATGACTCAAATGAACTAGTTAGAGAGTTGTTCAATTGCTTAGATATTATGTAACTACACAAGACACAATCGAAGCAAAAAAGTTTTGATTCACTTGAATCAGTTCATGAACTTTATAGCCAGGATTTTCAAAAGCATTCCTTAGTTTATATAAACATGAGTTCAAGAACACCGATTTTAGATATAACCTACTCAAGTTCGCGGACTGAGTTCGCGGACTTAAACTCACGGAAGGAGTTCACAAACTCCAGCAGAAATTCTCGGGTCGAGAACTTCCGCCAGTTCGCGGAATTGGCTCATGCCACATTCCATTTCTCTTGATCAACAAAGTTTGCAAGGACTTATACATATATGTGTTTCCACAACAATACTTATATCCTACCAAAGGTTATGTAATCTAAACTCTCATTTCAATCATTGAAACATTCTCAGAGGACGTTATATAGCCGTTATTCACAGATCATTTTTCGTCAGAGCAATTTTCAAAGTGATTAAAACATAACATGACATTCTTTACTAGGTAAAGATGAATTTGGCTAAAGCGGAAGCTTACCAACATATATTTTGAGAAATAGATAGGCGAGTTAAACTCGGCTCAAAATAGCAAATGTGTATAATGAAAGCCTATATATCAAAACGACTTTTGTCTCAAGAATAGGAAATAGAGTAAATAGACTTTTGAGTGACAGATAAGTTCAAGTCTCCACATACCTTTTAGTCGATGAAGTTCCACTAGTTCCTTGAGTAGCCCTTCGTCTTGTATGATGATTGCCATGGAGTCTTGAGCTCAACTACACATTCTATCCTAGTCTGACACCTTTAGTATAATAGGCTATAAATCAAGACTTATAGTTTTGTTCACTAACATTGATAAACATTCTTGAGATAGCAACGCATGCGAGTTCGACCGAGCAATGCTCTAACAATCTCCCCCTTTGTCAATTTTAGTGAAAAAACTATTAATACATATGGAATACAAAAACAAAACAAAAAAAATTAACTTTTGTAGCTCCTATTCCACATGCCTAATCTTCAACATTACTCGGAATCTTCGTCACTTCCAAGTACTCCAATGATCCCAAAGGTTGTAAGTTTAGCATCATCCTTGTTGAAAATCCGTAGCTATACCAACAAGAAAACAATAGTTCCCAATCATTGTTATACAGTGTCATAGTATCATTACACAACGTCAAAGTTTAATTGTATCACAACTTTAACAACAATACTATGGTGATATGTATCACTCACCCTTAGTCAATACTTCATCTCACATGGAAACCACTCCCCTTTACATAATGATCCGAAAACCATATGTATTTGTAGTGTGAACTACATATTAATTCTCCCCCTTTTTGTCAATAAAATTGGCAAGGTACAAGAACGGGATCCTAATGAAATTTCTGAAAGAGACATTTCATGACCAAAAGAAAGAAACACATATTATCTTATTTAGATGCAATCATAAAGCCGAAGCTAAATGCATTCATCAAGGAGTTTAAAGATACAAGACAACCCCTATAATATTCCACAGCCGCACTCCCACATAGATTTGGAAATTAAGCACAAGTTCAAAAAGAACTCCCCCCCCCCCATAATATGTCATTCTCGAAAGAACAACAAGAGCGACCTTAATTTCGAAAGAAAAGAAGGGTTTCTTTTGAACATAACAAATCACATACAAGTATGAATTTGAATCCAAAATATTCAATTAACCACAAGAAATTCATGATTAATTTAACCAATAATGCTCAACATAAGTGAACTTATGGAGACTCAGAAACACTCAATTAGATTAATCACAAGAGAACCCATAATTAATCTAATTGAAATACACAACCAAACTAATCACAAAAGTAATCAATTTAATTGGGCATACTCGACATAAGAGAATCTATGGAGCAATGACTAAGTTAATCATGAAAATAATCAACCCAGTCAAAAACGCTCAAACATAAGAAGACTTATGGAGTTATAACTAAATAACCAAACAAGATGATTAATTTAGTTCAAAAATGCTCGACATAATGTACCTACGGAATAACAACAAATCTAATCATAAAATAATCAACTTGGTCGTTTAGTGCTCAACATAAGACACATTACGGAGCCTCACAATAATACATAAAATATGGATCAGGGAAGATCAATTACTGCGGAATACACAAGGATTCATTCTATTTGAAATCACCATTCGCATAACGACATTCAATAGACATAATCCTTATTACAAACAAAAGATTTTAACCTATCTTCCATCAATAATTGACAATATAGGCTTAACTTTTGTATTTGTCAAAAGTCCATTCATTCTTTTATCAATACATGCATATCAACATATGAAAGACTTTACTTTTGACAAGATATGGGACAATAACAGTTCACGGACGCAAACACACATATCCCATAAACAATTTTGCAATATATAAAATCATAAAGATTAATACTGCAAAAATCATCTTCCAAACAATTTTAGAATTTAAGAAAATAATCTTAAAAACATGAAGATGAAAACGTTGGACATAGCTATGTGTAATCACAATAATGGCTATTCCAAACTCTAGTAATCCTTCTCAAAAACAAGAATAAATTCTCATAAGAAGTTTCCTAGGTATCAATACAAACTCATAATGCACATATAAGATGATTTGTCTTTAGAGGGTAGAATCAATCTTTTTCGCCCGGATTTACACCAAGAATAGCTACCAAAGGCGTATAAAAATATTTTCTTAACAAAGAAGAACATACAAAGTCTTTAACGACCATGCACCAAAGTTCACAAAGGATGATTGTGAACATTCAAGAATCCCATAGCAATGCGTACAACTGCCCATTCTTGAAATTCCTTCTTTGAGATTCACAAAAAACATTCTTGTAAAAGCTACAAATTATCTTAGAAGAGTATTTCTCCAAGAATCCAAGTGACCAAGTCCAACAAGAAAGTGGAACAAGTGCGACGAAACGGAGCAAAAAAACTCAAAAACAAGAGATAGGACAAATACAAATCTTAACTCATCCAAATTCAATGTTTCTCATCTCTATTTTGAAGAGAATTCAAATAGAAAGAGAATACAAAAATAATGAAGTCATTCCGAGTTCGGACGAAGAAGTTACACCCAAAACAAGTTTACCGAATATTGACGTTAAGTATGCATACTGGTTTGTAAACGAATTTTGAAGTCCGCGAACTTAAACCCCTGGATTTTGATTTTAAAAGATGTTATACATACCTGGTAGGTGTACCATGAAGTCCAAATATCCCGAACATAATCTGTGTGCCCTAATTCTCGTGCTTCCCTCACCGTATACATCGCAGGACATTTCTTGGTGAGGATGCACATACAACACAATCAAGTTGTGTTGGAGTGAACAATGTCTTTCTCACCACAAGTGACCTTTGGATTATCATGAAAGAGATCGCTTTTAGAACCTTTCACATCCAATTCCATTTTTCCAAAAAACTTATTAAGTTCCAATATCATGGATACTACCTTCTTCATAGTCATGGAATATTCTGAAAGATCATTCCTTTTCGCACTCAAAGCATCATTGACTTTCTTTGGTATCCACTTCTGAGTGCGTTTAGGAACAATCGGAACCTTCTTCCCATTACTCTCTTCTAGAATTCTCGGAAGAGAATTGGATTGTCTATTCTTTTACAAGTTAGTCTTTCTCCAATTGGGAGCATCGGATCTTGTCTTCGTCTTTACGAAGTTATCCTTTTTATCAATATTATGATTGTAAAAAAGATTTGTATGACGTTTATAGGCAAATCTAGGTTTATCAGAGCAATGATTCCTTTGCCTAAAGGTTGGACAATTGCAACCTGTAACGTTAAGGGGATTAGTCTTAACATATGATCTTGGTTTCACAACTTCTTGTGATGCCCAAACAAGAAAATCATGAAGTTTCTCATTCCTTATACAGAAACAACATCTACTTTCCCGGTGACCTTTATTTCCGCAATAGTGGCAAAGATAAGGAATATTCTTACCTCGATCCGTGTGTGCTGACTTTGGATGTTGATATACTTTTCTCTTTTGAACCTTAACTGCCGGTGAAGGTATTTCACTTTTGCCATCAGTGGAAACCTTTTGTTGAGAAGAATCACTAGCCTTGACAAATTTTACCTCTTTGCTAATACTTGGAGCATATATTCCTTTATAGCCCAATCCTTGTGTATCACGATGATTTTTACTTGATCCTAGCATAGTGGTTAATTTGCTTGAACTAGTTTTGAACTTTTTCAAGTCATCTTCCAACATCTTGATTTTATCAAGAGCAGCAGCTAAATCAGCCTCAAGGCGTGTTTCTCGAGCGAGAAAAGCGCTTTCTCTGTCATCAAAACTTGCTTGAGAGTTAACCCTTCCTTCAGTTTCTCTTCCAACAAGAAGTACTTTTGATAAAGATTATCACATTCTAGTGACTTCATACGTAGGTTTTCCTCAGAATCCTTGAGGATCGATTCGTTATAACGATTTGAAAAATAAATACCTGCGTAACATATTCTCAATTTCTTATTTTCTCGACAGAGAGGAGTCAGAAGAGGTGAGACATGAGAAGTAGTAATCTTCTTCATATTCCATGAATCCAAAAACTTAACATACTCCGAGACTTCCTCATCAACATCTTTATCAATATGTGAATCACCTTTATCAGAAAGTTCATCCAACTGTTCTTCTAGGAGAGTTTCCCAATCAACAATTTTTACATCAAGAGAAAGTTTGGATATTGACTTAGATGTGATAGTTCTCTCGGGTGAATCCAAGCTTTTAGAATCATCTGGTAATTTCTGAACTGGTACGTTATTAGAGATAGACTCGTCCATAATCAGATCGCTACAAACACAGACTTATAAGGTCTTTAACGTGTTTGCCTCCTCTAATACCAATTGTAAAATCGGGGGTACAACAAGCACACCCAATATTTTGGTTAGCAATTTGTATAGACAAACTCCAATATACTTTCTAGAGAATCAACTAGACAGTCAGACTCAATCTATACAAAAGTATATCAAAGAGTTTATATCTCTCTCACTTGATTTGATCTTTACTCAAGCAAATAGAAATCTGCGAGTCTTTATCAAATACAAGGAGATAACTTGGATGGTACCAAAGACCAATATCCAAGTTTCGATCAATTTAAATCATCAACCAAAAGGTCGGATATTCTAATTGATTGAACAACGCACAACCTGTGATACTTTAATTATATAAACAAATATAATGCAGAATAGAAATAACACAGACACCAGAATTTTGTTAACGAGGAAACCTCAAATGCAAAAAAAACTCTAGGACCTAGTCCAGATTGAACACACATTGTATTAAGCCGCTAGAGACACTAGACTACTCTAAACTAACTTCAGTCTGGTATATAGTTGAACCCCAATCAATCTCACACTGATCCAAGGTACAGTTATGCTCCTATGCCTCTGATCCCAGCAGGATGATACATACTTGATTCCCTTAGATGATCTCACCCACAACTAAGAGTCTCTACGACCCAAAGTCGAAGACTTTAATAAACAAATCAGATCACGGAAGAATTCAACTGGTAATAGATAAATCCTTCTTCCACGAATATACCTACGAGTTTTTGTTCCGTCTTTTGATAAATCAAGGTGAACAGGAACCAATTGATAACCTGGACTTATATTCCCGAAGAACAACCTAGTATTATCAATCACCTCACAATTATCTTAATCGACGCAGTGAAAAAAGATATTGCGGAATCACAAACGATGAGACGAAGTGTTTGTGATTTATTTTCTATCTTACCTATCGGAGATATAAATCTCAAGCCAATTATTCCAATTGTACTCGTACGATAGAAACAACAAGATCAGATCACACAACTACAAGAAAAGTAGTATAGGCCCTCAGCTTCACAATCCCAATGAAGTCTTTAAGTCGTTAACCTGGTTTGGAGAAGAAAACCCAAGGTTAAAGGAGAATCGACTCTAGCTTATGCAACTAGTATCACACATAATGTGTGGGGATTAGTTTTCCCAGTTGCTAGAGTTCTCCCTTATATAGTCTTTCAAATCAGGGTTTGCAATCAATGTTAGCTTGGTAACAAAGCATTCATTATTCACTGTTAGATGAAAACCTTATTAGATTCAATCTAATATTTCTCAACCGTTGGATTGAAACCTTAGCTTGTTACACACAAATGAAATGTCCAAATTTTGGGTTTATGTAACCGTTCCGAAACATTGACATTTGTTGGTTCAACAATAGTTAACCAAATGGTTAGCCATATGAGCAATTTCATATCAACCATATTCTTCATCACCATAATAACTAGTTCAAATGACTCAAATGAACTAGTTAAAGAGTTGTTCAATTGCTTAGATCTTATGTAACTACACATGACACAATCGAAGTAAAAACGGTTTGATTCACTTGAATCGGTTCATGAACTTTATAGCCACGGTTTGCAAAAGCATTCCTTAGTTTATATAAACATGAGTTCAAGAACAACCGATTTTAGATATAACCTACTCAAGTTCGCGAACCGAGTTCGTAGACTTAAGCTCATGGAAGGAGTTCACAAACTCAAGCAGAAATTCTCGGGTCGAGAACTTCTGCCAGTTCGTGGACTGAGTTCGCGGACTTGGCTCACACCACATTCCGTTTCTCTTGATCAACAAAGTTCGCAAACTTTGGTTCAAGGAATAAGGACTTATACATATTTGTGTTTCCACAACAATGCTTATATCCTACCAAAGGTTATGTAATCTAAACTCTCATGTCAATCATTGAAACATTCTCAGAGGACATTATATAGCCGTTATTCACAGATCATTTTTCGTCAGAGCAATTTTCAAAGTGATTGAAACATAACATGACATTCTTCCCTAGGTAAAGATGATTTTGGCTAAAGCGAAAGCTTACTAAAACATATTTCGAGAAATAGATAGGCGAGTTAAACTCGGCTCGAAATAGCAAATGTGTATAATGAAAGTCTATATATCAAAACGACTTTTGTCTCAAGAATAGGAGATAGAGTAAATATACTTTTGAGTGACAGATAAGTTCAAGTCTCCACATACCTTTTAGTCGATGAAGTTCCACCAGTTCCATGAGTAGTCATTCATCTTGTATGATGATTGCCATGGAGTCTTGAACTCAACTATACTTTCTATCCTAGTCCGATACCTTTAGCTATAATAGGATAGAAATCAAGACTTATAGTTTTGATCACTAACATTGAAAAACATGCTTGAGATAGCAACGCATGCGAGTTCGACCGAGCAATGCTCTAACACTGACCGTTTGCCATTAATAGCTTCTTACTCAATTAAACGGCTAATTAAAGCATTAATGAAACTACTTACTTCCTAATTAATACGTAGCCCTAACCATACAGATGAGTACACCCATCATTAACTCCTCCTCATTTTTTTCGCCGCCTCTGTTTCTATTCTTCAAGCTCTGCAAAAATAGCGATAGAGTGAAGAATGAGAGATTTCGAGTGACTTTCATCATCAACAGTGAGGTTTTCTTTACATAGTTCGTGTTAGGGTTTGATTTGATGCTTACTTAAACTGAGAAAGAGATGGAGATAGTGATTGAATTCAGATCGAGAAGAAGATGGTAGGGAAATTGATGTTTGTGGTAAGATAATTGATGGGTTGTATGAATTAATGGTCTTAGTGAAGTTCTGGTGATGTTGATTAATGATCTGATTGTGGATGAACTGTAGTGGTTTTTTTGTGAAGATTTTCGAGTAAAGCAGGTAACTGGTTGTTGAATATTGGGTATTTCTTTGATTAGTTGTAGTGGTTGTCTAACAATGGATTTTTTTTCGTAATCCCTAATTAGGAAAAATTGGGTATTTTATCTGATTTTGTTATCCGATTGGAGTTCATGGTATTTATTGGGAGAAGGAATTTAAGGAATTCATCCGATGATTTCCTTGGGTTTAGAGAGATGGTTTTGTGCTGAAGTTGAGATTGAAGCAAAAATTAGGTTCGATTTTTTGTTGAAGAAATGATGCAGAGTTGTGTTGAGTTTTACAGGAGTTGTAGATGGGTTTAGGGTTCCAATCGAAAGAAGAAATTCAAGGAGGATGAACTGATAAAGAATAGATGTGTTGATTGAGTGAATGGTGATCTGATGCAAGACAAAGATGGAGATATCGGGAAGATGATGATTTTGAATATTAAGAGAGGTGATGGCTGAGTTTGAGATCCAGGTAGTGTAAGAAGTACCAAGAAGTTGTTGTTGGTGATGGTTGCAGGTGGAGATGAAAATATGAGATGGTGGTACTGATATTGCAGAATGGTTATGGGAGAAACAATAGATGAATGTTTAGGACAGTGGTTTCTCTAATTCACAGTTACAAGGAAGAATGAACTGGTGTTGTTGGTGGTGAAACTGTGGCTGAAATGGTGAATGGCTAGCCCTGTCAGTTTAGAGAAGTTGCAGATGGCGGTGCTGTGTAGAAGAATATGGAGCTGGGGATTGTGTGTGCGTTGAATTGCAGGGGAGAATTTGCATGTGAGCTGAACTTCAATGCGAAGTAACTAGAACTTAATGGTGACTGATGTGGTGCTTTGTGTTGGTGAAGCTGCAGATAAGAGAGCTTGGTTGTCTGTAATGGAGTTGTGATACATATTTGTGGTACAAGGCTGAAGCCTGGTGATGCTGAGATTGATGGGGACTCCAATGTGCAATTGGATGGGTTTGCCAGTGGTTCTGTTATAAAGTGGTTTATGAATCTGGTGATGGAGATGGAGTTGCAATACAGATGAAGGTAAAGCTGATGCTAGTATGTAAAGATGGGTGATGTGTTGCATTTGAGGACAAGAGCAAGGTCTGGATTGCATTGGTGATGGTTGCAGCTGAGTTGAAGTCTTAATGCAACTAAGTTTGATGTTGCTATGACGTGGAAGTGTTGTTTTAGTGAGCTGCAGTATGTTCTTGTGGTGTTTACTAATTGATGAAGGGATCGATATAGAGAAGCAGAGTTGCATTACAGGGAAGTTGCAAGATGAACGCAAATGACTCAGGCCTTGGCAATTAGACTAGTCAGCCTGAGCCAATCTGTTAGGTTCTGGTTACAAAATTGTTGCCACATGTGCGAGTTACCACGTCAGCGAGATGCCACCACGTCAGCGAGATGTCCACCACGTCAGCAATGGGTTAACTGTGGTTAACATTTGCTTGAGTTAAGAGCAAGGGTATTTTGGGGACAACTAACCCCATTTTTTTGAAAAACTGTTATGTCGGACCAAGTAGGATCAATTTGTAACTAATTTACAAAAGTATGATCATTTTGTAACTGAATTACAAAAAGTATGACCATTTTGTAAATGACCCTAAATTTAATTGCTACGCTCATCGAGTTTTTCCACCGAAAAATCTCCCAAGAAGTAATCTGGCGATCCCTCACGCATGCTTAGCATTGGTGTGAGTAAAAGTGGGGTCCGCATTTTTTATTTCAGTCGGTGATTGGTTCGGGATTTCTCCCTCAGATTGTTTATCATTTCCGTAAAATTTAGCTTGAGCGAGAGGCTTAGTGTCACGATGAAGCTAACCTTGCTTGTGTCCCACTGCTCAGACGTGTATGGACGATATTACAAGACTAGTCTTTTCCATCTTTTTTCCCTACCCCAAAATCAGCATTTTCGCGTCCCGAAATTCTAGTACTTGATTTTTGAACAAATTCAAAATTCAAACGCTCTTCTACCTGCCATCAATGTGTCTTTTTTTCTTACGGTTCTGCTTTATTTTTCCTCCGACAAAGATAATAAAAAAGGAAAAACAAATACACACCGTGTGCGGGAGATGACAAGTAAGAAAGTTACATGGCTGAAAGGTACAAATCTATATTATAAAAAGAAGTGCTAGACTGCTATCTGTCTTGGGATAAAGAGAACCATTGATTTCGTCTATCCAAGGGCTAGGATAGATAGTTGACGAGGTTTATATCCATCCGTCCATACTAAACGTACATATAATTTTGAGAGATACTTACATCCGTCGGTTCTTGACTAATTTTAAAACTTCCTGAATTAGTTTCATAAATATCCTTTCGGATTTCTTTGCGCTAATACAAAAAAATTACTTTTTCATGAACCGTGATCGCTCCAAAACTTCCTTTCCAGTGCAAAACGAGCCATCCTTTCTGATTTCTTTGCGCTAATACAAAAAAATTACTTTTTCATGAACCGTGATCGCTCCAAAACTTCCTTTCCAGTGCAAAACGAGCCTGATTTCGTTTCCTTATGTGTCTCGGTTTCCTCAAAAGTTTTCATAAATATCCTTTCTGATTTCTTTGCATTGATAAAAAACAATTACTTTCGAGTTTCTGCTTTTCATAACTAATTGATCAATAGCTGAATTAGTATGAGAACATCTTCAAGTTCATCCCCGAAAGCGTTCAACCCAAGGCAGAAATTCAGACAGACAAGGGAAAACGACCAAACTAATTGATCCATTGATCTATAGCTGAATTAGTATGAGAACATCTTCAAATTCATCCCCCGAAAGCGTTCAACCCAAGGCAGAAATTCAGACATACAAGGGAAAACGACCAAAAAGAATTGCATCAGAGGTAAGAAATTCAAAAGGAATTTACTGTTTGTCAAGAACTGTGTTGGCATTAATGTTTTATAAATTTATACAACAGGTTGTGGTCCAAATACAACGAAGTCGACGAGAAAATGAAAAGGAAGAAAAGTTGGCCAAAAAAGGATTACAAAATACAGAAGCGCAACAGCAAGTTGTATTTGGACCTCAACAGGTAATCTAAAACAAATACAACATAAAGCTGCTTAGGAGTTGATATTTTCGTTTTTTGTGTAACTGATCTACTTACGAAACAGGATATATCGTCTACAAACTAAACACCTGCACAAGGAGAAAAACAACAGTCAGAAGTTCAGACAGACAATACGACACGGAGAAAAAGGGTGGCATCAGAGGTTAGAATCATAAACAAAATTAATTGTATCGGCAGGACTGTTTGTCATAAACTGTGTGGACTGTTTCTTCACCCCATAGCAAATTTTGCACCCTCGTAACAAAATTCTCGGCTCTGCCTCCGGTCGAAATCCACACAAGGAAATTGTGTGCGACGAATCGAACAAGTAGTGAGGATCTCAAGATAAGGGTTATGGAATTGGTTGTACAAGACAAGCAGGTTGAAGCTGAAATGTGAATAGGAGGAAAAAAACTAAAAGATTGAGAGACTGAATATAAGGCCGAACGTGACAAACTTGTAAATGAGCTAAATGAGTACAAAACTAGGTGTGATCTTAGAACTACTGCCTCGCACAACTGCGGGTCGGAATTATGTGTCCACTGGTCAACCATTTAATATATCAAAAATCCAGGAGAAAAAACAGATTTATTTAAATTTTACCCGGCTGTAAAAACATTTTACTCAGCGGCCTGCTTTTACGATCATAAGCAACCCTAATTCAAGTGGCCATATGAGTGAGCCTTATAAATAGAAAAGTTTTCCACTCTTCCCATTTCTTCCTACCTCCTCTGAATGAATAGAAAGAAGGTAAAACGTAGCCCTAGAGACCAATAACATCAGATCCCATCTATCCCTATGATTTTCACCACAGCCAAGTTTTTGTTGATTCAACAACACATCCAGCACAATGATTTTTCCTCTCAATAAAATGAAATCGAATGGATGTTCGTCTTCAAGAACTGCATCATCAACATCATAGTATCTTCCTCGGAAAGGTATGGGTATCATCCGAAAAGAGAACAGCAGCTGGTAACGCCGGAAGTACTCCTTTGCCATCTTGGCGGTGAGAGGAAAATAAAATAGGATGAACTAGTGTCTCAAATCGGAAAAAACAAGTTCCTCGTGAAGAAATCCAGCCGGTAGAAATAGTGATATAAGAAAATCAGCGGTGATACTAGCAGTTCTTTTGTATTTTTCTTTCTCAAAATATATGGTATTTTTGTATCAGCACTGAAATTTTGATTGCAAATCTTCTACCGAATACTACCAAGATGAAAATACTACCATAGTATTTTGATTGCAGTTCTTTTGTATTTTTCTTTCTCAAGGTGAATCCATTTTCATCCTTGTTATTTTTTTTTTTGTCCATTTCACCCATAATAATTTTTACTCGTAAATTTTTTTGGACAAATGACCCATTTTCTGTTAGTAAAATTAAATTTTTGATTTTCTTCTTTATAATCTTTGTTTTCAAATTTTATATGAAATTTATTTCATACCATTCACTTTCAAACTAGCATCGCTCTCTACCCTGTGAATCTGTGATGGGCTGTCAATGGGCATTCCCTGCTGTGGCCTGATCATAGCTCGGTGCGAAACTGCGAATCGCAAAAAAAAAAAAACTGGCCTTTGACGAATCAAGATAGATGTGCTTTAGTCTTCCCGTTTCAGGTCCATAGTTGGTCAGATCTGCCATAGTTTTCCCCATAGCATGCATGTACACGTTTCATATTTTTGCTGCATAAAGATCAATTTCGTAAGTTATGACATTTTATTTTGATTTAACCTTACTATGCCATTTACACTTGCACTGACATTTATCAAAACGAACATATGAAATTTATGTAAAAGTTTATACCACAATCTAGGAGTGGTACAACAACTTTCCAGGCGTCTTGGCTTAAGTCTTATGGTGGATCCAAGACATCTTTGGAAAATCCATGGAATGTCAAGTCTAAATTTTTGGATCAAAGTCTCAATCCATGGAGACATAATTACGAAAATTTGTCCTTAAGAAAGCCCAAGCCCTGCCGTAGATTTCAGACACAATCAAAACGCCATTGGATGTCCTCTGATGCTGATTTTCATTCTCCATGCAGTTAGTCATGGAAGATGGATGATTCTCATAAGACCCTCTAAGACTTGGCACAAAAGTGAGCATCTTTGACCTAAATTTTTGGATAAAAGGGTCATAGGAGACCTTGATTTTTCCTTGAATTGCTTATATAAAGATCTGCAATGAAAGTAGGCTGAGCGATTCTCATACCTTTTGCTTGATATTTTAAAGGTTTTAGGCTAGCGATTCTCGGACCTTGGTGTTGGATATTTTCAAGGTGATCGGTGATCGACCTCCAAATAAGACATCCATTTACGAAAAGTCTTCCAAAGGCAGTGGTTTCAATAAAGTGTAAGGAAATAGGACTAAGGTATGTGAATGAAGTTTGATCACCCATAGCAAAAACCCAACCTATGTTTTGGAAAGGATAAACAAGGTTCAATGTGGTACCAACAAGTTATGGAAGTGATTATGGTGCACTAAAATTAAAACTTCCCATTTTCTTATTAGTGAGGTGATTTCGCAAGAAATCAGGATGGATGAAAATCCTTAATAAGTCTAACTTTTATCACAAGGTGTCTCGCAGAAATACCTTCGAGACTTACCTATATGAGTATGGAAATCAGGCCGTTTCTAAGAGAAAAAGACCGTTCTCTAAAGAAGACTCATGAATCCAGGATTTAAGCACATGGCCATTAACGTGCTAGCTACTGAACACACTATCTTCTGAAATCAATATGTGTGGAGATTCCGGTTTTATCATTAGGGGTACTTGGTTCAAGACTAGTTTCACCACTGAACCTCGATAAGGCTTTGAATTTCTCACACTAAGTGAATGTTCAAATCCAAAAGATACCTATCACTTATGTATTGGTTTCAACGATGATGCTTATTCTCAACTTAGCGTGAACTACGTTGGCTTGATCCCACTCGGGTACGTAGGCAGTCACTTTTGTGATGCATCCACTATGATTTAAAAGTTTTTTACTTTGTTTTTGTGTTTTTTTATTTTTTGAAAATAGGGGGAGAATGTTGGATATTTTCAAGGTTTTCCGCTACGCAGAGTTTTTGGTGATCGACCTGGAAGTTTCCATTCAGTTTCAATTTAAATTTGAAAGGATGCGTCTTTTCCCATGAGTCACCATTAATGTTTTTTTGGAAGTGTCTGTTGGTGATGAAACGACATTACCAACAGGCATGATTATCACTATAAGTAGCGAAGATGTTCTCCCATTCCAACACATAAAACAAAAAAGCAATCTGTTTTCTTCTTCTCTAATATCATCATCAGAACCTTATACAATGTGATTCTTGTTCGGGTCTACAATCCTTGAATTCGATTACGGTGTTAGGGCTTCATTGAATCCTGAAGGCATAATTTGAGAGACTGTTGTACTCGCCAAGTTAATTGGGAAAGGTGAATTATTGTCTAAAAGAATCGAAAGAGCCTAGAAGTCAGGGGTACACCATTGTTTTGTTTCTGTTTTTTCATCCTCTTGTTTTTAACCCAATTTTTCCAACATTTGGGACCAACATCACGCCACCCACCTAACCACAAAGTCCAATTTAAGAAGGCTATCCTCAGCAAAGAAACATTGAACCACCTATGCTATGTAGTCATATGATGCATATTGGAGTTGTGAATAATGAAGCATCAATTTTCTTCGGCCTGTACCTAAGAAAATCATGTAGCTGATATATTCTCTAATAACAATTAATTGTTAATCACACAAGCACTCTAATGATTAGCCAAATTAAAGGCTCATACAAGGCTCATAACATCAATGCCGGTGCCGGTAGTCAAGTGAAAAAAAAATTCAACTTTTTGGATACTTTACATCATGTGCTGGCATAGAAATTAAAGTAACATACAAAGTCGAACACACACATGGATAGCGTTCTGTAAAAATAACTTCTGTACCGACATAGTTTTTGGGTTGAATACTATGTCGGCTTGAATTACAAAAACCGCATGTTACATTTGTCTCATAGATTTTTTTGGTGGGTCCCGCAGAGGACATCAAGGGTCCTGATTTGTGAGACCTTTTGATGTGGTTTTTTTTTGGCGGTCTGTTTAAACTTTTTGATTTTCCATGTTATAAAGCATATCAACGATTTTAGGCGTACCGACTCAGTGAACAAGTTAAAAACCGCCCACGCACAGAGAGTGGGCCCCGCTGGCGGAGGAAATGCAAGGATGCAGGTTTTTTGGGGCTTACCTGTGAGAGAACCTTTTTTTTTTTTTTTTTGGTTTAGAATCTCGTTACGTTTTGAATTTTTGAAAGCATTATGTGCGAAGTACTATTTCTAGAATTCATAATTTAATAAAGCAGTGTGTAGGTTTGTCTGACTCTCATAATTCTGATAGCTAGAATTCATAATTTAATAAAGCAGTGGGTAGGTTTGTCTGACTCTCCGAATTCTGATAGAATGCAGATTAAAGTGTGGTTTTATGGTTCTTACATACCAGACACTGAAAAAGTGTTGGACTAATACTTCGTAATTTTGTAGGAAAATGTCTAGGAGCTAAAGACATAAAGTTTGATGAGGAAGCTGAGGAGGAAAATGGGGCTGGCATTTTGAATGTAAAACGTTGAAATTAGCTGTGGAATGGCAGGAGGAACTGGCAATTGTCAAACCAGTATGTGAGATACTTTCGTGAAGTCTCTTGTCTCTCTAAATGGACAACAGGTTCATTGGTTCAATCAAAGTATTGTTCAACCAGCAAATTTTTTTTTTAATAATAATAAGTTCTGGTTTCGTAAGTCTATGCACATACTTGGTAATAATGCTGCTCAGATAACCTTTTAAGCAAAAAAATGAGGAAAGAGAAAGTGCGACTTTCTCTCTAGGCGATTACTAGGCGATTTCTTTTTTAGGGTTTCAATTTCTTTTCTCGATGCAAGTTAATTCAAATACTCAAAATCATGAGACTAAAACAGTGTCTTCTCCATCAGATTCAAATGCTCAAACTCATGAGACTAAAACGGCGTCTTTTGTCGATTTAGTTAAGGGTAAAAAACCTTATATGCTAACAGATTCGGATCTTCAATCTCTTCCTGATGCAATTTTTTTCCATGAAGAGCCAGTGTTAGATTTACCTCCTGAGTTAACACAAGAGGGGCGAGATATTTTTCAATTTAGTCTTATTGGGAGATTAAATTTCGGAGGTTTAAAGCTAATTGAAGTTCAGCGAATTTTGGAGGAACAATGGAAAATTGGAGATGGAAGATGCAAATTGGTTCCAATGACAAGGGGTTTTTCATCATCAAGCTAACTCATCTGAAGATAAGGAAAGAGTATGGCATGGAGATTCATGGGTAGTTAGAATCAAACTCTTAGGGTTTTCAATTTTTTTCCCAAATTTTGATCCAGAAAGGCAAAGCACGTCTCATGCTTCGTTTGGGCGAGTTTTCCAGGCTTATACATTGAATCGTGGACTAAGAAAATTCTGTTATCTATAGCAAGAATTGGGTAAGCCAATTGCCATTGATCAAAAACTTTAGATCATGATGTAGGTAATTATGCAAAGTTTGTTCTTATTGATATTGATTTTGCCAAATTGATTCCAAAGCGAATTAAGCTTAAAGCTAATGGAATAGAATTCGCGGTATGTTGAAATACAAGATTTGGAAAAAATCAAATTTTGTAGCCATTGCAAGCATATGGGACACAAATTTGAAAACCGGTCTTGCGGCGCGTAATATTTTGGGTGGTAAATTGGCGGGGACTATTTCGAAGAGACCTGGAAAAGCTCAAGTTAATGAGAGCAATTGCGTTGAGACACTTAGGAAGGAAAATAAGCATTCTAAATATGCTTGGAAAGAAGTGCGTGGTAAAAAGAAAATGGGCGAGGATGCTTTCAATTCGGTGAAAGCCGCCGCAAGTGTAGTTTCTATGGACAAGGTTAATAGGGAAAGGCATATTGCAGGTGTGGTGGATGTTTCTACACCTTTGGTGAATGATTTGTTCGAAGTCCGAACCAATTTGCTCGACAAATTCTTTTGAAGTGCTTACCGCCGAACTTGGTTTTAGAGAGGAGGAGGAGAAAGTTACTACTAATGTGGAAACCGATGAGGAATATGATATGCAATATATTGACAACCCCGAATTGGAGGTGCTGCTATGGCCACCGAAGTCAAAAATTCAAAGGATTGGGGTTCTATTTTGGAAGTTGATGCTCGAGTTAGAGTTGGAACTAGCCGAAGCTAAAACTAAATATAACTTGGCCTTGACCGAAGTGGAAAAAAATAAGAAGGCCCTAGCGAGACGTGTTGCGTAAGAAAGAGGAAACAAATGTGGAGCAAGGTAAATATTCTCGATGATTCAGAATCGTCTAATGAGGAGTCGATACAAATCGGGATATAGGTGCGAGATATTCGAGGCTAGAATGAGAGCTCATGAAGCCGAGGTTTTGGTCGGGCGTAAGGATCAACATCAAAATGGTGCGCTGAAAATTTTGGATACCAAGGCCCAAAGAGATCACCTAAGCCCAATTCTAGCTCCTCTACTCAAGAGGTGGAGTCCTATTCTCAAGAGACGGTTAAAATGAAGACCACTACTAAGAAGACTCCTAAGAAGAAAAATCGAAAATAGACATTTTTGTCTTTTTCTTTTTTGTTTTTCTATTATTTTGGGATTTATGGGCTTTTCAACTCTCATGTGTTTTTGAGTTTTTCATTTTACACCCCTTTGATTTATGGGGGTGGGGAGGCCTTGTGCCTCTCATTTTGTAATTCTTGTAATTACGTTTTTTGCTGCAATAAACCATTTGGACTTAGCAAAAAAAATCACTGTCCAGCAGAAAAAGCAAGAGATGGTACAAGTAGTTTTCAACTATCTTTCCCGACTTTATCACAAAACTGGTGGAAGAGGATTATTGTAATGATTTAGCTTAATTAAAATATTAATTTAATGGAAAACGGAAAAAAAAAAAAAAGTTCCACTCCTATGAGAAGTTAAATCTTAAAAGTCAACAAATACAGCGATTGACAGTAGGAAACACGAAAGTACTAATAATAGTCAACTGTAAGCATTTAAGCCTAACGTCATTAACTTCTCAGATGGGCGAAAGCTACCAGCTTGCCTTTAATAATAAATATATATATATAATCATTAGGTAACCATTATTCCTACGTTTGTCCAGGGAAACAGTTTCAATCAAAGCCAAAATTGACAATGCTGCTAATGGGGGTATCATTTTGCTTGGGGTTGTACTGAATTGCATATAAGGTAAAACATATTTTGGTAAGGGATTGGTACACCCCCAAACAAAATGGTATCCCCATTAGCATCCATGTAAATTGACCCCTAAGATTTGCATTTTGCATCTAGATATGGAAGAATTTGTGCCCCATAGTGCTGGCTCCTTGGATATAGGAAGGTTTTGTGCTCCACAAAGCCCGGCCGGTTAGTGAATCATTGCATTAGTTTACTGCATGTTGTAAGATGCTGGGATGCGTCATTTAGTTTGAATAATTGGAACGCGTAAACATCCTGCTTATATCTCTGCCTCAAAAACAAGGAATTTAATACTCAAACCAATCCTGCATAATGAAAGATCCTATCTCCACAAATGGTATGTTCGTCTGGACAGCCATTTCCATTGCAGTGGCAGCTCCGCTGTTACTCCTGCTCCTCAACACTTTTCATAGCTGGAAAAGTAGTACCACCAACTCAAGGCGGTTACCACCGGGTCCTCCAGGTTGGCCATTGATCGGAAACCTCTTAGATTTAGGCTACAACTATAAGGCGCCACACAAAAGGTTGGTACAACTTCAAAAGAAATACGGACCGGTTTTCATGATACGTATGGGTGCGGTGAATACGCTAGTGATTGCTTCCGCCGATGCTGCCATGGAGTTATTCAAAAGTCATGATCAAGCTTTTATCAATCGTCATCCGATCCAGGCGCTGCAACCGTCAAATGATGATTATCACGGGACTCCATGGTCTCCACATGGACCAATCTGGCGATTGAATAGGCGACTATATGCAAATTTCTTCTCTCGTACGACAATGAAGAATACTTTAGCTAGACGAAGACTATTTGTAGATCAGATAATACAATGGGTATCTGTAGAAGAGAAGGAAGGTAGAAGTGTTGAAATAAAACACTTGACTTTGGTCGCCTTTGCTAATTTACTGGGAAATCTCTTCTTTTCTAAGGATGTTATGGATCTTAAATCTGCAACAGGGACAGAACTCTATCACCTGCTTGGGGAGATTGTAGAATTAGCTACGACGCCTAATCTAGCGGATTTCTTTCCATGGTTACGAAGTTTAGACCCGCAGAATTTGGCCAAAAGAACGTCCAAGGCGGTGCATGCATGTGCAAACATTGTTGATGGCTTTGCAAAGGAGCGAAGGAGCATGAATGTTTTACGCAATAACAACGAGGAGAAGGATTATTGGGATTTGTTGATGGACTTCGAAGGCAATGGCAAAGATGAACCAAGGGAACTGTCAGAAAGTCACATTAATTTGTTTATAACGGTAAGTAAATTAATACAATATACTTTATACTCCATTCTGCTATATATAATTGTTCGAGAATGCACAAAATGATCATAAAATACTACAAAATCTGCTGTCTCTAAATGTGAGGATGATAATCTCATGATAGGGTCTGTACGTGAGTTCGGTGCGGATCATAACTAAACCGTTGCTGATAAACTTTTTTAGTTTTATGTAGGAAATTTTTATCGGTGGAAGCGACTCTCTGATCAATTCCATAGAATGGGTAATGACAGAAGTTGTTCGCAATCCAGAGGTAATGAAGAAGGCCAAAGATGAGATTGCCCAAGTTGTTGGTTATAACAGAAGGATCGAAGAAAGTGACATTGAAAACCTATCCTATCTAGGCGCAGTGATTAAAGAAACACTGAGATTGCATCCAGCGGCTCCTTTGCTAATACCGCGCACTACTGTTGAAGACACAAAATTCATGGGGTATATTATACCCAAGGACACAGCAGTGTTGGTTAATGTTTGGGGTATTGGAAGGGATTCAGCTTCATGGGATGATCCATTCTCATTCAATCCAGAACGTTTCTTAGTAAATACTACTGATTACCGCGGACAACATTTTCAATATTTACCATTTGGATCTGGAAGGCGCATGTGTGCTGGCTACCCCATGGCTCACCAAATTCTTCACATTGTGGTTGGGTCATTGCTCCAATCTTTTGACTGGACCCTTGAAAATGGCGTCACACCTGAATCCATCGACATGAACGAAAAGCTACAGACGTCCTTGCAAAAGTCTACTCCTTTAAGAATAGTACCAAGAGCATCAGCTCTTGCAGTGTGACTTCAAATTAATACTCGACAACATTGGAATTTTAACCTATAATATGCATCCATGAACTTTGAAATTTAATTTGTCGTATCACTCTCTTTCGGCAAGATTGCGTTTATAAAAATATCGCATTTTGCATATTGTAATCATGTTAACAGTTGGTTCTCTCCAAGGGACGTAAAATTGTTATACTCAAGGAACAAGAACATGATAGACGAAATTGTTATATACTCCTCCGGAGTTCCGACCAAATTATTAATTATTAGTATATATGATTATTGATGCATTACTGTGAGTTGACTTCGTGTAATGATAATTCAAAATTTAAGGATTTGCTGCCCAGCTTGTAATTAAATACCATTTTAATTTATTCTCAGCTTGTATCCATCATAAAGTCTAGAGTGGCTTCGACCCTTCCACTGAAAATTGCATACACAAACACAAATGGCGGGGTTTACCTATCTCAATGCTAAGCACGCAGAGTATTATCTATTTGATTCCTTCTCTGGAGAAATCGAAGTGAAAGCTTCCGTGGATCTAAGACTTGTTCTTTTATCCAATGGACACCAGCAGTATTTTTGTACATAAATAAGTAATCGGTGGAGTGGGTCGTGCTTATTTCATTTGATACCTGCTTTTCCTCTAGGAGTCCATCAACATCGCCCTCATTAGACGAAACAAACTTTTAAATTTAAAAGGGGAGAAATGTAAATCAAAATTTGTCCTACTCTTGATGTTGCCTTTCAGGAAATAGAAAATGTCCAACATGGATGCCACATGTGCGGGCCTAACCATACCAAGAGACAGCTGGTTAATCATTTTCTCTCTTGTGATTCGTCAAACTCTCCGGTTAAAGAAAATTCGAAAATCGGCATGCACCTAATAATAATTGCTTTGTGTTGAGGATAATAGTCCCACACTGTTAATATCCCCTTAATAAACTTAAAATATAATATGGAAGGGCCTCTCCACTCATTGCCAATTCGATTGGTTTTGAGTTGCCCGCATGACTTTAATTTGGTATCGTAGCTAGGGCCGTGTGTGAGAGGCCCAACGGTCACCACACAACGTAGGTCCACGTGTTAGACCCAACGCGCTACACGTGAGGGGCGTGTTGAGGATAATAGTCCCACACTGTTAATATCCCCTTAATAAACTTAAAATATAATATGGAAGGGCCTCTCCACTCATTGCCAATTGGTTTTGAGTTGGATGCCCGCATACTTTAATTCTTTGCATTTTACATTTACGTAATATGAGTGTCTTATTATCCTAATCAGTGCCATAACGAGAAGCTGCCGCAAAAACATTTCTTCTTTATTCTTCATCAATCATCTTCTTCACATATAAACTTCAACATATCTTAATTAAATTCTTTTAGAATGGCCATCTTGATATCGTTTTGTTTTAATTTTCATTTCTTTTTCTTTGAGAAGCCCATAGGAGTTACTAGGCCGTCCTACGAATAAAACAACCATTAGTAATAACGAATCTGGTGTTTGTATAAGAAACATCATTTGGGGCATACACGAAAGTTTCGAGTATTATATATAATAGGACAAAATCGGGATGTTAGATAGTGTTTTTGTAGTAGCCTGATAGGTGTAGAATACACCGTATTTAATATCTAGTATTTATGCTTTCTTTGCGAGTTTTCTTGTAAATTATGTATCTTATGTGTGCTTTTGAGTTTATTAGGTGCAATGGAGTCATTTGGAGCAAAAAGACCAATTGGAACTCGTTCAAATACAAGATTTCTACTTTTCATTGTGTAGAGGACGAGAAGACGAAGGCAATGGCGAAAGAACGGAGTCATTCGAGTTCGTATGGAGAAGTTATGAGCAAAACAAGAACTATTAAGGAAAGGGCAAATTTGTTTATTTCATGGGCGAACACTATATGGAGCCTAGTTAAGGTTAAGGGATAACTGGGTTGGGTGGCCCTTGTCCAAGATTGTGGGTGTATTTATCCGTCCACTACTTGAACCATAATTCAATCGAGAGAAGATATTTTCTCTCTTTTATTTTGAATCTGAGCCATGAATGATTGAGGATGATGGTCTTGTGCTAACAAGGGTTTGAGGATTAAGAAAAGAAGAATGGGTGACTCTCGCGCGCCGTTGAACTCGAAGACGAGTTACGGATGAGATGAAAACTCGGAGGCGAGTGATGGTGTCGGAGGTGGAGTTCAAGACTACTCGAACCGGGGAGAAGAAATGGAGTTTTGCCGCCATCGATTTGCAAAGTGAGCAACCGAAAGAGATTTGTGAGTTTAGTGAGTCCATGAATTATAATCAGAAGATGGGTTTGCAGCGGATTGGAAGTTGAATTTGTTTTTGTTGCCAAGAAGCCAGTGAAGAAGACGAGTTCACTACCATTGGTTGATTATGGAAGAACGGAGTGTGTTTGATTGAATGATTCTGGGTGTGTATGAAATTGGATGCTATAGGGAAGGAGATGTGCACAATATCATAAAAGACAAGCTTAAACCCGTGTTACCGGTTTTCTTGCACACCAATTGCTTGTAGAAATTCTGAAGGTGTAGCTCTTGATCAAAGTTTAGCCTCATGCCGCCATGTTTGATGTGGTTTGTGCCGTGTCCGGCAAAGTGAGAATAGTGCCGGGGAAGGTTGAGATGGGATTGGCGGGTTATGTGGCCGTGAAGCCCGTGGGTCGGGTCCGCTAAAGTGGAAATTGGTTGTGACAGTAACCGCAATTTCGAGCAAGGAATGATGAAATGATGGGTGCGAAATGAACAAATTATGTGATGATGGCGACTATTGATAGAATGGAGAAGTCGGGCATGGCAATGCGGCTATGAAGCCGAGCCGCAGGAGTCCGGCCGGGATAGTCCGGGCAAAGTGTTAGATAGAATGAGAAGGTGGTAGCAGGAGCTGGTCATGGCACGAGGGAGTGAATGGTTTGAGTTGTGGGAGTGAATTGCGAGAGATATGTGCACTTGGTGGAATTATAGGTCGTGCTCGGCATGGGATTGTTATGAATGAGTTGTTGCCGCCAATGGAAGCCGTAATTGGAGCAAGAATAAAAGGGAAGCATGTCAAGCTTTGTTTTGTGTGAATTGGATGGACTAGTGGTGCACTGATGTTGTTGGTAGAGGCCTGGTGGAAGCTGGAGCTGTACATTCATGGCAGTGGTAACGAGTTAAGGTCGTTGTAGTATAGTGGTAAGTATTCCCGCCTGTCACGCGGGTGACCCGGGTTCGTTCCCCGGCAACGGCGCCAAAATTTGATCGCTGTCGTAAGCGACACAAATATAATTACACTTTCTTACTACTCAAAATATAAATATAGCAAGGGCAAGAAAGGATCGATCCCACAGAGAGGTCTAGGTTGTCAAATTGTTATGGTTTCCTATATAAAACACCCTAAGAATTTCGATTGTGTAAATAAAAATAAACAAAAAGCAAATAAACAAAGCACGCAAATCAAGGATGTGAAAATATTGGATAAAGGTTTCATCTTCAATTGCAAACAAGTTTATGAATATATGAATAGAATTCGTATTTAATCTCTCTATCATCAAAAGCCATAGAATACCTTATTGCAAGAATACTCCATAATTTCCAAAGTTATCAACACACACATTAGGGTTGCGTATGTGAATTCTACCTAAAGAATAACCTAACGCCTTGCGCTAATCAAGTTCAATTCCTAGGAGCATTAAGTTTCCGAATAAGGCTAATCAATGCAATTGTAATACATTGCGCAAAAACAATTCGAACAAAGGTCAATTTCTACATATGACTACGAGGATGTATCACTACAAACCCTAATCATATCATGCTACTCATATTCAAGGTTATCGCTCGATGAAAACCGACCAAATTTTGGCGCCGGGGAGGCAGCGGTTGTTAATTGTTTTTGGTTTCTTATATTTTGTATTTAGTTTTTGTTTTATTTTTATTTATTTTTTTATTTTATTTTCTGGGTTTTTAACCTTGGTTTGAGAATCTTATTTCAGGTGCTTATTTCTATGGAAGGAGCATATTGGAACAATGGATATGATTTTCAACCTCCTCAACACTATGAAAATTACCCACCATCTATGGGATGCAATCAAAACCAATTTATTGGCTATGATGCATATCCTAGAGAACCTTATGGTGATTTTCATACATACCAACAACAACCTTGTAGTGGGTATGTAAGTCAAGCACCTAGGTGGGACAATTCTACATCTAATTGGCTTTATTCGAGTTGTATGCAGATTTTGAATGGGTTACAAAACATGCAACAAAGGCTAGACCAACTTGACCGTGATAGAGAGAACGTCGCACAAACCAATTTTTGGAATATTTCTTCTTACCCGACTCCAGATCGTAGTTATGATCATTCACCCATTCAAAGGGAAGAGTCATGGGAAAGAGAACATATTGTAGTCAATGGTGGTAAGCGTGTGAACGTCGGGAAACTTGCGCGAAATTATACAAGTTGGAAGATGATGGAGCCTCGGAAGAGCTAGTCGATGAAATTAGTAGGACCATTCATATGGAACTTAAACGACGTCGTGATAAGGGTTGGGAAACCGACACGATTCTTATTATGGTGAGTCCGAAGATGAAGACGAAGATGAATGTGTTAAAAGGACCAACCTTTGGAGATATTTGATGACATTAGTGTAGTTGACTCAATTATTGATCTTTATAATGATCAACCACCTATTCAAAAGGTAATTGAGTGTGATGAAACTAGTGTGTTACACAACTTCCTTGCAACAAGGTGTGAGTCTAATGAAGAGGAGTGTGTTGAGAATGAAACCGGTTTAACCAATATTGTGGAAGACCCAATTGAGCTTGCACAGGATTGTAATGATGATGTTTATGTCGACACTTTGGTTAAGGCAGAAACGGATGAAGAATGGTTGCAAGGTTTGATAGAGGACCATGATATACAAGAGGTGAATAATTCACTTGAGTTTTTCAAGGATGAAGAGGATTCCATAATACAAGAGATTGTGAAAGGTTTATCTAACCCTTTGCCTATTGTTTCTTCTCCTTTACCTCTTATTGGTTTGAATGTATGTGCTTCGAGAATATTGTTGATCGACTTTGTTTCTCGTTTTCCGCCATTAGAGATACTTGATTCTCATACTATGCAGGTTATGGAACAAGAAACCGTGGAAGTATTCGACTTCTATATTCTTTATACACTTCCAAGTGTAGACAAGAATAAGTGTGGGGGAAGCTTTTATCGGTTCATAGCTTCACTTTTGCTTTATGTTACTAATATTTGTGTGAAGCTAGTGTTTGAAAAACAGGTTCTATGGACGGATCCCCAACTTTTCAGATTATTGGTGTATGGGGAATGAATCTTACAAGAAGCTAAGTCGGGCCGTCGACTTTAAAACAAGCGCTAAGTGGGAGGCAACCCACCGGTTTTGTATCTCTTATCTTTTTGCTTTTTATTTTGTTTTTGTTTTGTTTTTACTGTTTTTATATCATATTTGCATCCCTATGTTTAATCTCATTGAGTCCGTAATCTATCTTAGAAGAGAATTATGACGAATACCTTTTCGTCAGAAAATTTCAGACTGCGCGTAGTTCAGTCCAGAGACCATAACTGTCAGACCGTTTATCGAAACACTGTGAAATTTTGACACTGTGTAGAAAACACGTAGATGAACAACTTTTTGTGAAATGGAGTTTTTCCAAATTCCTTACCAATTTGCACAGTTTTAGCGTTTTATCTGCTGTTACGTCAGAATTCAGAACTTTCGGTTTACACATTGAGGACAATGTGAAGTTTAAGTGTGGGGGAGCATTATATGTTTGTATAGTTTGTTTTTGACACCATTAGTGGATGGAACCATTTTGAATGCAGGAGTTGAGGAACCAATTAACTAAAAGGGACGAATATAGCTCAGAAATCACAAATTAACATGATAGTTGTTACCATATCTCGGAATATCACCATATCACATTCTATTTTTATTTTTCCATATTTATCTATTGTTCTCTAAGTGCTTTGGTGGGTCACTAAACATCGACGTGTTATTACTGCTAGGATGAAATAGAGTGGTTGAGTTACTAAAAAAAAAATGTTGAAAAAAAAAAAAAAAAAAAATTGAAAAATATTTGAAAAGAAAAAAAAAAGACCGATCAATTAGACCAAAACGGAATAAAAAGACACTTGGGAATAGCAGTATGTGTGAAACGTAGTCCCTGTCTCCGTCGCCTAAACAAGCGTGGAATGCAGGATCCAAGGCAACTATCATGTACTTGCTGACAAGAAGCATGCGCTTGGATCCAAAAGATCTAATCATGCCGTCTAAAAAAAAAAAAAAAGAAATTGGATCCAGTTTGATCCAATCTTAAAAAAAAAAAAAAAAAAAAAAATATTATTGTGTTGAATAAAGTCACTCTTGGTTCCCTTGTATATGCCAATTGATTTGATGTAGCATTCAGCACGAAGTAGCTCAATCCAATAGGATTAGGTTCATCTTAGCAAATGACCTTCGACGGATATGGGAAACATCGAACACTTGTGAATATTCGCCAACATCTACATCTATATCCATCTTCTTAATCTTTTCATTGTGATTGTGGTTTGTTAGTTTCGAGTATTGTGGCTTGTTCGACTATCTAATTAGAGTTTATTTACTAATAATTGAATTGTATTTGCAAGGTATCTCCTCCCCGTAGTCATTTTGGATTCGTTCATTGATTTGTCACGAATAGGCTGGAGTTTGAAATATAGGTTTTGTAGGTAGACCTCTTGTAAACCTTCACGAGACTATAACTCGTCCACTAGGGACACCTAGGGGTTTAAAGGCTTGTTATTTATGCTAAAAGTGACCGTAGCCTCGACGACACGGAGTTGTTGTATTTTATTGTTTTGTTTGATTTGCTCGAGGACTAGCAAAGTCTAAGTGTGGGGAATCGATAGGTGTAGAATACACCGTATTTAATATCTAGTATTTATGCTTTCTTTGCGAGTTTTCTTGTAAATTATGTATCTTATGTGTGCTTTTGAGTTTATTAGGTGCAATGGAGTCATTTGGAGCAAAAGACCAATTGGAACTCGTTCAAATACAAGATTTCTACTTTTCATTGTGTAGAGGACGAGAAGACGAAGGCAATGGCGAAAGAACGGAGTCATTCTGAGTTCGTATGGAGAAGTTATGAGCAAAACAAGAACTATTAAGGAAAGGGCAAATTTGTTATTTCATGGGCGAACACTATATGGAGCCTAGTTAAGGTTAAGGGATAACCAGTTCGGGTGGCCCTTGTCCAAGATTGTGGGTGTATTTATCCGTCCACTACTTGAACCATAATTCAATCGAGAGAAGATATTTTCTCTCTTTTATTTTGAATCTGAGCCATGAATGATTGAGGATGATGGTCACTGTGCTAACAAGGGTTTGAGGATTAAGAAAAGAAGAATGGGTGACTCTCAGTGGCGCTGTTGAACTCGAAGACAGAGTTACGGATGAGATGAAAACTGGAGGCAGTGATGGTGTCGGAGGTGGAGTTCAAGACTACTCGAACCAGGGAGAAGAAATGGAGTTTTGTCGCCATCGATTTGCAGTGAGCAAACGGAAAGAGATTTGACGAGGTTTAGTGAGTCCATGAATTATAATCGAAGATGGGTTTGCCGGCGGATTGGAAGTTGAATTTGTTTTTGTTGCCAAGAAGCCAAAGTGAAGAAGACGAGTTCACTACCATTGGTTGATTATGGAAGAACGGAGTGTGTGTGATTGAATGATTCCGGGGTGTGTATGAAATTGGATGCTACGGGGGGAAGGAGATGTGCACAATATCATCAACGACAAGCTTAAACCTGTGTTACCAGTTTCTTGCACACCAATTGCTTGTAGAAATTCCTGAAGGTGTAGCTCTTGACTGAAAGTTTAGCCTCATGCTGCCATGTTTGATGTGGTTGTGCTGTGTCTGGCAGTGAGAATAGTGCCAGGGAAGGTTGAGATGGGATTGGCAGGTTATGTGGCCGTGAAGCCTGTGGCTGGTCCGCAGTGGAAATTGGTTGTGACAGAACTGCAATTTCGAGCAAGGAATGATGAAATGATGGGTGCGAGCTGAACAAATTACAGGCAGTGATGGCGACTATTGATAGAATGGAGAAGCTGGCATGGCAATGCAAACTATGAAGCCGAGCAGCAGGAGTCCGCCCGGATAGTCCGGGGTGTTAGATAGAATGAGAAGGTGGTAGCAGGAGCTGGTCATGGCACGAGGGAGTGAATGGTTTGAGTTGTGGGAGTGAATTCGCAGAGATATGTGCACTTGGTGGAATTATAGGTCGTGCTTCGGGGCATGGGATTGTTATGAATGAGTTGTTGCCGCCTAATGGAAGCCGTAGCCGGAGCAAAGAATAAAAGGGAAGCTGATGGTCTTTGTTTGTGTGAATTGGATGGACTAGTGGTGCATCGATGTTGTTGGTAGAGGCACGGTGGAAGCCGGAGCTGTACATTCATGGCAAAGTGGTAACGAGTTAAGGTCGATGGCAAGTATTAGGTGGTGATCTTTGGTGTGCAGTTGTTGAAGTGGTAGTGGTGGTTAACTCTTGGCGTAAGGTTAAGGCAGCAGCTGAAATGGTGCTGTGATGCTGGCTTGGACTGGTGAACCTGGTAAAGATGAAATGTTGTTGCTGCTGCCAGTTAGAGAATGAAGCTGCGAAGGATTGCAGGCTAATTGAAGTGCAGAGATGGCCTGAGGCAGTTGCAGAATGCTGCGCCATGAGGGTGAACTGAAATATGCAGCTGCAAATGAATCAACTGGAAATGGCAGAATCGGCAGGAATGGAAAGTGGAGCATTTGGAGCCGAGTTGTAAGTCCGGGGAATTTGGGTTCATTGTTTCGCCCCGAGAATGCAGGCTCGTATGATGCCGATGATGGCAAAAATGAGTTGTATGAGGCTGCCAATCTTTGTTGAGGCAATGATGGTGAATTAGCATTGCAGGTGGGGATTATAATGAGAAATTGCAGTGGGGATAACGGTCATGGTCTTTGTGAAATTACGGGGAAGTGACGGTGCGAACAAAGTCTGCAGCAGGTGTGCGGAAATGGACCGAGAAATGGCGAGGCGGTGGTGCTACTTAGGGTGCCGGATTTCGGAACCGAAAGTGGGGATCGTAATGCTTCAGTGAATCGCGAGGGGGGTATGAGTCGGATGCAAGAATTGATGGCCGGACATATGAGCTACGGACCACGCTTTTGGGTGCGTTTTCGCAAGGAATGAGAAGTTGGGTTTGGTGGTATTTTGTGAATGTTTGAATTGCAGAGAAGCAGAGTTGAGATACTGGAAGTGTAAAATGTCTTGTGACAGCCTTCAGAGTCAGGAGACAAGTTCAGGTGGTCGGAGACAATTTTTCCGGCGACGATTCCGGCGGCCGGTGACCGGATTCCGGTGATGACGTCGGCAATCCGGCGACGCTTTTCGGACCCAAAATTCCAGAGACATATTTTTCACTCCTGGGCTTGGTGGACCAACTTGGAGACGGGTTTTGAGAAGAATTAACCTAATTTTGGGAAAGTATCCTTATGAGGAGAAAAGCATATAAATAGAACTTTTTCTCTAAACCTAGATATCTCCATTAGGGAGAACTCATACTTTTGGTTCTAGGGTTTCACATGATAGGTTCTTCTAAACTTCTTATGATGATTTCCAAAAACACAAGTAACTAAGTTTTTATTATTGGGCAAGATGTAGTTGGATTTTGCAACCAAGTTATGATTTTTATGAATTAGTTTTCTCTCAATATTATCGTATGATTTCTACGGGTTACAATAATTGCATGATTGATGGATTGCAATATGATTGAATGTTTGTTTAGTCGAGTCTAGAATTGATTGAACTCACATCCATATCTATAGCTATTTTAGGGTTTTCATCGAGCGATAACCTTGAATATGAGTAGCATGATATGATTAGGGTTTGTAGTGATACATCCTCGTAGTCATATGTAGAAATTGACCTTTGTTCGAATTGTTTGCGCAATGTATTACAATTGCATTGATTAGCCTTATTCTGAAACTTAATGCTCCTAGGAATTGAACTTGATTAGCGCAAGGCGTTAGGTTATTCTTTTAGGTAGAATTCACATACGCAGACCCTAATGTGTGTGTTGATAACTTTGGAAATTATGGAGTATTCTTGCAATAAGGTATTCTATGGCTTTTGATGATAGAGAGATTAAATACGAATTCTATTCATATATTCATAAACTTGTTTGCAATTGAAGATGAAACCTTTATCCAATATTTTCACATCCTTGATTTGCGTGCTTTGTTTATTTGCTTTTTGTTTATTTTTATTTACACAATCAGAAATTCTTCCGGTGTTTTATATAGGAAACCATAACAATTTGACAACCTAGACCTCTCTCGTGGATCGATCCTTTCTTGCCCTTGCTATATTTATATTTTGAGTAGTAAGAAAGTGTAATTATATTTGTGTCGCTTACGACAGCGATCATAGCCCTTATCTAGCCATTTTTCATAATGGCAAAAATGTCATTATTATTTATATTTCTTAATTATTTTTAAATCATTATCACAGGAATCATTACACAGGAAACTCGTTGGGGCCTAACAACAAGCTGAGCTCCAGCACCTCTATGAATAGCAATATAAAAAAATGTTGCCAATCTTAAAATTAGCATCATGACTAGCTAAACAGTTCTTCAACTCAATGAGTTGGAAGAGTTGAGAAATGATGCTTATGACAGTGCTAAGATGTACAAGAACAAAATGAAAGTGTTCCATGACAAGCGCATTTTGCGCAAGTCATTTACACCTGGCCAAAAGGTTTTGCTGTACAACTCTCGCTTATCTTTTTCCAGGGAAGTTACGTTCTCGATGGTATGGACCATTCTTGGTATGTGTGGTTTTCCTTCATGGAGTTGTTGAACTCAAAAATCCAGCAACCAAGAACATCTTCAAGGTCAATGGTCAGAGATTGAAACCATTTCTGGAGTCTCTTCCACCAGAAGTTGAGACCACTGACTTGGAAGACCATGTTTATGTGGACTAAACTGGTTCACCTGTGTACATACATATGGATTAAAAGTCCATTCTCTTTCCCTTGTCTTTTCTTTTTGCATAATTTTTATGTGTGCTAACCAAACATTTTGTCTTATCATTCTATATCTTGTTGTTTGCTTTCAAAGCATTTATTCACTTCTAGTTTAGCACCATCCTTTTTTGCATATGGTAATCTCTTCCCTTAAAATCTACTCTGCGCTGTTCTCCTGGTATGTTGTTGTAATTTTTCTCATATGTTGAAACATTGAGGACAATGTTAGATCTAGGTTTGTGGGAATATTTTGCATATAGAGTTTTTAGTCTTTTGCATCTTAAAAATAAATAAATAAAAAAATCTTTGTAAATATTTGCATAAAACCTCCAACTTTTAGAGATTTTAGAGTCACTAGCATTCTCCTAGCTATGTTTACATAGAGAGTCTGACCGAAATAACTGAACTTGGAAGTACTAGAGAACACAATCGGGTTTCTTGTTTGTTTGAGCGTTAAAGTTGGATTTAACCATGTCGGTGGGCAAATTAGGTGTTGCAAAGATATTTGGTAGAAAAGTTGTGATCACCCTTAGTGGGGACTACCTATTTTACATCAAGCAAGGCACCAACCTTCAATTTTTTTGACTATCTAAAAAGTCCTTTTAGAGTGTGTGTCACTGTACGTAAATTCTGGGTAGGAATGGTGAGCTACCCAATTTCGCACCACTTTCAGCACTATTTTTGATCTCTTGAGTGCTAATTTTGTCAATCATGAGGATGACATCTAAAGATGAAAACTCCTTCTTGTAGTTTGATTTGCAGTTAGCACCATTCCCTCTCTCGACAACATCAACAGATCCATAGAAACACATCATCATCAACGAGCAGAGCAACGCCAGATTCTATGAAGAAAAATTGAAACAGTCCAAGATTTACATGCAACAATTCAAGTAAGTAAAATTCTTATTCAAAGTGAAGATACGGTACAATGAGCAGAATTCTACACACATTTGAAGAGGTATTTTACAAGAGCAAAGAAAACAGAAAAAAATGAGAATTAGTGAAGTTCATGAAATCAAGACAATACAGGTTGTGAAGAATTAAGTGATAAAGTCCTTCATCCATGGCTTTAGTAGTTTCATTATTATTTTGTTATTTTCAGTTTGTGTTAAAAAAAATAAAATAAAAATTTATTACAGTTTGTTCTTAGTTTTGTTTAATAAACACCATGGTAAAGAAGAAGAATTTAAGAGGAAAATTCAAGCAACAAGGAAATTGAAGAGAAGAATTAGAAATTTTCAAGGTTCTAAGAAGTTCAAGAAGTTCATCATCAACATTTGAAGACCGAAGACCAAAGATTGAAGACGTTTCTATGGATGTTGTGAGAGTGGTGTTGATTGCCGATCGGGTGTGAAGGTAAGTGAGTACTCCCATCCTTGCTAATGACTGATTTCCTTTCTTAGAGATCGCCAGAAAAAGATTATTTTTGTCCATAATTTTGTGGAGTCTCTAGAAATTATTTCAAAAGGTTTTCCTTCCTACCATTCAACGTGTGCAGGATTTCTCTCTTTATTCCTGTCTGCACACATGAGAGACTAAAAAAACGGTCTTTTAGAGTGCAATTATCATAAAACCATATTGGTGAGGCAGAAGTCAAGGCTTGTGATCACTCTCGAACCCGAATTCTTTCATATGGTATGGTTACTTATCGCTCAACTCTTAAGGATGAGAATGCGTTCTTTTGGTAGTTCTAACTTCTTATTACTAGCATGCAGAAACTCTATGTCCTCATATCTCGTTGGATGTTTGGGACTCTATTACACTCTGAAGTTGGAGAAGGTTTTGTGGGTACACCTCTGGTAAACCCTCACGAGACTATAACTCGTCCACTAGGGACACCTAGGGGTTTAAAGGCTTAGTGCATACGCTAAATGCATTCGAGAGACCACCGACAATCGTATAATTAGGATTTCTTAATTTCCGTTTCACTTGAGAACAAGTAAAATTCAGGTTTTGGGGTATTCGGTGAGTGCCAAATATTGCATATTTCCACATCTTTTTATTGGCATTTAACTCATCTTTTGTGCTTTAAAATCATATATTATCCCAAATTCGATATTTTCATTGTTTTCAAGAATAAATATTTTTTACTAATTAATTTTATGTTTTTAGGTAATAAATAAAGCTTGGATGATTTGAGAAACCAAAAGAGCATAGGAATAATAGCTAGAGACTACGGAAGAGAGACAACGCAAGGCTCCCGCGAGAGGGTTGTGAAGCGCGAAGGAATAACGCGTAAAGACCTTCCGCAATCCGTTTGCACTCCCTCCGCAAGCCGTTTGCAAAGCCTAAACTGAGACATGGACTTGGTGGAGAACCCAAGACCCAAACCCGTTTTCAGATCCGAGATATCAGATTTACTACATCTGCTTGATCTAACGGTACCTCCACTCGAAACATCAGCATCTGATGCTCTCGCCCGACACCCAAGCCTCCTATTCTTTTCTTCCCATGTCGAACATAACCATCACCACATTCATTTCGCCTTCACTTCCATTTACAGCTTCAGCACCTCCATTACCTCTTCTCCTCCGTACACTGAGCACAACTTCACCATCATTAACGCCACCATTAACTCTTACTTTTTCATCTCTCTCTATCTTATCTCTATTCTTATCAAGAACAGTAACCCTAGAAGATAAGATTTAGAGAGGTAGAGTTAGGGTTAGCTGTACAATTGGGGGAACATCGATTCAATGAAGTTGCAGAGAAATTGAAGGCAGAGAAATTCAATGGAGTATTGTTGGTGAGTTGGGTTCTTATTAATTGTCGAATTGAAGGAGGATTGAAGGTATTTTTGTATAAATATGGGCTTGTTTCTCTGTATTAGGGCATCCGAATTTATTTGGATCAATTGCTAGTTTTCATGACATAAATTGTATATCATCTTCATTATGTTCTAATTTAATCTGCTAGGATTTAGATGAAACCCTTGATTGTATGCTAAGATAATCAGTTTTCATGTTGTTGTCCTTGATGGGCCTAAATTGATTTAGGATTGATAGTTAGCTAACAAACCAAATGAACCCATGATAGGTTGTACTGTAAGAAGACAATTTATACTAGGGGTGAGTTAGAGATATTGGTTGATAAATCATTCATTAGAGAACTCTCTGGAAGAAGATCACTTCTTAATGGATATATGAATGATTAGTTAGCTAATGGACCAAATGAGTCTGTGATCAGTTGTACTGTAAGAAAATAGCTTATACTAGGGGTAAGTTAGTAAAATTAACTAATAAATCTTCCATTGTAGTCTTTCCTGAAAGGAACAATAACATAACTTGAGTAAGTATTACTTTAGCATAGGGTTAAGAGGTGGATTCAACCACCCTAGTGCCTCTCATATAATTGTTTACAATTTGTTCTTGCATCTTACCTTACATTTGGATTTAATATTTCAGTTACTACCAAACAAATTTGTCGTATCGACACATAAAACAACCCTTTTTGGTTACTTCTTAGTTTGAAATCAGTTGTAGTGAGACTTGAGATTCAATTTACATCCACCTTGTCCCTGAGGATCGACATATGCTTTCCCTGTGTTACATTAAGATACTATGCACTTGCAGTTGTAGTTGTAGGTACTCATTCTAAGCCTACCACCAAGGCTTGAGCATAATAGAAACTAAAGGACGAAGCAGGGGATTACATCTTAACGTGAAGAAAACGAAAGTGTTTTGGCCTTCCATTGATCCCAGAAGTACAGCTGATGGTGTTTTCCCCCATGATATTGGTAGCCCCTCTAATGGTGTTAAACTTTTGGGGTGGACCTGTGAGTTTGGATTTGAACTTTATTAGTGATATGATGTTGACTAGGGTGAATAAGACTGTTCAACTAATGACTGCAATAAAAAAACTCAAAGACCCTCAAAGTGAGATGCTATTGCTTCGCAATTGCACTGGTGTGTCTCGTTTATATTTTGCATTGTGTACTACCAATCCAGCAGCCTTGCAACCAGCCACTGATCTTTTTGATGACCATCTACTTAAGTATTTGAGACTTCTAATCACTGGCGACGGTGCGAGGTTTGGTCCTTTACAACAGAGATTGGATACCTTGCCTATCAAAGATGGAGGCCTTTACATTTACACTATGGCTGACACTCGTACCTACTGCTACTTTGCTTCTCAGAGCCAGATAGCTTCAGTGCAAAAGATAATTTTTGGTAATTTATTCTCAACAAACAAAGGCGCTGCTTATCAGTTGGCTCTTCAGAATTTTATCCAGGTATGTGGATTACCTCCTTCTTATTGTGTCGATGATACTGCCCCCTTCCATGCACTCCCTGGCAATCACTTATTTTGATGCAGTTAAGAAGCAAATCCCTAGCAGTAACTAGCAGTCACTTATTCTGATGCAGTTAAGAAGCAAATCTCAGACCAATTTCCTATGTCTGCAAGAGATTCCATTTTGTGGCAGTGTAACCGTGTCAAGCACGCTCAGGATTATTTATTAGTTGTACCTATTAGTCGGCTTAACCAGTGCATCGGGCCTAGATAATTTCATGATGTGCTTTGCTATCCCCTTGGGATCCCACTATTTGTTGAGAATGGTTTATGCACAAGTTGTAACAGTCTATGGACATTTTTGGGGACCACGCGCTTCAATATACTAAATATGTACGAAGTAAGTTTCGACAATATCTTGCCGATATTTGTTATAAAGTTGGTGTACCTGCGCGCAAGGAAGTCTCTCTTGGTATTTTAGAAGATGAGGATAAAGACTTGAGGCCGGCGAATATTCTTGTTCTCAACTTACAGTCTTTTGCTATGAAAGACTTAGGTGCAGCAAAGCGTATTCTTGGCATGCAAATCTCTCGTGATAGGAAAGCAAGGAAGTTGTGGCTATCACAAAAAGCTATATTGAGAAGGTGTTGAAAATATTCAACATGGACAAGGCTGATCTGGTAAGTTGTCCACTTATAAACCATTTTAAGTTAAATCGTGATCAATGTCCCGTGAATGATATTGGAAAATGGAAGATGGATAAAATTCCTTATGCATTCGTAGTTGGTAGTTTGATGTACACAATGATGTGTACAAGGTCGGATATAGCTTATGCAGTTGGAGTGGTAAGCATATTTCTAACCAATCTTGGTATGGAGCATTGGGAGCAGTGAAATGGATATTATGGTATTGAATGGGTACTTCAAATATGTGTTTGCGTTATGGTGGTGATAAGACATAGTTAGTAGGTTACACATATTCAGATTTGGCAGGTGCTCAAGACAGTCTCAAGTCGACATCGGGTTACTTATTTACCTATGCATGGGGAGTTGTGTCTTAGCATTCCATGTTACAAAGATGTGTGGCATTGAGTACTGCAGAGGCAGAGTACATTGCAGCTACGGAGAGTTGCAAGGATATGATATGGATGAAGAGGTTTGTTATAGAAACTCGGTGTGGAGCAACAAAGGTTCATCGTTTACTGTGACAACCAGAGTGTCATTCATCTCAACAAGAATTCGAGTTTTCACTCGAGATCCAAGCACATCAATATTAGATACCAGTGGATACAAGAAGTTCCAGATGAGAAAGTATTATAGATTGATAAGATCTATACAGATAATAATGGTTCTGATATGATGATGATGAGTGCCAAATATTGCATATTTATACACCTTTTTATTGGCATTTTACTCATCTTTTGTGCTTAGAAATCGATATTATCCCAAATTTGTGTTTTCTTTGTTTTCAAGAATAAATATTTGTATTAATTAATTTTGTGTTTTTAGGTAATAAATAAAGTTCGGAGAATCGATGAGCCAAAAGAGCAGTAAAGTTGGAGGCAAGCGCCTATGGAGCAGAAAGCCAAAGCTCACACGCAATCAGCTTGCAACCCAACAAGTAGCAACTCATCTACAAGACATGGGCTCGAGCTATCCATCTCCGACCCACGACCCGATCCAAGCCCATCATTTCTGAGCCGTTGAGATCTCCCTCAGCTACATCCAACGGTCGCTCCTTCATGCACATCACACTTTGCTGCTCCCGCTCAACACCAGATCACTCCGAGTCACCTGCAGCCGTTTAGATCTTCCTCCCGAAATCCAACGCTCGCCGCAGCCTTCCCATCAAACATCGATGCGCCCGCTCCACAAAGAAATCCGCCTAACCCTATACCCATTCGACCTAACTACATTTTCTCCTCCATCTTCTTCTTTCTTCTTCCCTAGCTCGCAGAACCCATCCCTCTTCTTCTCTTCCCATACTTGTTGCAGAGCTACCACCTCACCACCATCTCCTTTCCCCGACACCAACATCATCAGCGCCGCTCAACCACTCCTTTTCTTGAGTCATCTCTATCACAGCCTTCTCCCACTAGAAGCTAGGCTAGAGATAACTAAAGCTAGGGTTTCTCAACAACCATGCATGGAGATGCAGAGCCGAATAGACAAGAGAGGAGTACGATTCAAGCCAAAGATGGGCGAGAGGGTATGACTTTAATTGTTGTTTTGAGAATTAGGGTTTGAATGTTTTCATGTATAAATAAGATGAAGTTGTGTGTGTTAGAAACTCATGCCTGGGCTAGCCAGAGCACCAACTTAGGTTTATTTGTCTTTGTAATGTTTTAATTTAATTTTCCAGGGAGTTGTGATGAAACCCCTGATTCTTCTGTTGAGCATGTTCATCCTTAGTTGTGTTTTTGATGAATTATATTATGCTATGATTAGTAGTTGATTGATGAAGTTTACAAGCCTGTGATGAGTGGTACTGTAAGAAGATCACTCATACTAGGGGTTAGTTAACCAAATTAGTCAATAAAAATCTACCTTAGACCTTCAAGGGAAGGCACAATGACATAGCCTAGGTTACACTGCCTTAGCATAAGATCAGGGGTGGATTCACTACCTTGGTAATTCCCAATTTGTCACAACTTATCATTCCTTAGTTCATTGTCACTACAACTTAGCCGTATCGGCAACTAAACCACCTGTTGTTACTCACACTTGCTAGAATTCAGTTAAGCCAAGCCTTAGAATCAACATAAGCACCACAAGTCTCTGTGGATCGACCCGTATTTTCCACTGTCTACATTGTAGACACCGTGCACTTGCGGTTATCACTCGTAGGCATTAATATAAACCTCTTTTCAGGCCTACCAAGTTTTTGGCGCCGCTGCCGGGGACTTGGCGCGTGCCCTGTTGTTCATTGGCCTGACTTCATTGAGTTTCATTTCACCCCTGTACATATCCACTTTGCATTATTGTTTTTGATCTCTTGTTAGTATAACTTAGCTTAAATTCTGTCTTTATTTTGCATTTCTGCATCTGTTCACTGCATTTTCAGTTAGCATCTCGTAATTGCATTTTCTTAGTAATTTTTGCTAGTTTGCATGACATCTTTGCATACTCGCATCATTCTCTCTGTGCACTTCACAGCCAATTGCTTTACTTGCATCTTCAGCTGTACACTTGCACCCACCACCCCACTTCAGCTGAGCTCAAGTCTGCCTAGCTTGAGTTGTTGCCACACAGCTGTATTGCTGAGCTCACTCTCTGTGATAGCTAAACTTGCAGTGCTGTGCTTTAACCTGCATATTCCTGGGTACTAAACTTCTGTGTTGAGCAACAGGTACATGCTGTGCTGCTGTGCCTGTGAGCAGCTGAGCCAACCCAAGGAAACCAAGGAAAGCCCAGAACTTGAGGTAAGCAGAACAAACATAGCATATTGCCCTGTGCTTTGTAAACCCTGAGCACTACCCTGGTTGCCTGTTGAACCTCGTTGAATGACCCGTGCATCCGTGACCCAATGTGTTGCATGATAAAATAGCCGTTCCGCACCCTTGCATGCTAGACCCGTGAATCCGTGACCGAGCACCCGCCCGAGCTTAACTCCGACAACTCGAGCATAACCAACTCTAAGCATAAACCTAAGGATACCCTGAGCATACCACAACCTCCTTGCTGAGTCATTTTTATTGCATGAATTTGCCGAGCGCCGCCTTGTCAACTTTGTGCATGTTCAACTTGGGTAGCCAAATATTGTGTGTTATGTGCTTGTGTCAACCCTGAGCTTAACCTGTGGAAACCAAGGACATTAATTGACCCTGTGCATTTAATCTGTGCCTGAACTAAGCTGTGCTGAGTATTCCAATCACCAGCACTGCTATGTGCTTAGAAACAGATGTCATTGCTGTGAGTTTGTGTTCTGTGTTGATAGTATAATCTGCCTGTGAAGCTGTGAGATTGAGCAAACCCTGAGCTTACCCAAGTGTATTGCTCTACCCTGTTACCTTGCTGGCCCCTGAAGCCGCAAGTTGAGTTAGCCTATGAAAGCCAAGTGAAGTCAACCGAGTGAGTTGACACAACTTAGCCCTGAGCCTATGCATACTTTTCTTTGTCAACCATATCTGTGATATTCTCTGTGAGCTTGCCAAACTTTGCTTGAAACCTGTAACCACCACAACCCATATGCCCTGCAGTTGGTGGTGCATATAGTTGACACCCTGTGGAATTTGAATAAGATTGTGAGCCATCTGCCCTACGCTGTGCTGTGTAAGTCTCCTACAATAGAAGCACTTCTGTGTGTGCTTAGTTCTGTGAGAGCTGCCAGCCTAGGCTGTCTTGTATTGCCCTGTGCTGAGCTGAACTCACAGCTGTGCTGTGACCACCTAACCAGTGTTGTGTCTAAGCTGTGTTGTGCAAACTAGCCAAGTTGTACTTGAGCTGCCAACCTCCACCCAACCTCGTGGCCGAGCCGAAACTCCGCTTCCGTCCCCGTGCCGTGCACACAACCTATGCATCACCTGCCAAGTGCATTTGCTTTGATTTGTCCAAGCCGAGTTTGCCTTGCTCTGTGTTTGCCTAGCCATAAAAACCTTTCTTAATGAAACCCACCCAAAGTTAATGATCAATCAAAATCGGGCTGTTCTACCAACTTTCACCCACGTAAGCCACATCTTTGGCCGTACACAAAAATCGAGCCCACACCCAACTAGGCTTTGCAAAACAACCCGGGCTTTACATTTTCACCCAACTCGGGCAGGCAAACCAAAACCGAGCCCAATAAACCAAATGTAAGTCGGGCCGCACCTAAACAAACAAGCCCAACCACTGGCCGTGCTTTCCACTGGCCGTGCCTTTCCACTGGGCTGTGCAATTGCACACAAATCGCAAACATAACTGAAATAAAACCCAATAAACCAAATGAAACCCAATAAACCAAATCGAACCCACTACAATCGGGCTTTGAGTTCAATTTGAGTTGTTAAATCATGTCAGGATTTTGGTCTCGCGATCGGGGATGAAAACAAATCCATTAGAGAGCTTGCTTACGGGCATGCTTCACCATATGAAACCCCACAGACCATAATGATTTTAGGGAGTATTATGAGCCTTCTCGTGGCCCCGACCTTGGATACTCATACCCTAACCACAATGAGCACATGTATCGGTCACCACAATGGGGAGTTGAACAATTTTATACTCCCCGACTCCTTGTTTACAATCACTAATGGAAACGCTCATGGAGCAAAATGCTAGGCTTGAATCGAATGCAATACATGACCATCCATATAGCAACATGTCTCGAATTTCCCTTCTCTAGTGAACCTCATGCTCAACCATACAATGAATATCCATATGAGGAATGCATACCCACTAGTGAAGACTCTCCTTCAATAGAACAACTCACTATGATTCTTCAAAGGAACCTGATTGAGTTACAAAATGAAGATTGGAAGGAAACTTATGATAGGATGTTTGTTATTCCCGATGATTTTGAAAATAGTGTTTTTAGGCCTACTCATGCAACTAACACTGAATATGAACCTAATCTAGAGGTAGATGAGTACACTAAGCATGCTACAATTTTGAATGGAGAGATGAATTTTTGCTATGATGATGATGATGATGAATATGAAGAGCATGTGTATTTTGAAAATGTAGTGGAATCTTTAGGTTCAGAGACGTTAGGCGTCTTTTCTGTGAACCCTATGCATGCTACTTCTTCTAACATTCATAGATGTGATATTAACTCTGAGCTTGGGTTTGTGAAATTCTTCAGTGAGAGTGAGCATGCTTCACACCTTGTTTGTGACTTAGGAAAGGATGAAATGTTCTTTTGGATAATGATATTATTGTTGTGTCTGATTCCCTGCCCATGTCACAATATGTTGCCTCCTCTGATGAGTATGACATGGAAATTGATGAATTGTTCTATGTTGGTGAGCATGATTTACCCTTGTCTGACTTTAGGAAAGTATGTGATGGTACAAATGATCTTATGCATGAAAACAACTTAGATGTACCTACTTTCTCTCCTAAGTCACAAATTGAAACTCCTCCACCAAACCTAGGTGTAGTTTGTAACAAAATTACAAAACCAACTTTTCTAAGAATGCCTAATTTAGGCCCAGAGCTTTGTGCTTCCCAAGTCCTCTTGGACTATTTTGCATCAAAGTATAACACCTTAGGGAACCAGGTTGGAATATGTATGTCTGCCTGTTCTTAGCAAAACTCACTTTGAGTTAGACCTTTTGCATGATGTACCTTTAAAATTGCAAGATTTTGTGCTTTCAAACACACCTGTTGACAAATTTAGGTTTGGGGGAAAGTCATTCCCATGTGCAGCCTTACTTGCACTCTCATGTTATATTTGTGTAAGGCTGTTGATGTTTGTACATATTTTCTATTGGGTTGATCCTCAACTCTTTAGATTGTTAGTGTATGGTGAATTCTCATTGTATATAATCCAGTAGGACTTGTTAAATTTTCTTTTCTTGAATCTATTGAGTCTTCTTGTACATATTTTGTGCTAATCCGATATGATCTCCACTGAGAATGTTGGATTCTAGCCTTGATTAATGAAGTTCCAACCTTGCTTCCGCCGACATCCGGTAATCTCTTTCCTTTTCTCTACTCATCATAGTTCTCTTGGTATGTGACTGTTTAAATTTTTTCTATCTGTTAACACATTGAGGACAATGTTTGATTTAGGTTTGGGGGTGCATTGGCATATAGAGTTTTTAGTCTTTTTATTTTACTTCACTTATTTAAAAAAAAAAAAAAAAAAAAAAAAAAACTCTTTTTGTAAAAACCTCCAACTTTTAGAGATTTTAGAGTCACTAGCATGCTTCTAGCTATGTTTACATAGAGAGTCCTGACCGAAATAACAGAAATTGGAAGTACTAGAAAACGCAATCGGGTTTCTTAGTTGATTAGAGCGTTAAAGTTGGATTTAACCATACCGGAGAGCGAATTAGGTGATGTTTAGATATTCGGTAGTAGAATTGTGATCACCCATAGTGGAGACTACCCATTTTACATCAAGTGAGGCACCTACCTTCAATTTTTGCAACTTTCTAGAAAAAGTCGTTAGAGTGTGTGTCACCGTACGTCAATTCCGGGTAGGAATGGTGAGCTACCCAACTTCGCACCAATTTCAAAGCACTACTTTTGATCTCTTGAGTGCTAGTTTTTGTCAATCATGAGGGTGACGTCTTAAGATGAAAACTTCTTCTAAATATCGATTTGCGCTAGCATCACTCTCTCTCAATCAACGGACTCCATAGAAACACATCATCGCGCAAACGAGCATCATCGAATATTGGAAGAAAAGTTGAGATAGTCCAAGGTTTACAAGCAACAAAGAAAAGAAAAGAAAATAGGATGAGAATTAATGAAGTTTGTGAAAAATTGAATTTTATCGTTTTAGTGTAAGTTAAAAAAAAAAAAAAAAAAAATTGTGTGTTGTATTATTATTTTCATTTCATGTACTTAAAAAAAAAAAAAAAAAAAAAAAAAAAAAGTTTTTGTGAAGTTCAGAAGTTCGTCATCAACAATTGAAGACCGAAGACCGAAGATTGAAGACGTTTCTATGGTTCCTATGAGAGTATGATGTTAATTGCCGATCGGGTGAGAAGGTAAGTGAGTACTCCCATCCTTGCTAATGGTTGATTTCCTTTCTTAGAGATCATCAGAAAAAAAAATTCTTTTTGTCCACACTTTTGTGGAGTCTCCAGAATTTATTTCGGAAGTTTATCCTTCTTACCCACAACGTGTGCAGGATTTCTCTCTTTATTCCCGCTCGCACACATGAGACTAAAAAGCGATCTTTTGAGTGCAATTATCATAAAACCCTAATGGTGAGGCAGAAGTCGAGGCTTATGATCACAATCGAATCCGAATTCTTTCATATGGTATGGTTACTTCTCGCTCAACACTTAAGGATGAGAATGCATTTTTTTTGTAGTTCTAACTTCTTGTTACTAGCATGCAGAAACTCTATGTCCTCATAGCTTCTTGGAGGCTTGAGACCCTTTTACACTCTGAAGTTGGAGAAGGTTTTGTGGGTACACCTCTGGTAAACCTTCACGAGACTACAACTCGTCCACTAGGGACACCTAGGGGTTTAAAGGCTTAGTGCATACGCTAAATGCATTCGAGAGACCATGAGGGGGGTATAGTTAGGATTTCTTAATTTTCTGTTTTCATTTGAGGACAAGTAAAATTCAGGTTTGGGGGTATTTGATGAGTGCCAAATATTGCATATTTATACTCCTTTTATTGGCATTTTACTCATCTTTTGTGCTTAGAAATCAGATATTATCCCAAATTCGTGTTTTCTTTGTTTTCAAGAATAAATATTTGTATTAATTAATTTTGTGTTTTTAGGTAATAAATAAAGTTCTGAGAATCTCGAGGAGCCAAAAGAGCAAAGTTGGAGGCAAGCGTCTATGGAGCAGTAAAAGCCAAAGCTCGCGCGCGCAATGGGCTTGCAACCCAACAAGTAGCAACTCATCTACAATACATGGGCTCGAGCTATCCATCTCCGACCCACGACCCGATCCAAGCCCATCATTTCGAGCCGTTGAGATCTCCCCGCCTACATCCAAACCGCTCCTTCATGCACATCACACTTTGCTGCTCCCGCTCAACACCAGATCACTCCGAGTCACCCAGAGCCGTTTAGATCTTCCTCAGCGAAATCCAACGCTCGCTGCAGCTTCCCCATCAAACATCGATGCGCCCGCTCCACATCAAATCCTCCTAACCCTATACCCATTCGACCTAACCACATTTTCTCCTCCATCTTCTCTTTCTTCTTCCCAAGCTCTGCAGAGATGTAGTTGCGGGAAATCCCACACTACACCCCTTACTCGATTTTGCTTAATTAATCCATTGAAAGATGTAAGATCAAGAATGTTTATTGATTGAATCTATGAAATGTTTACACAAAATAATAGAATTACCTTTAGAAATTAATACACTCTTCAACTTTCTCTCTCCTATTGACTTGCTTAACAATTCTAAAAGATCTCTCCCTTCTCACAGATTCACTCAACCCTTTATATAGGGTGATACATAGTGGATGACAGCTAAGCTCCCTTTATTTTCGGGAATGTCCCGCGAAGTGTCGCAGATGCATAAACATTCGCCCGCGACACTTCTTAACCTCGCCAGTCTCACGTTTTCTTTATGTTTTGCCTGTCGTTATTCATTGCGTCGTTTATTTTAGCTCCCTGCGACTTCCTCGCCACACCGTCGTTTATTAATCCCGCGAGCCTTGTACGTTGCGATATTATGATCCTACAGCAGAACCCATCCCTCTTCTTCTCTTCCCATACTTGTTGCAGAGCTACCACCTCACCACCATCTCCTTTCCCCTGACACCAACATCATCAGCGCCGCTCAACCACTCCTTTTCTTGAGTCATCTCTATCACAGCCTTCTCCCACTAGAAGCTAGGCTAGAGATAACTAAAGCTAGGGTTTCTCAACAACCATGCATGGAGATGCAGAGCCGAATAGACAAGAGAGGAGTACGATTCAAGCAAAGATGGGCGAGAGGGTATGACTTTAATTGCTTTTTGAGAATTAGGGTTTGAATGTTTTCATGTATAAATAAGATGGAGTTGTGTGTGTTAGAAACTCATGCCCTGGGCCAGCTGCAGCACCAACTTAGGTTTATTTGTCTTTGTAATGTTTTAATTTAATTTTCCGTGGAGTTGTGATGAAACCCCTGATTCTTCTGTTGAGCATGTTCATCCTTAGTTGTGTTTTTGATGAATTATATTATGCTATGATTAGTAGTTGATTGATGAAGTTTACAAGCCTATGATGAGTGGTACTGTAAGAAGACCACTCATACTAGGGGTTAGTTAACCAAATTAGTCAATAAAAATCTACCTTAGACCTTCAAGGGAAGACACAATGACATAGCCTAGGTTACATTGCCTTAGCATAAGATCAGGGGTGGATTTACTACCCTGGTAATTCCCAATTTGTCACAACTTATCATTCCTTAGTTCATTGTCACTACAACTTAGCCGTATCGGCAACTAAACCACCTGTTGTTACTCACACTTGCTAGAATTCAGTTAAGCCAAGCCTTAGAATCAACATAAGCACCACAAGTCTCTGTGGATCGACCCGTATTTGCCACTGTCTACATTGTAGACACCGTGCACTTGCGGTTATCACTCGTAGGCATTAATATAAACCCCTTTTCAGGCCTACCAGATGATAAAGTCGCTACCTAAGTACAAGCATATTTATTTCTGCAGCAGGGCAGGTTTGGTGGTGACGGGTACCTTCCCATAAGTCGTGAGGGAAAGATTGTTTGGCCTATCCCTCCTTGTGGTCAAACAAAGTTTATCCCCTTGACCATTTAAGGGAGCTAACTAACAAGTGTTCTTGTTAGGTTAAATGTTTCGAATGAAACATGTAACACCCCGAGTTCCAGACCAGGGTCAAACCCATATGAAGATCCGAACTCGAAGCGTTACGGGTCGGAAAGAGACTTATGCATATATATTTCTCTTAGTTAATCTTTTTTTTTATTACAACAAATATAATTTAGCCTTTCTAATATGAATTCAAACATATGAATTTTCTAATCATTTGTAAAAACATTTCCAACAAACTTAATATTTCAAATTACATTTCAATCAATACAATGAAAAGATTCAAATCAATAAGTTACTCAATCCTAGCTTCCGCTGCGCAACTCTAATAAATATGCAAGGATGTCAATTGAGGTGAGATGACATCTCAGTAGAATGCATTACCAAAGAAAAACATATGACCAGAACATGGTACAACTTCAACGAATCGATGATATATTCAAGAATCACAATACCAAAAATATTTTCGATAAAATATCCAATCTAGAATTTAGACTATGAGTTCATAACATTAATATTATTATCAACAAATCATCCATTTAAGTTTCAACACATCATTCACATACCAACATTGTCATCAATCAAACATGAGTTCATAATACCATTACTTTTGTCAACTAATCATCCATTTTGGATTTAATATATCAATTCACAATTCATCCATTTAAGTTCACACTTGAGTTCAACAATTCATTGAAATAGATTTCGCATGTGAGTTCACAACACTATTAATGTTTCCTACAAATACTTCAATTTGTATTTTAATGCTTGAGTTCATAAAACCGATAAGGTTTCAAGTAATTATTCAATAAGATTTCAACACACGACTCACGAATTAATATTGTCACCAACAATCCATGAGTTCAAAAATTTATATCATTATCAACAAATCATTTATCAAATCATCCATTTAGGATTCAACTCATCAATTCACAACAACAATATTGTTTTCAACAATTCATCCATCTGAATTTCACAAATGAGTTCATATCACCAATTATATTTCCAAGAACTCATTTAATTTAGATTCCGAGCACAATTTTCACATATTTATAAGTCACCTCAAACCATGAGTTCACGGTACAAAAACCTTGGTTCATACACCCACCTATCGTTTATCGGCATGGACAGCCTCCATCGATGGTCAGGAACAAAAGTTACTATGGAGATCATACCCATATGGTCTCGGGGATCATTACTCGTTTCATTCAAAGTACGAAAACCTTGGTTCGTACACCACCTATCGTTTACCGGCACGGACAGCCGCCATCGATAGTCGAGAAACACAAGTTCCCATGGGGATTATTACCCATTTAACTCTCGAGGATCATTATCCGCCGTTAGCCTGAAATGATATTTCATCTAATGGAAAAACATAAACTCATTTCCTTTTATAAATCATTTTTAAACACAACACAAGCAACCATGGCATAAGAACATAATTTTCTTTTTCAAGCATTTCTACAAACAAGCTAACTGCATCCATTTTGCATCATACATATTTGGGTGATTTATTCATCCGATCTTCCTGAAACTTTTACAGAACATACATAGCTCTATAATAAACCACATATCCAAATTTCACAGAAAACCAACGGTTCGAACACAAGTTATCGAATTTACAAGGACATCCAAAAACTGGACAGATTACATGTCATTACCAAACAATTCATGATAAATTCATAGAAATATCAAATTTACTCAATCTAAAGCACTCTGATAGATAAATCACAAATCTACAACTTTTGTTAAGGACTCAAATCGTTTTAACATCATTAAGACTTCCTAAAGATATAAAAAACATAGAAAAGTGGAACTGTCCAGAATTTCAGAAATTATCATCCAAATTCAAACACATATTCAACGGTGAATTTGTGGTGTATTGTTCTCAAAATATAACCATAGCTACCTAATCATGTTATCTAACAATTTCAAAAGTCTGATCATTATTTCGGATATATATATATATATTTGTGTGATTAAATTACTAAAACCAAACAATACAAAATAAACACCCAAAGAAAACACCAAAAGAGAAAGGGGTTTCACATTCTACCTCAATTCCATTGATTCTCCAATGATTTTTCTAGCTCCAAATCATCTTCTTCATCTCCATAGATTTCCCCTCTAAAAATCTCTAGCCCTTTTGGTTTTCTAATCTCTAAATTCTCTCTCCAAAAATCTAATATAAACTTATAATATGCTCATAATAATACTAATAATAAATAATTAACATTTTATTATTTTCTTTATCTTTTCATTTTCCCTTAATTTTATTTATTATTAATTAATCTATTTCCACCCTAACTTGTAGCTTTTCTATTTCAATCCACCCACCTAGGCTAAGGTTAAGGAATAACAACCTAAGCCACGAGATTAATTAATCCGGGTATAACCCGAACCGAAACAGTAGCTAAAAATACAGGGTATCACATTCTACTACCCTTAAAATAAATTTCGTCCCGAAATTTAGAACATATGTGTAATCTGAAAATTCCAAAACAATTCAATCTAGCACACAATTCATAATCATATGAATTACACAAAAGCTAAAATAAAACCAATGCAATGACGCAAGCAACACACCAATCAAATCAAACAAGCATGCTTAGTATCATATCAACATTTCAAAAAAATTTATTTTACGGTCCCATTCAAGATCTAAAGCCTAGAGCTCTAATACTAACTTGTAACACCCCGAGTTCCAGACCAGGGTCAAACCCATATGTAGATCCGAACTCGAAGCGTTACGGGTCAGAAAAAGACTTATGCATATATATTTCTCTTAGTTAATCTTTTTTTTATTACAACAAATATAATTTAGCCTTTCTAATATGAATTGAAACATATGAATTTGCTAATCATTTGTAAAAAAATTTCCAACAAACTTAATATTTCAAATTACATTTCAATCAATACAATGAAAAGATTCAAATCAATAAGCTACTCAATCCTAGCTTCCGCTGCGCAACTCTAATAAATATGCAAGGATATCAATTGGGGTGAGATGACAGCTCAGTAGAATGCATTACCAATTCTCTAAAGATGCGCAAACATAATCATTTTTCTCAAAGAAAAACATATGACAAGAACATGGTACAACTTCAACGAATCCATGATATAGTCAAGAATCACAATACCAACAATATTTTCGATAAAATATCCAATCTAGAATTCAGTCTATGAGTTCATAACATTAATATTATTATCAACAAATCATTCATTTAAGTTTCAACACATCATTCACATACCAACATTGTCATCAATCCAACATGAGTTCATAATAACATTACTTTTGTCGACTAATCATCCATTTTGGGTTTAATACATCAATTCAAAATTCATCCATTTAAGTTCACGCTTGAGTTCAACAATTCATTGAAATAGATTTCGCACGTGAGTTCACCACACTATTAATGTTTCCTACAAATACTTCAATTTTTATTTCAATGCTTGAGTTCATAAAACCAATATGGTTTCCACTAATCATTCAATAAGATTTCAACACACGATTCACGAATTAATATTGTCACCAACAAGCCATGAGTTCAAACATTTATATCATTATCAACAAATCAATTATCAAATCATCCATTTAGGATTCAACTCATCAATTCACAACAACAATATTGTTTTCAACAATCCATCCATTTGAATTTCACAAATGAGTTCATAGCACCAATTATATTTCCAAGAACTCATTTAATTTAGATTCCGAGCACATTATTCACATATTTATAAGTCACCTCAAACCATGAGTTCACGGTACAAAAACCTTGGTTCGTACACCCACCTATCGTTTATCGGCACGGACATCCTCCATCGATGGTCAGGAACAAAAGTTCCTATGGGGATCATACCCATATGCTCTCGGGGAGCATTACCCGTTTCATTCACAGTACGATAACCTTGGTTCGTACACCACCTATCGTTTACCAGCACGAACAGCCGCTATCGATGGTCGGGAAACACAAGTTCCCATGGGGATCATTACCTATTTAACTCTCGGGGATCATACCCGCCGTTAGCATGAAACGATATTCCATCTAATGGAACAACATGAACTCATTTCCTTTTATAAATCGTTTTTACACACAACACAAGCAACCATGTGTTGATGGTGGATTTTCAACAAAGGTCAAATCCGTAAAATCATGATACTGCATGTTTCTGATACGGCTTCAGGCATGTGACGATTCATATTTTACGAAGCCATGATGAACATGTCTTTCGAAAAGCCTCCACTAAATGAGCGTTGGATCCCTGACATTTCATTGTGCACTCTATGTAGAATAATAGAATTGGGCGGTCCTCCTACATAATTGTTTGTTGAGAGGGATTAACGCCTTCAGGACGTCGGTGATACTCATTGTTCCCTGACTACATGAGAGCAACTCCCCTCTACATAGAAGAACAATTGGGCGGTTCTCCGTAAGATTGAGAGCAACAGAGCCTTCAGGATAGTGACACTCACTGATCCTAATTAGGTAGAGCTACCATGTATAGACTCGGGTATTCTCCGTAGTGTCGGAGAGCACCCTCAGGATTAGCCGTCTCCTGAATATGCACATATATTAATTCTGCTGTGATATTCACCACTGAATTCCCAGAATAATCTATTATTGCTCATATTCCATGGTCTAATCCACGGCCTGATCCCATGGAATAACAATAACAATTGCTCATATTCCATGGTCTTATCCACGGCCTGATTCCATGGAATGGGAATAACAATTGCTCATATTCCATGGTCGAATCCACGGCTCGAAACCATGGAATGGCAAAAACAATTGCGATTCCATGATCAAATCTACGACCTGATCTCATGGAATGGAAATAACAATTTATATTATCTCATTATTCCGATTTCATGATCGAATTCATTGCTAATGTCATGGAATGGTAAAAGATAATTCTATTACTCTGATTCTATGGTCGAATCCACGATCCCATGGAATGTAATGCCTATTTTATTATTCCGAATTCATGGTCGAATCCACAGCTGATCCTATGAATTTATAATAAATAACTACTCATTTTTATTGTTCGATTCCATGAATTATTCTACACCGAATTTCGTGGATTAGCAATAAATACTCAACAACCGGGCATCTGGAGTAAGCCCCACAAAAAATGGTCTAAGTGTACTCGATAATGATGCACGACTGAGCATCAAAAATATGGACAGATGAGGAATCCTACGCAAAACAGGAGAAAACAACAAATATTAATAAAATAATAAGGAGCGCCCAAGGGCCGGGCCCACCGGCCGGCCGGCTATGCCCTAGCCGTGGCCGGTCCCCATGCTTCTCTCATTATTTTGCCTTATTTTGTTATTTCATGAACTCATGAAAAAAATCCTTGATTTTAGCAACTTTCCTTGTTTTTACATAATTCATGAATTCTCCATAACTTCACGGATTCATGAAAAATAATAATAAGGAAAGGTGTGCGGGACTCGGTCAACATGGTGGCCGGCCATGCCTTAGCTGTAGTCCCGGTCCACACCTTACAATCCTTAGCCTATTATAATAATCATTCCCCAATTTCATGAAACTCCTTGGTTTCAACGAAATTCATGGATTCT